>OY720460.1:26403518-26406018 GCA_963082715.1 Harpalus rubripes | reverse complement strand
ATGTATGTATGTATGTATGTATGTATGTATGTATGTATGTATGTATGTATGTATGTATGTATGTATGTATGTATGTATGTATGTATGTATGTATGTATGTATGTATGTATGTATGTATGTATGTATGTATGTATGTATGTATGTATGTATGTATGTATGTATGTATGTATGTATGTATGTATGTATGTATGTATGTATGTATGTATGTATGTATGTATGTATGTATGTATGTATGTATGTATGTATGTATGTATGTATGTATGTATGTATGTATGTATGTATGTATGTATGTATGTATGTATGTATGTATGTATGTATGTATGTATGTATGTATGTATGTATGTATGTATGTATGTATGTATGTATGTATGTATGTATGTATGTATGTATGTATGTATGTATGTATGTATGTATGTATGTATGTATGTATGTATGTATGTATGTATGTATGTATGTATGTATGTATGTATGTATGTATGTATGTATGTATGTATGTATGTATGTATGTATGTATGTATGTATGTATGTATGTATGTATGTATGTATGTATGTATGTATG
Organism: Harpalus rubripes; assembly: GCA_963082715.1. Taxonomy (NCBI): domain Eukaryota; kingdom Metazoa; phylum Arthropoda; class Insecta; order Coleoptera; family Carabidae; genus Harpalus; species Harpalus rubripes. The sequence goes on along the minus strand of OY720460.1, from coordinate 26,405,459 downwards.
TATGTATGTATGTATGTATGTATGTATGTATGTATGTATGTATGTATGTATGTATGTATGTATGTATGTATGTATGTATGTATGTATGTATGTATGTATGTATGTATGTATGTATGTATGTATGTATGTATGTATGTATGTATGTATGTATGTATGTATGTATGTATGTATGTATGTATGTATGTATGTATGTATGTATGTATGTATGTATGTATGTATGTATGTATGTATGTATGTATGTATGTATGTATGTATGTATGTATGTATGTATGTATGTATGTATGTATGTATGTATGTATGTATGTATGTATGTATGTATGTATGTATGTATGTATGTATGTATGTATGTATGTATGTATGTATGTATGTATGTATGTATGTATGTATGTATGTATGTATGTATGTATGTATGTATGTATGTATGTATGTATGTATGTATGTATGTATGTATGTATGTATGTATGTATGTATGTATGTATGTATGTATGTATGTATGTATGTATGTATGTATGTATGTATGTATGTATGTATGTATGTATGTATGTATGTATGTATGTATGTATGTATGTATGTATGTATGTATGTATGTATGTATGTATGTATGTATGTATGTATGTATGTATGTATGTATGTATGTATGTATGTATGTATGTATGTATGTATGTATGTATGTATGTATGTATGTATGTATGTATGTATGTATGTATGTATGTATGTATGTATGTATGTATGTATGTATGTATGTATGTATGTATGTATGTATGTATGTATGTATGTATGTATGTATGTATGTATGTATGTATGTATGTATGTATGTATGTATGTATGTATGTATGTATGTATGTATGTATGTATGTATGTATGTATGTATGTATGTATGTATGTATGTATGTATGTATGTATGTATGTATGTATGTATGTATGTATGTATGTATGTATGTATGTATGTATGTATGTATGTATGTATGTATGTATGTATGTATGTATGTATGTATGTATGTATGTATGTATGTATGTATGTATGTATGTATGTATGTATGTATGTATGTATGTATGTATGTATGTATGTATGTATGTATGTATGTATGTATGTATGTATGTATGTATGTATGTATGTATGTATGTATGTATGTATGTATGTATGTATGTATGTATGTATGTATGTATGTATGTATGTATGTATGTATGTATGTATGTATGTATGTATGTATGTATGTATGTATGTATGTATGTATGTATGTATGTATGTATGTATGTATGTATGTATGTATGTATGTATGTATGTATGTATGTATGTATGTATGTATGTATGTATGTATGTATGTATGTATGTATGTATGTATGTATGTATGTATGTATGTATGTATGTATGTATGTATGTATGTATGTATGTATGTATGTATGTATGTATGTATGTATGTATGTATGTATGTATGTATGTATGTATGTATGTATGTATGTATGTATGTATGTATGTATGTATGTATGTATGTATGTATGTATGTATGTATGTATGTATGTATGTATGTATGTATGTATGTATGTATGTATGTATGTATGTATGTATGTATGTATGTATGTATGTATGTATGTATGTATGTATGTATGTATGTATGTATGTATGTATGTATGTATGTATGTATGTATGTATGTATGTATGTATGTATGTATGTATGTATGTATGTATGTATGTATGTATGTATGTATGTATGTATGTATGTATGTATGTATGTATGTATGTATGTATGTATGTATGTATGTATGTATGTATGTATGTATGTATGTATGTATGTATGTATGTATGTATGTATGTATGTATGTATGTATGTATGTATGTATGTATGTATGTATGTATGTATGTATGTATGTATGTATGTATGTATGTATGTATGTATGTATGTATGTATGTATGTATGTATGTATGTATGTATGTATGTATGT
>OY720460.1:26238518-26401018 GCA_963082715.1 Harpalus rubripes | reverse complement strand
TTTTATGTTAAAATTTATAAAATTATCTATAATTTAAATCACAGAGCCTGCGCTTTAAACAAACACAACTACTTGATTAGACAGTTTATATCTCAAATGTATGTAACTGCCAGATAAATGTCACTGTCAAACAACTAATCATTTAATATTAATAATAGCAACGTTTTAAAAAGAAAATAGTAAGTAGAACCATAGTTATATGGAATGGATTTTAATACAGTTTCTAGTATAACTAAATATGTAAGTATGTATATTTAAATTAATGAAAATTAAATAGCGGGAGATGTTGTGTTGGCCACATCAGATTTTTATGATTTTAACATAACCAATCTGCTAATGTATGCAGTATAACCTCATGAAAAACAATTCATTCTTAATTTTTAACAAAAAAATTAGAATATACAAATACCCCCGATTCTCCAAAGTCATTACACTATACAATTTAGTATGAGGCGTTTTATTAGTCTACTCTCCCTATGCGAGGGAGGTTGGTACTTATTTTAACTTCTTTACCGACACGTGGCTGATCAACTCCCTTGCCCGTGGGGCTCTGGCTAAAACGTTTAATGTAACTAAACGCATACAACGTACAACGCATAGGGTAAAGCAGCAATACGAGTATAGTAACGTACCCTAGCCACTTTAAACTCCTATCGAAAATTAAAAAGCATTTAAGAATAAATGTCGGCTGTTAAAGGAAATTGAATAATTAATATGCATTGCACCCTATGTGGAAAGATGATATCACATTTTCAAATTTGGAAGATGTGATTATTGCGACTATTACGAGTATATGAATATTAGGTTTACAAGTAAATTAAAAATGAGTTTGTATTTTTGTGCTTTTGGAGAAAATTTAGTGATCTTTAATATGTTTATATACGAGAATCAAGAAAGATTCTTATTGAAATTAAGAAAATCAGAAAGGCCGTGGAAACAAAATTTGCTTCATTTTTTTGAAATTGTTATTTTTTATTTTATTTTGTTAAATGTATTATTAAAAAACTTACAAATCTAAAACATAAATTGTTTAGTATATCAACTATTTTATAGAATTAATTATTATAAGCTGCTTTAGGTACTATAATTTATAAAGAAAATATTGAATTCAATAAAATACTTGATTTACAACAATTCATGTTTTAATTTTGTAATTTATTTAATAACACATTCTAGAAAATAAAAATATAAAAATAATGGCGGGCAGGATTTGAACTTATACATAATTATTACGGTGCCCCGACCTAACCAATTCAGTTACTGAATACGTATCAATGATTACTGTTTTTAATAAATCATAAGTAATAACTGTCAAATTGCGTTATACTTTTGCAAATATTTCAATAATAAGCCATTAAATAAGGAGTATTTAGATACTCTTCGATGCCAAATTAAATAATCTTTCTAATCATATCAAAAACTTCACTGTAGTAGACAGGACAGATGATATTTCAAAAAACTGTTTTCCCATGTTAAACGCCTATGTCACGGTTTTCAGTGTATATATACAGTAGTGTGTAACCATGGAAGTGGTTGATTATATGTTGCAAGTTAAAATAAATTCCCGGTATATATATATATATATATATATATATATATATATATATATATATATATATATATATATATATATATATATATATATCTTAAAGGTGTACATAGGAGATTAACATGGGAAATCAGTTTTTTACAATTTCTTGCTCGCCTAATAATTTTAAGTAAAAACGCGTCAAATAAAAGTTTTAGGGCATAAAATTCTGCATCCAAGCCAATAAATAGAATTACCTTTACATGCTTTGTAATGACAGAAATTAATTATGAAAATGTCGAAAATTACGTTGAAAATATCAACAGCCATGGAATTGAACAAAAAATAAATAAATGCTTGACGTTTTATCTGTCACAACGTAAGTTAACTTCTTTGACGTTTCTGACAATTTGATAAAGTGTCAAGCATTTATTTATTTTTTGTTAAATTCCATGGCTGTCGATATTTTCAAAGTAATTTTCGAAATTTTCATATTTAATTTCTGTCGTTACAAAGCATGTAAAGGTAATTCTGTTTATTGATTTAGATGCAGAATTTTATGCCCTAAAACTTTTATTTGACGCATTTTTGCTTAAAATAATTAGGCGAGCAGGAAATTGCAAAAAATTGATTTCCCATGTTAATCTCATATGTACACCTTTAAGACAGACACACGGTATATATATATATATATATATATATATATATATATATATATACATAGGCGCTGACTACGTGGGGGCTTCGGGGCTTGAACCCTCAGACGGAAAAGTCTGAAGGGGTTCTGCCCCCACACAAATTATTTTTTGTACCAACAAAAAGTACACTCGTTTTGAAATATTTTTAATACATACTTATACAAAGTAAAAATGTATACATATTTCATTATTTATTTTATAAAATTTTCAACTTGTCATATTGTATTAATTAAAGTACTGTGTGTACGCGTGCGGACTAACAAATAGTACTGCCACCAGTGTTGCCAGATTTAAAATACAGTATTGTCTGAATTATTAATATTATTAATAATTACGGTAGATTTTGTAGACTCCTGTGAAATAAATTTTATACAGAGTCATCAAAAATGGTTAAAGGTCACGTGATCACTTTTGTTTCAAAATAATGTCAAATTTATATATTGTAATATTCCATATTCATAAAAACTAAATTCCACATATGACAAATGATGAGAGGTGCATGATATTTGATTAATATCATTGCTGTACATTGTTTCATTTGATATTTATTTCGGATAACTTCCTGGAAAATCTTTAATTTCATTTCATTATGCTTTTAATGAAGAGCGTGACAGATTACCTCTTGAAGCATATTTTCATTTCATAAACAACACGGTTCTTGAGATTATTCTTATGACTGCTTCCAAATTCGAAAGGTACTCCCATGGCAATAGTAATGCTGTCATACTAAGCGGCAAATGTCAAAATTGTATGGAGCGGCACATTTCAGGCATTTTTGATCACTCTGTATATGTTTTCAACATACATACAATTGAAATTTATGTTCTATCTGTCATGTTGAGTTTCGCCGTAAACTTCAAAAAGTCAAGATATTTTAAAAATTAAGTACATATTTTAAGTCATACGATAAATTCGCATTTTTTATACAATTTTATTTATGTTCCAATTTTAAGAAATAAAGTTTTTAGTTGGTAAATTTTCTGTTGCCTCTTTTTAGCTTTAGCCCCCACGCGAAAATCCAAAAGTCGGCGCCTATATATATATATATATATATATATATATATATATATATATATATATATATATATATATATATATATATATATATATACACTGACCGGCACGAAAAACGGGTCATTTTTTTTTATTATAAAAAAATGTTACTGCTTTATTATTTTGTATATCATTACATATTTTTATTATGGGTTTACAGACGACCATTTGGTATTATTAAATGAAAGATTAAAATAGCTAATAATTGTTTATTTGGAAACAATAAAAATTAAGTCCGCATAGGACAACAAACAATAATGGGAAAAACATAAATGAACGTTAAAAATAAAATCTAATAACGCGTATTGCCTCCGCGGGCAATAAATGAAATCAACATAAGCCTACTAATACATTTTGTTAATTTCGTGATTTCGTTATGACAAATTAAGAATAGGAATATTGGAGTTAATTAGTGATGTTTTTAGGAGTTGATGATTGATGTGAGGTCGAGGAAGTTCAGTTGACATCTATCAATAACAACATTTTATAGAAATTACTGTTATTAGCATTTTTGTTACAAAAAAAATGGCCCGTTTTTCGTGCCGGTCAGTGTATGTATAAATATATATGTATATATATATATATATATATATATATATATATATATATATATATATATATATATATATTTAAAATAAAATTATAAAAAATATTGGTTTAAGAAAATAATTGTTTCATTGTTATTGCAGACAGATAATTAAATAAAAATATTCAAACAGATTTAAAAAATGATTACTTCTGTACGTACTAAATAATGTAGGTTTTAATTTTTCTGTAAATAATTCAGTCGTTGTTTTGTGAGGTTTTAGTTTTCCAACTAACTAAATTAATTTTGCCGTGAGTGTAAGTTTCGTGCGGTCAGGCTGAGTGATGTCTATATTTGTAGACGAGCAGTAAAAGCATTAAATTGAAATTAAATATTAATATATTCATACCAACAAGCTCATCACTAATTCTAAATGAGTGTTTGTAAATAATAACAGAGTTTTACTTTTTAATAGCAGCGTACACTTAAAAACGAGTATTTGTAGTTTCATTCATAACGCATTAAATTAATGGTGTTTTAAAGAACTGCTTAGTGATATGCAAAAATATTAAAATTAATGCTAAATCATTGCATCATTACTGCTCGTTTCGTGTATAATGTATGTTATGGTTATTATTAAATTAGACGTTTATTAATTAGCATAACTTACAATTAATCAATCAGTCATTTAGAACTGGCATTAGGCTGTCAATCAAATCGTGCCATTTTAGATTTAATAATGCACTGGTTGCAGTAGTTTCATTCATACTAGTAAACTCTTCATCATTATTCATTATTCTCTATGTAATTTATTTTAATATGACTCGCATTAGTTTTTGCATTATTGAGGAAAAAGAATTTTATTACTACAATTCGTTTCTATTGTAGCAAGAGTATAATTTAGGGGTTATGTTGCAAAAGAAGATATGTCACTTCATCAAATATAGTAATATGTCGATTCCTAACATTTTAGAGTTGGGAAATACGCCACTACTAACTGCAATAACAATCTCTTGGGTGGGAAATCATTACTCTTCCACCCCAAGGGTTGGAAATGTTATGTTGGGTTGCCTAGTCACATTGTCATAGATTCCTATTAATAAATTATGCTAAAAAAAATTTAACAGAGCTGTCAAAAAATATTAATAAAATTAACTAATTAAATTTAAAAAGTGGATGATTGGAAATAACATAGTATATAGTATATACATGCCTCACTTCGGTGGGAGTTTTAATACAGCCTTGCGTTGTATCTGACCTCGAGGCTTCGCCGCTCGTTCTATATATATATATATATATATATATATATATATATATATATATATATATATATATATATATATATATATATATATATATAAGCCCTAGACCAGGGGCTTGATTCTTGAAACCGTGCGAAACGCAACGCATGCGAACAACATCGCACGGTCCTGTATCGTGTGCGCCCAAACCATTTACAAAATAGTTATTCTCGACTAGTGTGCGATATTGGTGAAGTTGTGCGCATGCAAATGAATGAGCACAAACGAACGAACTTTCTACCAACCAATAATATGCTTTCAATAGTATCATGTGATGTTATTATAATATGTTCGACTGTCACAATATTACTTTAGGTTAGGCGTTCGGGCCTCATAGCTCGCACTTATTTTAGTTTAATACAATATTTATTATATAAAAAAGAAACAAATTATATAAATGGTGAGCAGATGATTAAATTAAATTATTTTTTTTAAGCCAATGCTAAATAAAGGAAATTTAGCAACAATTTGAATTATTATAAACATAGCCAAGAATTGTGGGAAGAAATAACCAATATTAATAAACTCAATCCCCAATTTTTTAAAAATTGAAAGCTGTAACGAAAAGTAAGTTTCATATTATGTATTTAATTTACGTAAATTCAAAAACAATTCGGCTATTTCTAATATAAGGTTTAGTTGATTCAACACTTCTATTTTAGCCATAACCTATTCGCAATCGTAGATAAAAAAATTCCCTCTAGTGGTGCAAATCAATACTACGAAAAGCAATCGTACAAGCGCCATATTAAATAAGTGACAGCTGAGTTTGTAGTGTAATAATTACTAATTAAATATTTTATGTTATCGCCTTTATATAAATAAGTTTTTAAACTCGGTTTGTATATACAGTCAACGAACCACAGTGGACAATGTGAACTGTCATATGTCAAACCCATCGTATGGCGGCCATCTTGTTTCGAAAATCAGCGCCTCTATCGTTAATTTCGATTGCGAATAATACATAATAATGAATGTATTAAAGTCATAGATATAAAACAATTTAAATTACCTCCTGCACACCTTTTCTAATTTTAATTTTATAATAATAATTTATATTAGCACATATAACTCCTGGTATAACACATGCGATATCTCCTTCGAATGGTTTCGACCCACTCTATGTTAGCGCATGCGAAATTTTCATGCCTCCCCACTCTTTTCGTACTCAAGAATACCATAGGGAAGTTCGTATGCGCCAAAAGTATAAAAGCGCATACGATACATTTCGAGAATCAAGCCCCTGGGGCTCAATTCTCGAGCATTCGTAATCGCCAAGGTCGTGCGCTTTCGTCCGAATAGCGAACAAAATCTGTATAACTGTATTCTCGACTCTTCGTTCCGTTGCGAATTCGTGGAATACTGTTCGTATTGCAGCGAAAGGGTAAAACCATTCGCTATCCGCTTTCATATACTTGTGTCTTTTGGACGTTGTTTCTAATCAATGTAAAATGAACGAATTAATTAATTTAATACTAATTTGTCGTTAGGAATTGAAGTATTAAATGAAAAAATCAAAATCTAATTCGTAGATTTTGTTTTCGGTTTTATTAAAAAAAAATCTGATGTGGCCAGCACATTACCTTCCGTCAGTTCCATATAGTAGTAGTATTAAGTTTATTTTTACCATAAGGTATTAAATATACAAATAACTTTACATTCTATTATAATATTTCACCTGCATGACATATATACAATACTTTTTCTTATAATTTAGATATTTTATAAATTTGCTTAACATTTATTACTTATTTACAAGATTTATTTTTATGATGCATTATTTTTCATTTCTTCCATTTCTTTCATCCAAGGGAGCCCTTCACCATGTTCTCCTAAGATTTTAAATATTGGTAACTGCACTCGCTGGGTTTTATCGCACACGTACATTAGGTGTTCTAAGGAATCTTCTCCTCTTTCACACAATTTGCATAACTTCTTTTCGTCCTTTTCCCAAAAGTCGTTGTTTTTCTCCGCGTTGCCACATCTGTATTTTGCTATTAATCTGATATCTTTTACATTCATCTTCTCCGTTATATACGCTGGGATATTTTCTGGGCAAATTTCCTTGTATCTTGGGTTATACCTTGAGTGATCTATTTTTGATCGCTGAACTTGCTCTTGAATTTCTTTATCTCTTTGTGTTATAAGTTCTTGCATTCTTAACCCATTTCTTCTTCTGTTTTGTATTTCTAGTATCGAAAACCCATTCGTTTCATAATATTTTCTTCTCGTTTCTTCCCACTTATTTCTTTCTGTGTCTCTTTTTTCTTTGTTTATTACTTGGTAGCAATCGTTTAAAATTTTCTTTTCTGTGTTCATGTTTATTTTTTCTTCATATTTTACCGCGCGTTTTCCTGTGTCTACTCAAATTTTGCTTCTTTGTAATTCTTGCAATACTATGTATTTTGGAGTACGTTGTTTCAGGCCTAGCAGCCATCTTATATATTTTGTCTGCAGATTTTCAGTTAAATCGTATTCTGACCAGCCCCACACTTCGGATGCGTATGTCACTATGCTTTTCACTGTATAGTCGAATAATGTTAGTCTTAATTTAATATCCCCTGGGAATTTTCTTTCTCCAGTTCCCCATATCTGAGCCATTGCAATGTTTGCTTTTCTCACTAGTTCCTTGATGTGCGCTTGAGGGTTATTGTTTCTGCTGAAGGTATAGCCCAGATATGTGAATGTTTTTACCGATTGTATTTCTTGATTCTTCCATAGCCATTTAACTCTGCTTTCCCTTCCCCCACCTTTTCTAAATGTAACTATTTTTGACTTATTTGCGTTTAGTATCATTTCTTTCTGATCTAGGTATTTTTCAAGTCTTTTTAGTACATATTCCATTTCTTTTTCTGTTTTTGTAACACACACCAAGTCGTCGGCATATGCGAGCGTCCATATTTTCTGTTTTTTAATAACCACACCTCCTAACTGGCCTCTTTCCATATACTTTTCTAAGTCTGCTATATAAATTGCGAAAAGTATGGGACTTAGTGGGCAACCTTGTCTTAATCCTTTCATGCTCCAGAAGCGTGTGGATGATTCTCCATCATGGCAAACTTGATTTATCGTCGTTTGGTATATTTCTGCAATTCTTCTCGTGAGGAGCTGGTTCACACCATTTTTGTTTAGGATTACTATTAGCTTCTCCCTATTAACTATGTCGAACGCTGATTTTAAGTCTGCGAATAGTACGTATATTTTTCCTCTATCTTTCTTCAATTCTTCTTCTATAATGTGGTTTAAAATATATATGTTGTCGATCGTGCTTCTACCCCTTCTGAAACCCGATTGCGTATCAGGGAGTAATTTTAAATTCTCTGCTTCTTGAGTTAACTTTTCTTCTAAAATCATTGCATATATCTTATATAGTGTATTAAGCAGTGTTATACCTCTGTAGTTAGCTGCATTTTCTTTATTCCCTTTTTTATATATTGGTCTTATTATACCTTCCCTCCATTTTTTAGGTAATCCTTTACCTCTCCATACATCATTTAGGATTTTCGTTATTTTCTGCAACACATTTTCGGTACAATATATCCACGCCTCGTTTTGGATTTGGTCAGTACCCGCTGCTTTCTTCTTCTTCAGTTTTTGTATTTGCTTGAACACTATCTCTTCTGTGATTAAATCTTCTGTGTCACTTTCTTCTGGCAGGGGTAGGTCAAAATTTTGTTTATATTCAGTATCCGAACCTATGTATATTTGTTTAAAATGGTCGACCCATTCGTTCATTTTGATGTTATTGTCTACAGTTGCTGTTTTTTTAAATGTGCTTGGTAAATTGATATACTGCCAGACTTCATTTAAATTCCTGATGCTCCTAATTTTTTCCTCTTCTGCTTTTTTCCAGTCTTTCTTTTTTTGTATACATATCTTTTTATATTCGTTCCTACTCTTTAGATATTCTACTTTTTCAATGCTCTCTCTCAACCAGAGTCTCAGCTTTTTTCTCACTTCTTGTTTTTTATTCTTGCATTCTATATCCCACCAAGTGCTGTCCTTTATTCTCTCTGTATTTCTTGCTTCTTTTTTTATTATCGCCTTGTTTATAACTTCTGTTAACTCCGCTAGCTCGCTTTCCACGTCATCACTCTCACTAAATCTGGACAATTTCAAGTTATTTTGGTAGTCTTTTATATTGTCTATGTTCCAGCATGCTACCTCCTTTTTCTTAACAGGTTTTATATTTCTGTGTCTTGTGCTTGTTAAAGTACCTATAATTGGCAAGTGGTCTGATTCAGTTCTCTCTTGTATTTCGAAACTTTCAATATTTTCTATCGCTTCTTGATTTACGATGAAATAATCGATGACAGTATTTCCTTTGCTACCTATGTATGTGAAGTTGCCGTCCTCGTCGGATGGAGTGTTGCCATTCAGCATGGACCACCCTCTACTCGCTATCCAGTCTAATAATTCCTTACCTTCGTTGTTTATCACCTTATCCTTTGAATTCCTGGGTTTTATGATCCCGTCTTCTTTATTTATCAGGCCTCCTTCCGTACCAGTCCTTGCGTTGAAATCTCCAGCGATAATCAAGTTATCTTCCTGTGTGAATTCAACTTTTTCATCGATTACTGATTGTATGTCTTTTATCGTTGTACTGTTATATATTGTGATGATTCTCCATTTTTTATTCTCTAAATTGATTCTTGTTTCCATTAGGTTATTATTTATCTTAGTCACCTTATATGTGTCTGTTATATCTTTTTTTATTCCTACGATAATGCCACCAGCCGCCCTACCTTTTTTATGCGTTCTCAGAGCTTCGTTGCAATACCACATATAGTTCTTTGATAATTTTTTCTCCCATGTTTTCCATGTTTTATCCTCAACCCAGGTTTCTATAAGATTAATTATATCAAATGTATCTATATATTTCCAAAATTCAGAATCCTTTTTCGTTAGCCCGGCTATATTCCAGAATCCAATCTTCAGTTGTGAAAGTCGAATTACTTTATCCCGTTTTTTGAATTCGGTATTTCTTTCAAGGACCCTGTATGCTCATCCCATCTACTCCAGGTCCCATTTATTTTTATTTTCTGGTATCCAACAATTACGTTTCTGTTTTGTTCTTTTTCTGTTTTTGCGATTTTTCTTAACTCCACTTGTATGTTTCTTTCTTTCTCTGTTAGATCGCTTTCTATGTAGATCGGTTTACCTTTTAACATTTTTTTATTTTTCATTATATTCATTTTTTCTTCCCAGGTGTTTACTTCCACCAGCAGCGTTTCTTTTCCTTCTCTCTCTTTGAATTTATATACTTTAGCCACTTTTATATCCAATTCCAAATTATCCTTTATCCATTTTTGTATGTTCTGAACCAGGTTTTCTTTTGGCAGATTTTCTCCTTTAATAATTATGTTGTTTTTCCTGTTTTGTCTTTCTTTTAATTCGTCTTTTTTCTCCAGAGTGACTAGTCGATGTTTTAGATCTTCTATTTCACTTTTGAAAACCGCTTCTTTTTCTTTCCATTCAGAGCGTTCTGCTCTGAATTCTTGTACTAACTTTTTCATTTCTTCCACTAACGTTTGTGACGTTTCTTTTTCTTTCGTCAGCGATTTTAGCTCTTCTCTTATCTCTGTATTATCTTTTTGTAGTTCTTTAACACTTGCTTTAATTCCCCGTAGTATCTTTATAATCTCTTCATTTTGTTTCTTTGGTGGTGATCTCGGGGTTAATTCACTTCTGGTGAAAGTTCCATATATTTTGTACATACAAATTCCATACAGAAAGTTTCTTGCTCAAGATTCCATATTTCAAGTACTACCTTCTGTCATTTCTATGTATTTTTTACAAATTCCATACAGAAAGTTTCATATACCTAAGAGATTATACATTTCCAGTAAAATTATAACAAACACAAACATGTCTAGTATTTTTTAATTGCCCTAGCGTGAACCCTTTGATTTTTTAAATATCCAATTCCACACTGTTAAACATGACCACCACCAACATTTTAACAAAAAATTACAGAATTTCAAAGAAAGTTTCCCATAAAGCCCCAATATTTTTAAATTGTGAGCCTTTTTCTTAAAATAAATACTTTTGAAAAGTCTCTAGTTTAGTCGGAAAATGAAAATTTTGCAAATTTTAATAAAATATGAGACCCTCATTGCAATCTACAGACAAAAATCAAAACTACATACCTGGAAATTTTTACAAAATATTAATAATTATTTTTATGTTTCATAACACATTCAGATAGATTAAATATATTGTAGTTTAAAGTATTTTTTGGATATTTAATTTTTTTATTGAGCAAAACCAATAAATCGATAGATTTTGCATTGGATGATCAAAAATCAATACATGTTCTGGCATCTGTATGGAATATCCTGAACTAATATGTTTATAATAAATTATTGAAACAAATGTATTTTAACTTATAAAATTATTTTTTAAATATGTATTTCAATTTTATGCTTTAAAAATGAATAACAACTAATCTTTTGTAAATTGTTAATAACAATATTTATAACCTCAAATCTCGAATGACAGCTGACGGAAATTGTTAAACAATTGTACCTACAATGATTAGAACAGAAAACAAAACAAATTTAGGCAATTTTTATTTGACTTCAAGGTGGTATTTGGTAAGAAAACATTTGTTTAAACAGCAGATATGCAAATAAGTTATATTTCAGGTGCAATAAACCGGTTTTCAAAATGTTATGGATAATAAAATAAATCAGTTTACGTTTGGAGTACCTTCTAAACTTGAAAAACCGGTTTGTGGAGGTGAACTCGTTATAAAAACAATATTTTATGAATTATAATAATAGGGTATGTATATTTGTAATTAATAATCATTATATGGCATTGTTATTACTAAATATGCATTATTTATAGAATTGCAAATCAGCTGATTACAAGATTCATCTAAATGCAAACATTACAAATGTTTGGAGTTATCCTGCGAAGAATATTGTTGTTTAAGGGATAAAATATCGTAAGACTAAACTTAAGGGGTTGTTTGAATGTTCTAGCTACTTAATTCAGTTTTGGATTACAGCTAAATAAGAATGCAGGTCAGTACAGATATCAAATAAATGAAATAATTCAGCAGTATTAAGACAATTTTCATGTTGTAGGTACTTGGGGACCGTACAAAACGACCTGCAGGTATCTCAAAAGTACTATGTGATGCAGAAAATTTTGCAAAAGGTTGCCAAATTGTATTCGAAGACTACTAAGCATAACAGAAGTAAGAAAGAAATGACGTGAAAGAACAAAATATTGGGTAGAATTTCTTGAACATAGCCTAGAAGACAATAATTTTATTGTTAATTTAGTATTTTTGTGCTAGAATTTAGTATCATTGTAAACTGAATCTGCTGATGTATACCTAATTGAATTACTTGATGAAAATTTTGTATTGAAAATTTTAACTTAGAAAAAATATAAGTATGTCAAATGAAATGTATAAGATTTTAACGATATATTATAACTACAGTTTATAAATTTGATACTTTTATACTCAGAATTTCATGCTGAGTTTTTTAACATATAACTTAACTTTAATGAAAATGGGAAGAAAACTGTAAGTGTCATGTCATTGTGATATAATAATTTTAATTTATTTCGTATTATATGTTTATTTCTGCAAACTACATTATAAGTACAAATATTTACAATAAGTTATTGTTAACAATTAATGTTTATAATATTCATAAATAATTAAAAAGTTCTTTTTTGTACACTTTTGTAATGGATATAACCAAATATAGTATTTATTAATATAAAAATTGGATAATATCTGTAATATTTTATTTATTAACCTCCTAGAATAAATATAATAACAATAATTAATATAAAAATTATAATACATTGTCAAAGTTGAAGAAATTCCAATGTTTTTAATTTGGTATTTAGGCGCCGGCGCTTCTCAAATTTCACATACCACAAATAATTTGTTATTATAACGCAAGACGTATTCAGGAATTTTTTTACTAACCAATTCTCGAGTATATCTTCTCTGAAAATAAAGTTCAATCATTTATTTTGTACTTTTCATAAACTATTGTGTTATATTTGTTGATTTACATATAAACATTAGCCAAAAAAACTATTGAATGTTTTTTGAAAACAATTATTTTTAACTACGGTACTGGATTTGATGAAGGTCAGATGTCTGTTGAGAATAGATAGAGACATCATGTGCAACGGTGGTTGCAATTAGTACTAACGACAAAAAGCAACAAATTCATATTTTAAAACAATTAATACGAAATGGTTTATTTTAACATATAGCTGTATCAAATAATAAAATCAGAAAAAATAGTGTTTTTTGTATATTTCATGTTCATTTTAAGTATATTTGTTTATTGTTACTGTCATTTTATTTATATTTTTTATTATAATTATTGTTTATACTAATTAACGAGTAATTATTTGTTATTTTTTTGAGGCTAAATGTAAATAAACTCATAAAAAAATATTACTTAAAAATCATTATTCATAAATTGTTTATAAAATCATAATTCATGTTATTACCGAAAGATGCCTCAACTGGTATTGATTTTTGCTAATCCAATGCAAAATCAATCGATATTTTTGGTTTTACTCAATAAAAAATTATATTGTCAAAAAATATTTTAAACTACAATATATTTAATCTGTCTGAATAGGTTATGAAACATAAAAATAATTATTAATATTTTATAAAAATTTCCAGGTATGTAGTGTAGATATTTACCTGTAGATTGCAGTGGGGGTCTCATATTTCACTAAAATTTACAAAATTTTCATTTTCCGGCTAAATTAGGCACTTTTCAAAAATTTATTTGAAGAAAAAGACTTAGAATTTAAAATAAGCGAGGTATTATTTGTAACTTTTTTTGATATTCTTTAATTTTTTGATCTGACATTCCGTTGATCAGTCAGCTGATTTTGTTGATATATAATAATAACAATACGTGGTATAAAGAGTATAAATAAGTAAATACTCAATTTAAGGGTGAAAAGGAAATCAAAGAAAAACAGAAAGGTGCGTTTTGCAGAATTGCAATTGTTTGGTAAGCGTATCTTTTAAATTAAACAATCTTTTAGTTAAATCTTCGTTTATAAGTACAGGGCCGCTCCGTGCGGGCGGGCAGATTGTGCCCCGTACAAAGGCCACACAATTCCTGAAATGATTTAGTTTTTTCAGTACAGACGCCTTCTTTAAGGGGCTTGATTTTCATATGTCCCCAAATGCTCATATAAATAATACTAGGTAAAAAAATGTATCGATAGGTCTGGTGTGGAATCAGTGTGACGACAAGCGATCGAAAAATCAATAATAACGATTATGGGCAGTAGATGAACTTAAAATATTAAAGACAAGCATCGTTTGACGATAGACAATATAAAAATCTGATGTGGCCAGCACATTACCTTCCGTCAGTTCTATATATTTTGTACAAATTTCATACATAAAGTTCCTTGCTAAAGATTATATTTCCTGTACTTTACTTTCCGGCAGTTGCATGTATTTTATGCAAATTCCATACAGAAAATTTATAGCAAAAGATCCTATATTTCCAGTAAAATTATAAGACAAACACACTATGTCAATTTCACTTGACACTGACATCTTTCAATCAAAATTTTCTTAATATAGTAGCTGTTTCCATAGCTATGGCTACTTTATGAAATTTAATTTCTTTATAATTTTTTAACTCTATATCCATTTAATATGAAGTATAAAATGCTGTCAAATCGTATAGAGAATAAAATATTCTTTAATATTTACAATAACATTAAATATGAAAAAATGATATTAAACATAGTTTTTTCAAGAAAAACTGTTAAAATCTTCAAATAAGGGTACTTCCTGTTGTCCAATTCTAACCAAAATCTAATCAGGTCTTCACATGGATGTAACGAAGAGAAATACGAAAGAATTATAATTTTTAGAATTGTATGTAGTATGGAAGTTATCGTAGACGAAAATTTTGTTACACACACACACACGCACGTACGCACGCACGCACGCACGCACGCACGCACGCACGCACGCACGCACGCACGCACGCACGCACGCACGCACGCACGCCCGCACGCACGCACGCACGCACACACGTACGCACGCACGCACGCACGCACGAACGCACGCACGCACGCACGCGCACGCGCCCACGCACACGCACACGCACACGCACACGCACACGCACACGCACACGCACACGCACACGCACACGCACACGCACACGCATACGCACACGCACATGCACACGCACACGCAAGACGCACACGCACACGCACACGCACAGGCGCACGCGCACGCGCACACACACACACACACACACATACAGACATCATCGTAAAAATAGTAAAATCGTATTCTAGGGACCCTAAAACGTGCTTATTCATCAAAAACTCACCATCGAATTTTTTGACCAAAGACAATGGCCCGTATTCTGAGCGCACTTTTATAATAAAAGCGCTTTTATGAAGCGCGCTTTTACATTATATTCTTATGAGGAGTTTGATCCATAAAAGCGCTTTTATTATAAAAGTGCGCTCGGAATACGGGCCAATACCTTCCTTACCTAAAGGTGACGGAAGGTAAAAATAGAAAATAAACATATATTTATCAAATAAGTTATATAACTATTCCAATGAATTATAAATTTTATGCTGATTTCGGTAAATAATTCATATTAGATAACTAGCAAAAAGTTAAACATCTTCAAGGGTTTTTTCACTCATGCTGGATCGCAGACGTTATTATTTAATAACTAACAAGAAACCAATATATAATTTCGGTAGAGGTTTCGGTTTTGGTTCTCAATTTTTTTCGGTTAACGGTTTCGGTTACCAAATTTCATAAGGCAGCCAGCCATGCAATAACACTGGAAACAGCTAATATAATTTTAAAAAATTCTGATAGACAAATGTCAATATCAAGTGCGATTGACATGTACGTTTGTGTTATATTTTTATTGCAAATGTAGAATCAATTCTAAAACACTTTCTGTATGGAATTTGTGCAAAATACATAGATCTGAGGGAAGGTAATGTACTGGAAATATAAAATCTTTCGCAGAAAACTGTTTGTATGGAATTTGTATAAAATGCAAAGAACTGACGGAAGGTAATGTGCTGGCCACATCAGATTTTTTTATTTTGACATCACGTAAAGACAGAAAATCACCAAAAATTCACTTATCTGCTTTTAGCATGTAACCACACAATGAAATGCAAATTTTTGGTTTTGTTTTTCAATAACTCCCTACATTCTGAAAACGGTTTATAATATATTTTCCTGCTGGTATCAGATGAATAATAGTAATAATTAATAATGAAGCAGTATGTATCGTAGTACGTTAACATTTGCGTGTTACAATGTGCGACTACGTTTAACTTTTCATGCGTGGTTAGAGAATATTGAATTTTCATGTGTATATTCACTTGACGGCAGAATTACAATTGGAGCTATTTGCATCCCTCGAAATGAAAGCAAAAAGAAAGTACGCTACGCCGCACGCAAAATTCAGTTGTGGGGAAAATTCATTAAAGCAGCACGATACACATGAGCACACCGAACACCGTAGTTTCTTAAAAATATATAGTTATTGCGTCTCGCATACCGGAGCTTACAATTGCGTAGTGATCATGACTGTAGGGACAGGGGTGGTTAGCCGGAGTGGAGATCCGGAGCTAGAGAATGCTGTCTTACGCCAGCCACCCTCCCAGCAATATATTTTTATTTCCCCATAGCCTACTTAAAGAACTGATTAAAAATAGGGGATATGTATTGAAGGCAATGTTACAGCATTTGCGTCCGATGAGGCCGACGGAGCACTTTCAAAAAGGGAAGTATTAGGGAAGATTCCAATACTGATTTCTAAAAAATAAATGATCAATGCATATTAACTGACATGAAATAAACTAACGATAAAAATATACAAGAAAGGAGAACTCAACTAAGAACTTGGTTTCTAAAAAATAAATTTATATGAACTGATATGAAAAGATAACTAAAGCCTCATTCACAACACGAAATTAATGATTAGTACTAGAGTAAAGTCGGTGAATGTGGAATAGTCATCTAATGTGGAATAGGCGCTTTTTGAAAAAATGGTACACGACATCTGTGATCTAATGGCACAAATGCACGTGTGTAGGGGAGTTATTACCCACATTGAGGCACCAACTTAACTGCATTGTACATAACATCAAAAACCTTGAAAAATAGTATGAGTGCCTACCGAACTTTTTACGCAAGTGTAAAGATATGTAGTTTTATTACTGATTGTGTAGTCGAAAATACGATTTTTTGCAACTGCAGTATGAATAGGGGTTTGGGGATGTAGGCTAGATTTAAAAAATACTTTTCAAACTAATTCCTAAATGAAATTCGATGGCGGGAATTTAAAGTCAACAAATCCGCTAATGTGGAATACCGAGGGGTATGCCAACGTGGAATATTCCAAATTAGCGAAAATGTTATAATATGAGTAGATAACTGTTCTAGGTTTAGAAAAATGTACCAGAAAATCATACATAGCAACAAGCAAACATGCAGAAGGCAGTGCGGAATAATATAGTTTATTTTGTTACATTCTAATAGCATACTCATTTTATTATTGTTTATATTTTGAAAAGAAGGAATAAATAATTTAAAGAACATTTTTGCATTGATTTCTGAATTTTCTTATACTGTGAAAGTAAGTATGGTTATGTGGTATGTAATCCATGTTAATGCACTATGGTATTCCACATTACCGTCCCTTTTTCAACAGGTGTAAAAATTTCAATTTTGAAGTAAATTGCTCTTATAAGTGGATTATTCTAGATAACCAACGTGCAAGTGTTACTATTTTGTAAAGTACATTTTAAATGACCTATATACAATATTTGATGATTAACCGCCATCTTTTCGCATGTTTTTTTCAATGAAATAAAAATGGTATTCCACATTCACCGACTTTACTCTAGTAGTTACGATTAGCGCAGAAAGCTTGTCATACGTAGTTGTAGTTCAGCGTTCAAAATAACGAAATTAGCGCAGCCCAGGTCCGCGCTAAGTTCAGTTAGCGCAAGAGATTGTAAGCTCCAAACTTATGGTTAGTAACCAATCACAGAGCAGATAAAAGAAAGATGTAGTGACATTTGTTGAGTTTGAGTTTTAAAAGAAGTAAATTACATTTTTGTTAAATTGAAGTAAAATTTGGAAGGTACTGACTTTATCATTCTGTTATAAATAAACATTTGAAAATGTGTGTCTTATAAAATATCAGTTTTGTAGGTTGTACGCAATAAAAGCTTATTCTGTTGAACTTTATATATACAAAAAGAGAAAGATACAAAAATATTAAATAATAGTCAAATCTACTAAACAAGAAGTATTAAATTAAATCGGCTCTTAAAAACTTTGAATCAAATGTCCTATTTTGCCAACAAAAATTGTTATTTGTAGTCGTTAATTTCATATATTATGAATGCTGTTTACAAATCTTTAACTACTAATTTTAAATACTAACCATAACTACTAACACTAACTACTAATTTCGTATTGTGAATAAGGCTTAACGATAAAATTATATAGGAAAGGAAAACATACCTAAGAACAGAATACATGTTGTAAACTGTAGAATTTGTTATACCTTTTTTGATCTATGACCTTGAATAATTTTTATTTTTTGGCCGAAGTAGGTTCGATGGGGACTTTTGACATTTCTGTCATAATGAAGTATTTAAGGTCTGTGCCAATTTTCAGCTCTATGCGAGTTTTTCCGTAATTTAAACTTTTTTTTATCTGTTTTGACTGGAGTATTATGTTGAAGCTAGCTATGAATTTGGTGATCATATATGTTGTGTTTATAAAATAATCTGGTTTTGATTATTTCTTTTGTGTAACGACCAATCTTACAATCTTCCTTAAAATATTAAGTTCCAAATAAATAAACAATAGTAAACCGGGCTATTAACAGCAATAATAAATTTGCTGTTATTATTCGTGTCCAAACCATATACATAATATAAATAATTATTACACAATAAATATATGAAACATTACAACAAATATTTCTCACTAGATACTGAAGTGACCGATTTTTGGTAGCGAAATACCACATCCGGATCACATGGATTGAGTTAGCTGAGCTTGTTGTTATAACCATATAAATAGTCAAATTTGGAAATTATGGAAATAGGCCTTATGCATCGCCCGGCATTAACTAAGACGGAGAGGATGCATCTTCTCCGAAGTTTCTTTCCTTCATGCCAGAGGAAAAACCGCCCGCAAAAACTGGCAGTGAAGCGGCCTACCTAAATAGTATTCATCCAAAAAATTGCACAATTTATAGCAGCTGGTGCTGCCTTAGCCAGATCTTCCCTCGTGCATTCCTCTTCTAAGTTGGCGCACGTGAGCAGGTGGGCCATTGATTGTTATTGACCACAATGACATAAAGTGGGTTCTGCTTGGTACCCCCAGTTGAATATGTTTACTGCACATATTTGCCATTTAACAGTTCATTTTGTTTCAATTTTGTTATCTAGCTGGCAGTTTAAATGTTTACCGGAGATTGTAAGATTAATGTTTAGGCTCGATATTTTCATCTCTGATTAAATTGACTGTTAATTGTTAGTTAAACCAAAAAATGCCCTTTCAAAAAATTGACACATGTAGAATGATGTAATATCGATGCTATCCTTTTCTTTTAACTAAGTTAATTTTTAACAAATGGTTAATAAATAGTCACTCTAACTAGAGGTGTTAGGATCGAGCCTTAATAGTTAAAAAAATAAAACAAGATTACTAATTCAGTGAAAATTTTAAATTTTCGGGAAAAGTAAAATGTCACCGCTATCAATAAATTTTTCTCAAACAATAAACGTTAGTACATGTAACCAAGATGAAATATTGTCTTTCTGTCGTCTAATTTTTAAACTTCCAAATACGATTCCTTGACTTTCTCCTTACGGTCCTGTTATGGGGCAGACCTGACATAACGTTCGAGCGTTCGAGGGAGTCACACTGTACGGTGTCGCTTTTAAATTTGCAGCAGCCCCGAAGCGGTAGACAGCCACAGCGGTGGCACGTCGTAGGTTATGGTTACTTGCCAAGGATAAAGGATCGGTTTTATGCTCTTATAAAACTAAATTTTAGGAAGTGATAGCTTTAAGTGCTCTGCTCAACCGCGTGCTCACCCACGGAAACATTGCTTTATTACGAATATCGAATCGTTTCTCATACGCCAAATCACATCCAACAGCAATATTTTCAGTAATAATTTAACAAGAGAGTGAGAATAAATTGAAAATAATTCGACAGATTTTTCGAAAACTTGTTGCCAGGCAATAGTCACGATAGCCCGTAGGGCTTTTGTGGCTAGTATATTTAATTAGATTATTTTTGATTTACAAGTTTCAAACAACGGAATCAGGCTGTCATGCTATTGTACCGCTATCTACTGTCGTAACTAACTAGCTACATTCATTTACAAGGCTCAGTTGGTTAGTAAGTCTGTTTTGACAACTAGAACACACTTTGACATTGCAAAATAAATAATTAAAAGATATAATTACTAATTATGGTATTTCTAGAAGTGATTCTTTAATTTTTGATTTATTTCATGATCAGAAATGGCACAAAATTGGTCCTTTTTGCTCTTTTTACTTATGTGTTGATTACTATCTGACATATGTCAATAAAAACAAAAGCTGCAGAGATTATTCCCGGGAATAATCTCTAGAGCTTTATTTTCAGTATAATAATGACAAGATTAGTTAAAACGTAGACACGTGACACAAAATGTAACATTCCATTGGTTGTAAGAAATGTCTAAAAATAATCAAAAAAATAAATCATTGGGTGGATTCATATTGTTATATATGCAAACCCAACGCCAATCAAATAGTATTCTTTAAATGTATATATCGTACTTAACAAAAGTTTTGAGAAAAAGTTGACCTCTTTTATCAAATAGAATTTTTTATTGAAACGTTGACATAACTGATTTTTTCTATAAAATAAGGAGATAAGAAATCTAATTTTACAACACTGATAGAAAAACGATTATCTTCAATGCGACGCACTTTTTTAATATCTTGTCTAATTTTTCTCTGGACGATATTAAACCTACTTCTTGCATCGTCAGAAATACTCTTCTCTGTAAATGTTGTTCGTTTTAGTACGCCTAGTTATTATTATATACTTCTCCGCTAAGATATGCCCAAAACTCTTCAATCAGTCACGCCTGAGAAACATTTGGGGGATTGTACTCTCTGTTTTCTATAAAACGTCTATTTGGTTCCATTATTCTTTTTTCAAAATTTTACATCATGACCAAAGTTTTTCTACCAATCATTTTAAAAATTCTAAATTGTTGTGTTAATTTGCGTGATGGTATTCTATCTTTGTATTGAGCACTTTGGATGAGTCTACTGTTTCGATTTGGGGGCAAGATTTCGTCTAGTTCGCAAAAAATAGTTGTCTGTCCAATATTTTGGTCCCCAAAAGCGAAAATAATTTCACGTTTCGACTATCTGTCCAACCAAACTATAAATAGATTTGCGTATTTCAAGTTTGTATAACAAGTTTCAAAACTTTTTCTGGCAATTTTAACATAGTATATTATAAAACAACTACTGTCAAAACGATTATGAGTTCTCATAAACCGAAAGTAAATTTCATGGGTTTGACATGAAAACGAGTTTGAAAACTATTCCTGTAAACACTTAAAATTCAGTTTCGATATTGCGCATGCTTCCATAGCATAACGTTTCTGTCGCTTTGTGTTACTTGGTGCTAGTAACCTACTGACAGTTGCGTAGTTTTAGTGCGCAGTGGTACAAAGTAGAAAAAAAATAATTGGAAAAATGGCAAAACGAAGAATGTGGAGTGAAGAGGATCTGTCACTTACATCGCGTAATTTTGACTGAAAACTGAAACCATTTTCAAAACTGCATGTAAATAGGGATAGTAAATTTACCGATTTTTTCAATTACCGGTAATTCGGTAAAATATTTAATCGAAACCGGTTTTCCGGTAATTTACCGTTTTTTAAATATTGTTGTAGGACACAAGAGTTAATATTAAAAAATCTGATGCGGACACCCCACGACTTCCTTGTACGCAAGACCAATATATGAAGATCAAGTATAGACCCAATTATAAAATTGTACGTGTTTGACGTAATTTGACATTAACATCTATTTTTTTTATTTTTTTGTTATTTTTTGTCCTAATCCATAGCAAGCTACTTTACAAACACCAAAAAGTATATAAGTTTTAAATTTGCATATCTCGCTTATACAAAGGGCTAAATTAATAATACTTGATTTGATAGACGCAGAATTTAATTCTATAAAACTCTTATTTGAAATGAAACCATTTTATTCAAGAAAAACTGTTAACAACTTTAGGTAATATATCATTTCTGGTTAGCTTGTTTTAACCAAAATCTACTGTGTTATTCCAACTGACGTAAAAGTCATATATCAAATTTGAAAATTTTTGAATTATATTTTAAAATAGTTTTTCATTAAAATCTATTATAGGCTTCAAATAAAGTACCACATCTGGAAATTATGTACTGACCAAAAAGGGAGGTGTACAACTAGATGTTATAACAGTCCTAAATACAAAATTTCAACTTTCTACGGCTTATCGTTTTTGAGTTATGTGAGAAACGTACATACGTACGTACAGACGTCACGACGAAATTAGCCAAATGGATATTTCCGTTCAAATCTGAAAATCGAAATTTTTCGCGATTACAATACTTTCTTTACTTCGTACAAGGAAGTAAAAGAAACATTTCTATTATAAACTAATCAGCGAGCAATCGACCAACATTTGCAGCGCTGACAAAAGCACTTAGACTACCTACGTCCTACGTTGTAAATAATAGCGCATCTGTGAATCCCCGTCGCTGTGATCTATTTGGTTTTCCCCACCCCCGCCACTCACCGGTTGCTGCGTAACTAGCATTTTGTACTTGCGTTTCGCAACTTGAAAACGCATAAATGCGTTATTTTGCTATTATGTAATTTATCGAATTACCGGTAAAAAATAGCGAATTACCGGTATAAGAAATATGGGATTTTTTGGCTATTTACCGGTTAACCGGTAAACCGGATTACCGGTATTACAATCCCTACATGTAAACATAGTATATGTTCAGTGACAACTAGATTAGACCTTATTTAGTAATAAAATTTGGAGCGTAAAATTTTTCTCAAAAAGTGAAAAGTATATGAATTATTATCTTACAGATATTCATTAATGCCGTTAGGATTATTGTCTGAGTTATAATCCCCGAGATATATTTTATTTTCTAGTATTCCCTTCTCTCTACTGATACACTTGAAAGTTCTAAGCAAAGATAGTGACAGTCCCCTTCGAACTTAGCCTGCACGCATTAGCTAATCTCACTGTATAATCCCTGGATTTCATCCTCGTCTGCGCTGACTCAACTTTTTAATTCATCCTCGTGCACTATCCTCAAGAAGGCTGCGTCTTCTCGCTCAGGCGATCAGCGCCTTAATGAGCGGGATTAATTAGCAGTTTAAGAACTATATCCAGAGATCATGCGAGTTATGACCGCTGTGCGAGGAACCGAGGACTCCGTCTTCGTCGAGAAAATAGAAATGCAGATAAGTCTGTCTCTTTCGTGTGCTAATTAAACTGAAATTTGCGATTACGTTTTTCGTGGGCGCTTCTAATCTTTTTCGGTTGGAAGTTTTCGGTGCGCAACGAGCCGAATAGAAACGTGAGTTTAATATTATTTGAGATTTTGTGGATTTTGGAAATCGGCACAGAGAAATTCGGACTTTCTAACAATAAAATATTTGGGCTTGTAAGTTAACTCACCATGACGCTATAAATTTTGGTGTTCTGCTACAGATCGACATGGTTGAATTATCAACAATGTGAGGGTAATTAAATTAGTTGTAAAAATCAGAACAAATAATAATAATAGTACTTTATTCCATCGGCAGTGTGAGTTATGTTAAAAATAATTAACCAGAATAACAATTTATGAAACAAATCAAATTACTCAAAAAATAAATAATATTAGGTTTTTACTACGTAGTCTAATAATTTTTACTATTTATAACAGTTTACAGTCATCGTGGCGCCAAAAGAAGTAAATTATCGATGATATTTAAATATTTTTTTTAACGCTTTTCTAGAAATTCATAAACCACTCTGACCCGGTTAAAAATATGATAACGGGGCAAACAGTCAAAAATACGTGTCACTCAAAAAACAGTCTAAAATGTTATTGGTACAATTCGTCAAATTACTATGTTTTAATTGGATGACAAATTATTAGTGAAATTGTCACTACAGTTCTGTAATTAAGTTGCTAATTCTATTCTATTTTAATAGTGTTTTAGTTTTTAAGAGCAATAAGTGCTTCCTACCGGTTAAAGATGATTTTGAAGATGTTGAAGTCGAGATATCCGATACATCCGATACCGGTTGTAAAGTACTTTGTGACCGTAATAATTTTACGTTTTTTGCACGATCGACGCAATAAATTACAAGATCTGATGTGGCCAGCACATTACCTTCTCTCAGTTCTACGTATTTTGTACAAATTCCATACAGAAAGCTTCTTAGAATTGAATTCATATATGCAGTAAAATTATAACACAAACATACTATCGCACTTGACATTGACATCTATCAGATTTTTTTTTATTTCTAGCAGTTTCCAGTTTTTGAAATTTAATTTCTTTATAATTTTTTAACTCAATATCGAAAGAATTATAATTTTCAGAATTGTAGTGTTGGAGATATCGGCGGAGAAAAAATCGTCTCACACACACACACACACACACACACACACACACACACACACACACACACACACACACACACACACACATACATACACACACATACACACAGACATACGGACATCATCAAAAAATAGTAAAATCGTGTTCTAGGGACTCTAAAACGTGATTATTCATTAAAAATTCACCATCCAATTTTTTGATCGAAAACAATACCTTCCTTACCTAAAGGTATGACGGAAAGTAAACAATAAGATTTGAAAATTATGTATTAAAAAAAATTGTTGTCATTTTAAAAGTAATATTTAATCGTTTTTATTTACTTACCGCCTCGCTTCCTGATCGGTAAGTAATCACAATCATTTACCGATCAGTAGTTTTTAAATAAAACATACCATCTTGGAAAACCTATCGGTAAATATTAAAAACAAACGTACGTGCAAATATTATATTAAAATATTAAACAGGTTTTAAAAATGAGTACCTACCTACGTACGAAATTTGGTAGGTTTTAATTTTTCTGTAAATAATTCAGTCGTTGTTTTGTGAATTGTGAGGTTTTAGTTTTCCAACTTAATTAATTTTGTCGTAAGATAAATATTTAAAAAAAAGTTTGGTTTTTTCTTAAAATGTAAATGTAACTTTAAATGGATTCGTGGTCAGTGAACTGCGAACTGATTATTGAACAATATTTAGAAACTAAATGCATACACTACATAGTAGCGAATGCCATTTCTATAAGTACAAAAATCTATACGAACAGCTAGATTGCAGTCCAAATGGTAATGTAAGTAATTTACTGTACTTTAATTCGTTCAGCCACCGAGTCTATGTAATAAGGATATACAGGAATTAAATCTTTGCTAATGACTAACGGCTGACAAATAAACACTTCAGACATCTCTTTGTTTTCTGAAGTATGATGCATGTTTTGCAAACAACATACAAGTACTAGGCGTCAATGCAAAATAAGATATTCAAATTACTCAATGACAATAATATATGCGTCTCATTTAGGAGTAAATTTGATTAAAATATGATTCATTGCGTCTTAAACACTGTCTACATAACGTGCATTGAATCCCATATTCACACACGACATTAATATATCGTATTGTTGCTTGCTTGAATATCAAATTAAAATCATTGTCAACACACATCCATCAAATCTACACAACGTCGACTAAGATCCATTTATCACTGGAACAATTACTACTTTCAACTATTCCCAATCACTTTTGTTTTCCGTAGCCCACTTGCGCCAAAAACAATAAATCAAACCGCGAAGATGTTCGAAAATGACCGAGTGGGCAACAAGGACGAACGAGGGATGCAGGCTGCACCCTGCGTGGTTGCCTGCTGATGTCATCGAAGGAGGTGATGAGTGCAATTGTTCTTTGTTTTGTAACTAGCATGGGTGAGGTTATGTTTGACTATGTTTGGAGAAATTTATTGCGAAACCAGAAGATGGGAAGAAAGTTGCAATGCCCACAATGCTACACCCTTTTTAGGGCACGGATAATGAATTTCTTCACAGATTGTTACATCACGGTGTTAACTAATTACGTTCAGTACAAACACTAGTGAAGTTACTTGCATAAAATTTGAATTCATTACTAACAGGGAAGATATTTTATCTTAAGAGGACGCAAATTGCTTTTCTTTTAAATGATAACATTATTTAAAATTAACCTACCTCAGAAAATCAGTCGCAAAATGAATATATTTAAATCTAAATTTTGGTAAATAGTACATACCTAGAATTTTTATTACGTATAATCTCGTTTTTTTAAAAAAAACGACTTGGGGAATTTTCAGTAATCAAACTGTCATCTTCTAAAATGATGTACGAATGAAAAGTACAAATCATAACATGGTATTAGTCCAATATGAGTCTAAGGCAAGTTTGCGATTTATTTGCTGCTACTTTTAATAAGCGACACAGTCCAGCCACTATTAGAAAAATCTACAGAGTGACCAAAAATAACTGGCAATAAAAAGATTACTTGAAATTGGCTAGACTGATACATAAATTTATTTCCTGTTGTTGACACTGATGACAGTGACATTTGATAATTGAAATTCGTATACATTTACAATTTTTTTTATTAAAATGGTCGCTGTTTTCCTTATCCACATTCTTTTATTTCTTACATTACCCACAGAACAATAGTCTAAAATATTTCAATCACTCAAGATCATATCTGTCAGGCTTCTGCTTTGACATAATATATTTGTATTTATTGTAAAAATGGCATATCAAACAGTATTTCCGCCTTTATCTGGTGTGTAAACTGAAGAATAAAAAGATCTCCTGAATCAGTTATTTTTGATCACTCTGCACAACAATTATGGAACTAGAGAGTCGTCAATCAACAGAATGTCAAACCAAGGAAGATAATAAATAATAAGAAACATTAAATTATACAGTTAAATGAAAATTACAATACCCTTTCGATATAATAGTTATTTATTATGTGAGTGTGGAATGTATAATATTAGTCACGAAAGAAAAAGTTTAGCCACGTAGTCCGCAGGGCGAGTGGCTAATTTTCTTTAGTGACTAATATACATAATATACATTCCACACGAGTGTAATACAACGTTTTATCCAACATTTTTTTAAAAACTTCTTAAATCATTTTTATGTTTTCATTCATCGCGTTAAGACAACTGATGTAGTATTTTAAATTACAAAGTAGCCATTGAATGGTTTTGTTATATTGTTATTGAAAAAAATTTGATGTTATAATGATTGTCTGTCATTGGAAATTATTTGAAACAAAAATACATTAAAATGGGTGAAAATGAGGACCTGCCTTTAAAACGTATTCACTTAGAAGCACAAGCAGTATTTTTGAAATTAATTCCGAAGCAAGTATCCACTAACTCGTTTCTCGTTTTCGTTCCATCAGCCGTACATGACAGCTGTCATTGTGTAAAGTAAAATAAATAACCTATTTTAGCATAAATGTTAATATTAATTTACATAAATACGTTTCATAATGTTAAATTATTTCAAAAATAAAATAATTTTGTAAAATTGCTTTTTATTTATATTTAAAAAAACACAAAAATTAGTAATAATGTCTCCGTGACTTCTAAAATATTCTCTCACGGAGTGACTAATGTTGTACATTAGTTACTTCAAATAACCATAGTAACAAGTATATTAAGAGTTGGTGTTGGATAAAATGAATTTTTGAAATTGACATATGGCAGATTGATGACTTTAGCAACTCCTTATATCCAGTTTAAAAAAATGCGATAATACATTTCTGTGAATAATTTTAAATGTAACTATGATAAAGACAAACGGCCATGTTCGATATAAAACTGTTCTACTATATGGGATTACATTAGAACTGTTAAGAATAAGTTACATGGTTCATATTTTCTATAATTTTATTTTAAATATGTTCAAAATAGTTCCCCACACCAATCTTTCGTTCTACTTCTTCTTCTTCCCGACCGACGTCAAATATTTCCAATTTTAAATGGCACAAAATTGATCCCTGTGGTGCACTCTCCACGCCAGCAATGAGTGCCCGTGAGGTGACGTCTGGTAAGCGCCCGTACGGTGCAAATATTTCATTATTACCGATATCTGTATAAAGCAGATTGGCACACCCAGCAATGGGTAATAAGCCGTGGTGATATATTTATTTATTTATTTTATTTACTTCTTGATTCCTCCTAACCAATCTTCTAAATTATCTAAAAACTGTCAAAGTTATCAAATCTGATGGCTTAAATAAAGCGATTCTGTCAATCTGATTAGTGGGATTTAAAAAATACCAAATTTATTTCAGGCTTGATTTACTAAGATGTTCTAACTAACTTTTGCAACTTAATTTCAAATGAGTTAAATAAATGTTTAAAATGATTGTGAAAGTTTTGTTTTCCACGGCTTATCTGATTTACTTATTCGCCATAAGTCTAGAGTGATCTTCGTATAATTGATGAAATATCGTTCTTTAAATATCTTAAGTATATGTTTGTTAGCAACCAATTTATTGCTATTGATGTGTTTATGCTCTTATCTCCTTATGGAGGAAATATTTACTCCTTGGCTACTTACACGTCGTGTTCACGAGGATAATCTTACATTAATTTTAAATCATCGGGGTAAATCATTTGGGTAGTTAAATCGCGGTGCACATGCGTGCAAGAATGAAGCTTACAACACAATGTAACAAATCACCACGGCTTGTTTCCACGCTGCATGTTCTTATTCTTTTATTTATCGAAACCAGTAGCAACGGCGAAATAAATGATGGAGAACACGATACTCCAAAGCAGTAATTGTAATTATTAACAAACCGCATCTTAAATATCAACGAGAACATCACAAAGGCAGACGAGAAATATGATAGGAGGTAGCTCCACGAAGAACAGTAGAATCACTAAAGAATAAATTTTCTCCAAATAAATTAGAAGAGTTTACTATTCTTTTATAAACTTTATTTTACTCTACCCTTTCACTGCGTTTTAGAACGTACCCCAAGCATTAGGTTTTGGGCGACATTTTTTACATCAATTTCTCGGACTTCAAACTAAGTAAGTCCGATATTAAGGAAAATAACGGTTTTTATAATGATAATATTGTAGAGGTCCCTAAGAATGTCAGATATAAAAAAATCAAATTCACAGATACGATGTTAGTATGGTGCGCCATATCCACAAGGAGTGCATCCAGGCCTTATTTGAGTCGTGTGAGGTGAAGCCTTGATATATATTAATTGTCTAACAAAATTAATTAATTTTATGTCTCACTAAAATATTATGAATTGTTTGTTGCTAGGATACGGTGTATATAAACATATCTATAGCAACCGGGGCATTCTATGAGGGCATTATGACCTCATTATAATCCGATTATCCTTTATGGACTTTTAATTAGAAATAATATGAACGGTATATAATGAAAATTATTTTCATTTAATTATAATTCATTAAAATAATAATACGGATTGATTACAACAATTAATATATTAATTGATTACAACAATTAATATAATAAGAAAACAGCTTTGAAAGCACAACACAGAAATCATTTTTGATTTAATTTTAATTCTTAAAATTGATTCTCAAAAGGGCCTTAAAAAGCAATTTACTTTCAGCACACTTCAGTACATATATTTATAGTAAGTAGTACTTACTAAGTACATCGAATTGCAGACTGCAATGTTTCGCATTGATTTTGGACGGATGCCGGATCACTAATTTTTTTGGGGACGATATTTATCCACGTTTGAATTCATTTTTGTTATTATTTACCGTCACATGTGACACATCACACATCCAAAGCAATACAAGCTCTCTAAAATGTAATAGTATTCAGAAATAAGTGAATAAGAAATAAAGAACTGAGATCTGTCATGTGAAAACGAACCTCAAAATATAATACATGTTCTACAGACGAGAATGGAATAATTAGGGGAACATTTATGCGTTTCTCTTTCTCGAAGTATGCAGAAACATGAAAATAATACACCGTTTCCATAAAATATCGTCCGAAACATCAAATTTACCTATTCCATCATCTCCAACGATATAGAACGTTGATGTTTTAAAAATAAATAAATGTTGATAATTAACAAAACAATTCAACAAAATCCTTATCCTTAGCAACGCGAAAGCTTAAGCATTATTGTAATCAAAATTATTATAAATGAAAACTTATTTCATGTATTCTAGTGAGACATAAAATCTTGTATGCACCACGAGCGTTCCTAGATGATAACACCCATCGGACGACACCTATCCCTCGGGCCATAGGCCATCAGGCTAGATCCTCGTCGCCTTCCTGGCCATCATCGTAACGCCCTTGGTACATAAAATACTATTATTGAAGAAGAACACGTTATGCAAGACAAACTAAAATTGGCCAACAGATTAAAACGTACAGTATGTTCCGCGAAACGTCAATCACCCAACCTTCCCTAGGCTCGCCCCATAGAAGATTTTTTGGCTCTTTCATCTCGAAAAGTTTACGATGGAGGATGAGAAGCCCAAAATGAGGAGAACCTTGGATGCATAATATATAGGAATGCCAGATAAATCGATGTAAATATCGTCCAAAACCTGCTAGTTGTCCGTAGAAAGTTTCAAGTTTTATGTCGGTTGGAATCGATCCCAGGCCACTTGAATTAAAAGTCACAACATAACAAGCTTTTCTATCGTAATTGAAATTGAAGTAATGAAAAGCGAGTAAAAGCTACATATATCTTTGATTCAGAAAATAATGATCATTAATTATTTATCCATTTTTAGGTGTTTTTATTGAACAGAAATTATCATTGAAACGCTGTCGTTCCTTTCTGCACAAAGCTTATTATTTAGCACGATATTCTCAGCATGGAATGGCATAGCAATAATTTATTATATTTATATAAATACATACATTTATCTTGTTAACGAACAATAACTTTGAATCATATAGATTTATGATTATTAATAGCGAAAATATTATAATTTTATCTTTGAAGTTCTCACACCCTGTAACTTGCAACATTGATAACAGCAGGTGAAATAACACGGTTGTTGTTGTCTGTCATGTTTGACAAAAAAGGTTGGTATTTCTATGGAGAATATAGAAATATAGATTGATTACGAAATGATTCATAACATAACAATTATTATCATGCAATAGATTACCTACTTTCAAAAAGGTGTAGGAAGCGTGATATTTTTCTGCAGTTACCGTTTATTTTGATTCTGTGACAAGTAGTGATGTGCCGCCAAAAAATTCCCGCCGCGATTTTCGGGAAGAAATTTAGTTCGCAAATTTCCCATAAATTTTAAAAGATTTTGGCCTTGATGTTTGGTGCAAGTTGTTATAAATAATTATTAAATATGTAACATTGTTCTTTTTTTTGAGTAATTTAAGTTTCCTTCAAAATAAATTGTTATTCTGTTTAATTTTTTTCAAGTAAATATATGTACTTGAGAAATTTGTACGATGCTTTTGAATTACTCATTTAAGGTTTTATGAATACTGCACCTTTACTTTATGTAAGAAGTATGAAAATATATTGAATATTTAAAATATGGGGGAGTATTTTTTATTAGTTTTTACAGAGTCATTCTACTCGTATGTATGACCGACAGTGCATAAGTATGTTGATGCGAGTATAATTATGTATTTTTTTACTATAATTTCACTGAAAAATAAAACTAAGTAAACCTACATTTACAATTTTTATTCATATTTGAAATTCCTTGTGGAAATTTTCCGAATGATATTTTTAATAACAATAACAAGTGAATAACCTTTTTATAAACTTTTCTAAATTATAAATTCAGGAACATTGTTTCAACTGTTATCTTTGTAAGTAAAATTAGAAATAATAATTTTTTATTAACTGTCTATTTAGTCTAAATGTCAACGGACTATACATTAATACCGCTGACAATTAAGTTTAGACCTTATTGCAAGTCTACATGCAGGTTTGGTATTTGGTTATGGTTGCCATATGATACATTACACCCTGCACCCCTAAGATATCCTCCCACAAAGATAATAACGTTTTAGTTTTTAGTCAGTATGGTCAAAAAATTCGATGGTGAGTTTTTAATGAATAAGCACTTTTAGAGCCCCTAGAATACAATTTTACTATTTTTGCGATGATGTCTGTGTGTATGTGTGTAATGATTTTTTCTCCGACGATAACTCCAACACTACAATTCTAAAAATTATAATTCTTTCGTATTCCTCTTCGCTACATCCATACGAAGAGCTGATTGGATTTTGGTTATAATTGGTCGACCGGAAGTACCCTCATTTGAAGATTTTAATAGTTGTTCTTGAAAAAACGATGTAAAATATCATTTTTTCACATTTAATGTTATTATAAATATTAAAGATATTTTATTACCTATACGATTTGATTAGATATTATACTTCATATTCAATGAATATTGAGTTAAAAAAATTTAAAGAAATTAAATTTCATACGCAGCCAGCTATGCAACAACACTGGAAACAGCTAATAATTTTAAAAATTCTGATAGACTGATGTCAATGTCAAGTGCGATTGACATAGCATGTTTGTAATTGTACTGCAAATATAGAATCAATTCTAAGAAACATTCTGTATGGAATTTGTATAAAATACATAAAACTGAGGGAAGGTAATGTCCTGGAAATATAGAATCTTTCGCAAGAAACTGTCTGTATGGAAATTGTATAAAATATATAGAGCTGACGGAAGATAATGTGCTGGCCACATCAGATTTTTTTTAAATATTGCATGCTATTCTGCTGATCTCAATAACTTATAGTCACAAAGTTACATACGTGTATTTATGGAACTAGGTAACAGTATACCATATCTAAAAAAATATATATTTAAGTAGGGTGTTCTCTTAGCATAGTTTCCTTTACAGAGATTTGTCTTGAGTAAAGTGTGTATTAAGACATCTTCTGTGAATAACCTTCCCTTTGGAAGTACTTACTGGACCTGTCCGCGCATTCTCTTCTCTGCGTGTATATCTCACAATCGTAGGTAGCCGTGGCTGCTCCTTGGCAAGCAAAGACCATTCTGTCTGTGATAATCTGCTCAAAATATCCGCTAATAGAAATTTATGAGGTGGAGTGCTACAGGCTGAGCAAGTCTTGCAGCTTACGAGTTTATTTGCTTATCAACCACGTGATGTCGCTGTGTAACAGACGTTCGACACGTGAACTAAACACGGCTGTTACCATTGCATTAACATGTTTCTTGCAGACGCCAAGAAGATGACAGCAAAGCAACGACTTTTAATGGATTTTCAAACTATCTAACAGATAGATGATTTATGAAACATCAAATTAAATCTATGGCTCAGTTTTATTCCGACAATCGATAACGAGGTGATTTTAATTCGAAAAATAATGGATATGTGACTATATTCGAATTTTTGTATATAAGTCATAAAATATAAAAACTAACCACTATAGCTTCTCATCATAATAACAAAAACTGTAGATTAGTTTGTAATAATATTGTCATATTGTCCGTAGAAAGTGTTAATTTACAGCCGTAGTCATAGTAATTGAAATAGACCTGGTTTAAACTAGGTCTAACTTAGACCATCCTGGGGCCTGTTTCTCAAAAAATACGGGACTAGTATTACTAGTCCCTACACTAGTAATACTAGTGAAGTTTACTAGTTAATGTTTCTGAAATATACAAGTGTAAAATACTAGTTACAAGTTGGGAACTAGTATTTACTAGTGTATTTGACAAAAAATACTAGTATTTTGTTTCTCAAAATATTTGAGTTGTCTGTCAGACTAGTAATTTACTAGAGAAAAGCTACAAGTGTCAAAAGTCTTGTAAATTTTGAATATAAATTTTACTAGTATTATTTGACAGTTCGTGTGTTTATTTTCTTTTACGTATATAGTTCAATGGTTCTTTGTTAAAGTTAATTCAGATTCATGTGCTGTCTGTCGTTGTTTCGTGATAATAGATTATTTTAAATAATATAATAATGTGGTCTAATGACTCTGAGTCTAGTGATGAAGAGTAGTGCGACGTCAAAAACTAATTAAAGCAAGAATAAATCCTGTCCATGCAGAAACTCCACATTATGAGTGCGAGGTTACTCATGGCAAATAAGTTAGAAACATTAATTAATGAATTGGGACATTCTTAAGCTAGATATGAACAGAAACCATGCATTAACCATTAACTGTTTTAAGTTTGACCAAAATGTAACCTTGATATATTATTTCTAGTCTTTGTCTTGTCTACTCAACCCGAAGCGTGACAAGTTTGACAGATTTTTATCCATTCATTGAATTTAACTGCTTTAGACAATTTATTTAGAGAATGCTCCAAACAGAATACCTTCAGCATTTCGAATCATTAACAAAATAGTTAATTTCGCATCCAGTGTAGACATTTTTATTGAAAAATAATTTAATTTCAAATTAAAACACTTGAAAATGTCAACGTCAGTCAGAAAATAAAATCACTTGATTTAAAGAATATTGGTTTAAATACTAGTATTTATTAAAAAAACTACTAGACTATTGAAAATGTTTCAGAAACACTATTTTACTTGACTAATATAATTTCACTTGTAACTATTAACTTGTGAACTAGTAACTTGTAAACTACGAGTAGTAAAATACTTTTCAGAAACACAATTTACTAGTACTATTAAAAATTTCACTTGTAACTAGTAACTTGTAAACGAGTATTTTTTGAGAAACAGGCCCCTGGACTTATTCATAGTGAATTTTAGACCCAGTTACCTAGTCTACGTAGACGGAGTTTAGCCCTTGTATCCATCTGGACATTGCTATGAATATGAAGTAAGCTTCAGACATAAATATTTGAATATTTTCAAATGCCATTTAGTTGTCAGTGTAAAAATTAATACTTAATATTATCTAAAATAAGAATAGTATGTGGCACAACAATAGGTTTATAGAAGCTTGTATTCATATGTACGAGTATACATGAGGAAAAATGGGAAGAAAAAAATATATAAATTAAAATATGAATATTTAATAAATAAAATTGCTCGAGGGTAACGGCGGTGCTGGTTTTGACAATATATCAGAACTTTTATTTTAACTGGTTGAAATTTATAGGAAACGTGTGAAATTAACTAAAAATCATTTATTTATACTCCAAATTTGTCTAACACATTAATTTTTATATAAAGTATTTTCGTTTCCCGGCCTATTGGGATTTTATCTAAATATGCTTCGTTACATATATCATTATTTAATTCAGTATTATCT
Source organism: Harpalus rubripes (assembly GCA_963082715.1). Taxonomy (NCBI): domain Eukaryota; kingdom Metazoa; phylum Arthropoda; class Insecta; order Coleoptera; family Carabidae; genus Harpalus; species Harpalus rubripes. Next base: position 26,365,425 of record OY720460.1, on the reverse strand, counting down.
TCATTTGAATCTCTGTCTGTCATTATATTTTCTAAAATTAAATACAAATTTCAATTATATTAGATTTGCAGATATGAAAAGTACCTTCAACATTGACATCTGATCTTTTCTTCATCTTCTACATCATATTGTTGTTGCACAAATATCTTGAATATCCTCAATTTTATTCATTTAATATCAAAATCAAAATTATCAATTTGACAATTAATAAATATTTATTTATGATATAAGTGTTAAAAGTGACATTTTATTTTGTGAGAAGGAAGTTTGGAACACGACGCGAAGCGTAAAAAAATTTGACATATGTCAAACATGTCGATTTGTTGTTCCATTCGTCATTACCAAGGTAATTTACTTTTAAAAATAGAATTAAAATATCGCATTTTTAATTGAAGTATGATGTGTTAAAATTTCAATTTTTAAGTGTTTGTAGAAAAAAAATTTGGTCTTACGAATGCATTTTTTTAACACACTATTTTTCGTTACAATGACAGGACTTAGACCTAGTTTAAACTAGGGGTACGCTCAGTCTAAATTTTAGACTACGTTTAAATTAGGTCTAAATCAACCGTTACTATGAATAAGGAAAAACCTTAGACCTAAGATAGACCTGGTTTAAACCACGTCAGTATAACTATGAATACGGCTGTAATGTTTTAGAGAAGGGATGTTTGACGTGAGCATAGTAGGAAAAAAAACTCAATTATATCGCATGTTTTTAGTTGAAAATTAAAATAACCAACATCAATTTATCCGTGAATAGCTTCTTGACATAGAGTAAGCATTAGCGATCATTTGAGTAATAATTACCACCATTTATTTCCTAGCTAAATGGTTCAATTCCACATCCACATTAATATCAGGCAATTATACTGGGGCAAACTGCAGTGCGCGACTAAATACCGTATTCAGAGAACTGGCGCTTCACTAGCGCTCTGCTAGAGTTCAACTAGCATCGTGCTTTGCTTCTAATTGTGTGTGAATAATTTAATGAGCTCACTGCGATGATTGAGTGGCCTAGCGTGATATCTTTGCTCTCAGTTTGTGAGAGATTTTTACTTTATTTGTAACTCTTTTACTAGGGTGAATTAATCATGAAATAATTAGCAATAGGATATATGTAGACACTGATGAAAAGATATTTGTTTCAGATATGTAAATGGTACTTACATATACGAAATTCATAGTTCAACAAATATTATATAAAATGATAAATGTAATGTAATGGATTTCTCGGTGGTTGTAGGGCGGAGGTTTTATACAAAAGACAAAACTCTCATTGATGTTAATTTTATTTTAATTCCAATATTTCGTGGTTATTTTACCACTTCATCAGGGAAAAAACAGTTTTAACTTGAATGAAAATTTACTAACATCGAGAAACATCTTATACTTCGACTAAATGCACGTTAATTTTATAAAAATACACATATTATTTTTTAAACAAGATAATATGTGTATTTTTATAAAATTAACGTGCATTTAGTCGAAGTATAAGACGTTTCTCGATGTTAGTAAATTTTCATTCAAGTTAAAACTGTTTTTTCCCTGATGAAGTGGTAAAATAACCACGAAATATTGGAATTAAAATAAAATTAACATCAATGAGAGTTTTGTCTTTTGTATAAAACCTCCGCCCTACAACCACCGAGAAATCCATTACATTACATTTATCATTCAACAAGTCGGTGTTACGTCTTTCCAACATTATATAAAATAGTAAGGATATTAAGTATTAAGAAAGGGTAATTCCTTAACATTTTTGCACAGCCGACGGACTAAATTTAAAAAAAGATTTGGAAATTGTTTGACATATAAAAACTTTTTAATTGTCTTGTTTCACAAATTTTAATAAAATTCCTTTATTACGTAATTTCGGCAATTACGTTATCATGAAAAGGTATGAACTGATTTACAAAACAGATCTTAAAAGTATATATAGAAGGTTCAATAAAAACTATTAGTGTGGGGTGGGATTAGGGAATTTCCTTAATAGCTATGTCTGTAAATGGAGAATTAAATTGGGGCCTGCGTTTATGGCTTTTTAAATTTGGAAAGCTTCTAAGAAAGTAAACCGTAAACCTTTTTTTTCTTTATGTAGGATCGAAAGGTTTTCTATGGAACAACTATGGTTGTAGTTTGGCTACATTCGAATTGGTAATTTTAGTTGCATAATTTTTACAATGTTCCTTAAATCTAATCTGGAAATTACGCCCTGTCTGACCTATGTACACAAAATTGCAGTCATTACATTTTATTTCGTATATTCCAGAATTTAACAAAGGATCCTTATTTACTAACTTATTATTTACTAAAATATTTCTGAGAGTGTAATTATTGTAAAAACCTGGTATGATATGTTACATTTTCTCCAATCATTAGCTATGATGGCGTAACTGCCGAAATTACGTAATAAAAGAATTTTATTAAAATTTGTGAAACAATACCTAGTGTCTTTATTTCCTTTTATAATCATGTTTCACCGAGTGCCAACAGCTTCATCAATTGAATACTTGTTATTTTTAAAGCAAACTTTGATCTTTGTTTTTATTTACTTACCGTCTCGCCTCCTGAACGGTACCTAAGTAATTCACATCACTTACCAATCAGTAATTTGTAAATAAAACCAACTGCCTTGGGAACACTATCGGTAAACATAACAGCCGTATTCATAGTAATAGTAACTGAGCTAGATCTGCTTTAAACTAGCTCTACGTAGACTCAGTTTAAACTAGGTCTAACTTAGACTACCCTGGACCTATTCATAGTCAATTTTAGACCCAGTTTAAACCTAGTCTACGTAGGCTGAGTTTAGTCCTTGTATCTATCTGGACATGGTCTGCGATGAATATGTAGTAAGCTTCAGACATAAATATTTGAATATTTTCAAATGTCATTTAGTTGTCAGTGTAAAAAGTAATACATAATCTTATTTAAAATAAATAAAGAATAGTATGTGCCACAATAAAAAGCTTAGAAGCCTGTATTCATACATGTATATATATATATATATATATATATATATATATATATATATATATATATATATATATATATATATATATATATATATATATAAGGAAAAATGGGAAGAAAAAAATTAAGTAAGAAAATAAAAATAAATATATACAATAACCGCACCATCATGTACGCTATTCGAATCCTAGAATATTCAGAAGAAAGAATACAGAACAATAAATGCAACAGAAATGAAATAGATCACAGGAAAAAAATTAAAGCATAAGGATGATGACGTATCAAGAACTAGATATAGACTTCGTTTACATCGTGCGTGCTATTCTGACATGCAGACCAAGTGTATACTAAAATTTATCTTAGTATATTATGTTTACACCAGTATTTAAATAAACATACTAAATATTTTGGTACGTTACACGCGGTTGCGTAGATTTAACTGTCAGATTCATCCTAACCTAAAATTACTTAATAAGGAAAAATAGTTGTGAATATATGTAATTTACATCGCCACACTATTAAAATTGTAAATATTACTAAACTTATACAATTTCCCTAAACGTTAATACACAATTTAATTTAATTAAAAGTAGTTTTAGAAGGCAGAAAAATCGCATTGGTACGCTTGCTGTTTACACCGTGCACGAGTTAGGTCTGGCCCTCCTTTGAACGTACCAAAAATGGGTACCAATTGCGTACCAAAGGTTTGGTACATAGTAGGTACGTTTACACCACGCGTACTAAACATTTAGTCCGCATACCAAGTGACGTAACAAAATGGCGACGAAAGTTGTAAACACTATGTACCAAACCTTTGGTACGCAATTGGTACACAATTTTGGTACGTTCAAAGGGGGATGTACCAGACCTCACTCATGCACGGTGTATACAGCAAGCGTACCAATGCGATTTTTCTGCCATCTATAACTACTGTTAATTCAATTTAACATTTAGGGAAATTGTGTAAGTTTAGTAATATTTACAATTTGAATAGTGTGGCGTTGTAAATTACATATATTCACAACTATTTTTCCTTATTAAGTAATTTTAGGTTAGGGTGACTCTGATAGTTACATCTGCGCAAGGGCTTAATAACGTACCAACATATTTAGTATGTTTATTTAAATACCGGTGTAAACATACCATACTAAGATAAATTTTAGTATACACTTGGTCTGCGTATCAGAATAGTTCGCACGGTGTAAACGTAGTCAGTGTTTACACCATTCGTCGCCATGTTGTTACGTCACTTGGTATACGGACGCGTGGTGTCAACGTATTCATAGTAACCAGGCTATGAACAGAGAAACGTATGTCTGATCATTATTTAATTCAAAAGTAAAGTTGTCAAAACTGATCATGAAAAGCAATTGTAAGGAGAAAGGATAATAAATAAGGATACAGTATATTGCCATTCGACGTTTTCTAATTTATTCTCATTTCTAAAGTAATATTAAAGAAGAAAAGTTTTATTTATTTATTTTTTTTTACAACGGTTTTGACAATATCTCTTGTTAAATTGATATTCAATTTAATATTTTTAAATTGACATACGTTTATTTGTTCATAGCTTACTCCGAGTCAGGATTTTTTCTTGTAGACGCTGTATGATGAGGATGGACCAGAACAATCTAGTAAGATAATAGCATATAAGTAAAAAATTGGAAAAAATGAAAAATATGGCAAAAGACAAAAAGAAGTGAAAGGAATTAATTAAAAATTAAAATTGAGAAAAAAAAAACTCACAACCATATGGATATCAGGGATATGATATGCCAATTATTTGTGCAGGTTTATTCGTTTTGCGTCTACGGTTTACCGCGCTTCAGAAAAGTATGTTCATATGAATTGGTTTCGTAAAAATTCAGTATGAATATTTTCTTATTTTAGCAGATAGCATCGTGTATATCAACAAAATACAATCTTGTGTGACATGTGTCACTCAAAATGCAAGCGACACTAGTTAATAATGAAATAAATTGTATGTAATGATCATTAAATTAATCGCGGTCGTTATAATATAGTTTTATTTCTCAGTGGCACATCGTTATGAATTCAAGCAATATATCATGCTTATGAATGAAAATCATATTCAGGAATGTAGTCTAATGTCGAAAGTGTCATACTCTTACAGGCCTAATTAGTTATTTTAGACTAAAACAAAAAGCCACATTCATTAAAACGTGTCTTGTGCTATTATTTCTTCTTAAGTGACACACAATTAACTATAAAAACGGTTGCAGTAATATATAACAAAAGTTTATGTTAGAGAATCGGTTTATGTTACAGTCACACGAATTTTTTTCTTGCGAAAATTTTAAAGTTTTATGATGCAACAATTTTTAAGATTTACGATTATTATTAATGGACAAACATTATTTTTAAATGAGAAGCTTTAGTTATATGAAACAAACCTTGCTCGACTATATAGATAATTTTAGAAAACGTAGAAAATGTCAAATAACTCAGTAATTATAAAAGATATAAAAAATGTCATGTAAAATGCCATTCGGCAACTGTTTGAAATTTTGGAAAACAGTTTTGTATAGGGAAAACTTACTGTTCAGATACTTGAAAAAATAAATTTTAAACAAACAAACAAGTTAACTAATAATTTCAATTTGTCGAGGACTCAGACCACACCCGAGAGACTGAGGGTTAATATCGATAACAAATAAACCAGCGCTTCGGCAGCAAATTCGCCTTCTTCGGGGTAATGTCAAGATAATAATGTGAACATTGAATGGCAAAAAAATGACGTAGAAATGTATTTAAGAGATAATATTCTCTTAAATTAAAAACAGACACACACGTTTGATCGCAGTGTAAAAGAAAACTTGAGTTTTTTTTTAAATTAGGTTATTTACGGCGGAATTTCCAAGTTGCAAAAAAAAAACTAGTGACCAACGGAAATCAACCAAAAAAATACATGTATTTCGTACATTTATACAGCTTGAACATTTGCGTTTAACATGGAAAAATAGTTTTTCTCAAATATTATATGGCCCAAAATTTTTAGATCCTAAATTTTTTTCAACTGATGCTTTTGGTGCCCAAGTCCACTTAATTTAAAGATATGGTAAAAACGAATTTAGTATGCGAATATTTCAAAAAATGAACGTCATGTAAACTGTCAAACCAAGTAACCTGTAAAAAATAGTTATTAGACAGTTTTTCAAAGCTCATTTCTTGAAACTTAATCTGTTTTTGTAACAAACCTTTAAATTAAATTTACTCGGGTATCAAAAAGGTAAATTTAATAATTTTGACATCTAAAAATTCAGAATTTTATTCTCTAACGGGTCGATTCTGTACACATCTGTAAATCTTACAGAACTGTAAATCTGTAAATAATGAACAAAATCGCAACGTAAGCTGCCACTCTTATGTATAACTTTGTATTAATCAACAAGAGTACAGAATCGACCTATTAAACTCTATTTTAAGTCACTACATAACGGTTTACGGAACAGACAGTCACCCCAATTCTGTAATAAAATTGCTAACTCTTAGCTACATTGCTATAGCAAATAACCAATAATAATTGCGAACATTGAATAAAACATGAAAATGACAGGCTTTACATTTGTTTCTATCGATTATAATTTTTAGCAACGTTGCTAAGACTTAACAACTTCCTTACAGAATTGAGTTGAATATTTGGGAAAAACTGTTTTCCCATATTAAACGCTTATGTCACAATGGGCTACTTGCGTGCCATTTTTTTATTTAATATTTTTTCTTTTGGTAAAATTTTCATTAATAGGCCAGAAAAAACTAATGAAATTTTAATATTTAAATTACCTCCATGTATGACGTAGAATTACGCCGAACCAATGAATGGCCGTAAAGCAATAACATCGGTACGTCCAATAGCAACGGCATGAGCGGGTAATTTAAACATGACAGATCATCTGTTTGACGTTTGAATAATAGTTTGGTGGTTAATATTTTCGTTTGTCATTTTAATCTTGTACGAGTATAAGTTAAGTTAAAATCTTTCAAAATCCTGCTTAACAAATCGAAATACGTAATAAAAGTAACAGAAACAACGTAAATTGTAAATAATAAAGAAGAGAGACGGTGACAGAAAAATGAAATAAAGCCAAAATCAAATTAAAACTCGCACTCACTCGCCATCTACAGGTTACATTCTTAAATATGCATCCCTTTGTCCAGTTCAAAATAATGACGTCAAAGAAAATCTTCTTTCTTAATTTATTAAAAAACATAATTTTTTTTTAATAAAATTTATAATTTTACATACGTTTTCAACTTTATTTTAGGTATTTAGTGACAGTTATTAGATTTTCAGTACCACGCAAGTAGCCTATTTCTAGTGTTCACCCTGTATATCTCTAGACTACGTACCTACATTGTAAAAATCATGTTAAAGACAAAACAACAGCACCATACGTAATTCCATCTCGAAGATATCCGTACCATCTTCACAAATTGAAAACTCCCATGCTGTCTGCTGAATGATCAGGCAAAAAAAAACTTGTTGCAATTCTGGAAGCTGTGTTTGTAATTACCTAGATCCGTTAGAAGGAGATAAATGATTGACCATTTGATTATGATGAACGTTCACTGTCCGTAATATCCTCGATTTATGGGAAGTGTACGTGCAACTCCACAAGAGTCGCATACAAGTCGTAAATATATTCACTAATTATTGTTGTAACTTGACGCCGGATACGATTACGTTTCTAAGCTCAATAATGTCAGAATTATCAAATATCCCAGATAATTAATTTTACTCTTTATATTGGTTTTTCTAACCGTCAGAATTAATACCGATGATTTATTATTTATGGTGTAGGTTTACTCAAATAAAAAATTTCCACATGGATACAACTTGTATAGTTAATTAGCGGTGATGTGTGGTTGTAATTATTAATATTGAATGATATATTGGGATGTGCTCTCTCAACTCTAATTCCGGTAAGAATTAAAAATAATTGAGTATAAGTTTTTACCTTCCGTCACCTTTAGTACGTAATTAAAAAAGGAATACCTAAGCACCTTTTAGGGTCCCTAGAATATAATTTTACTATGTTTACGATAATGTTTATATGTCCTGATTGCGTGTGAGGATTATTTCGCCTTCGATAACTCCAGTACCACAATTTCGAAATATGTATTTTTTAAATATTTTTCGATTTTACATCCAAATGCAGAGCTGATTATATTTTGGTTATAATTTGACAATCGGAAGTATTCTCCTTTGAAGCTTAATGGTATATTCTGTAATTAGTAGAAAAAGTAATATTCTTGGATGTCAGTGGACAATTGTGGGAGGAGGCGCTAGCCGTCCAAGAAGATCATTTTTCCTACCTATTACACATACTATTTTTTCTCTGATTGAACGAATAATTTTGGCACAAAAAACAGCTACGATTCGCGTAATCATGGATGGTTGAAATATTTTTTACAAATGTCAAATTCTTCGCAATATTTTCCGTTATGGTAGAGTTATTGAATGAAACATTAATATAACCGATGATAGCAAGTTTTCGATATCTGATACACGACAATGTTAGTAAATAATGATTAATAATGTTAGATAAATTATTTAGTCTAGCTTTGTTTTTATTCGTAAGCTAGGACCACACATTCAACATTCGGCGAATCCCAAGCAAATATTCGCCAAATATCGAATACGTGGATGGACTGTTCGCCGCAAATATTCGGTGTTCGTCTGTACTCCGCTTCGTGTCGGTTTTTCGAGCCGAGTCAAAGTGAACGAATATTTACCTATATAGTTGTACAGAAACCTCTAATCAATGCTTGGCAAACTACACATATCTGTAGACGTATGCTCGCCAATTGACGAACATTACTCGGCGAAAGGCGAATATTCGGCTATCGGCGAATACCGAATGTGTGGCCCCGGCTTACGCGGGAATATATTCCCGACCCGTCCGTACAGGTATTTATTGCCTAGCAATGATGACATAACATACTGGAATAACGCATTTTTCGGAATGAAAACAAGTAAAAAAGTTATCACTTTTTTTACGATCGGATAAAAACAGTTTATCTTAAAAAATGCAATGAAGTCTCGTTTTTTGACATTTTATATTATTAAGCTACATTCACAACTACTTTATTAATGCGTAATGATAATGCATGACATAACTTTAATACATAATGCTAATGCGTAAAGTTAAGAAAAACATAGCATTTTCTGCAACAAAATTTAATTGATAGTTGACATCTGTATTTATTCAAATTACCTGTCAAAATTGAAGCTTATCATGGGTGGAAAGCATTGCTGAAACGTATTTCCTTATTTAATTTTATTTGAGCACATGGTATTGCAAATGTAATACTAGATGCAGCTATTTGTTTTCTTTGAAATTGAAGATTTTGAGATTTCTCGCAAATTCATTTTGACAGCTGTCATAAATTTACTTAATGCATAATGCGTAATGGATAAAAGTTTGGAGTTTGCAAATTTTTGTCGCTATGCATTGTGTTAATGCATTATGCGATAATATTAAAACTAGCTGTGAATGGTTCTGGGCATTACCATATATCAAACTTCGTTGCGCATTATCTATTAGCACTATGTATTAAGGTTATGTATTAAAAAAGTAGCTGTGAATGAATCTTTATAATTATTAAAGAATGTTTTATAAAAAGTTTAAATAGTACTAATTGACAGATCAAGTATAATTTATATAATACGTTCGTGAAATAATTTTACTGAAAATTTAGAACATTTTTCAAGAAAATTTCTTTTTGAAGTTTGTATATGTATAATATGCTGGCCAAGTCCAGAGTTTTTAATTTGCATTACATCTGGGTGTTCCGGCAATTATTAAAAGGAGTTTCATAATCTTAAGAATAATTATCAACATGAGATAAATACGAATCATTGATCCGTGTACCAACTAATTTGGATTATGATAAAAAAAAAACATGTTTTGAAGATGAACCCCTGTCTGTTTTACCAGAATTTAGACTGTTTATCAAATTTTTCGCATACTCTCTACATTAGATTATTCCTGTACTTTTTTCTCTACTAATACATAAATGAACTGGCATACAAAAAGAATTAGTTAAAAACATTTTTCTAATTATGAAATATTTATCTTTAAAATTCAAACAATTTTCTTGTGTTTGGAGCGAACAAAAGATCTTGGAATGAGCCAATCTATAGGGCGTTCACGTGTATTTTAAATTCAAAAACACGGTTGTTAAAAATAGCACAATTAAAGCTGGAGATTCGACTCGACTGGGAAGAAACGGCAATTGAGTCGCGAAACGAAGCGAAGCGAGTCACAGACAGACCCCCGGAAAGGAAAGTAAGAAAGGAAAGGGTTGCACGTTCCTTGTGCGTTGTATTTAGATATTTAAATTGAGATCTTAGTTAATTCCGCGCTACTGGCTCGCTAATTGCTCCCTAGCACTTGGTGTTTATTAAGCCCGGTCGGAATGAAACTAGATACGAGAATCTTACGGTGTTTTTGATACGATTCTGTAGGGAGTGTTCCTGGAAGATTTAAAGCAATGGAAGAATTAACGGATTAAAACACTGCTTTCAACATTACTCAGTGGTATTACAATATCTTACACTTATAAGATCCTATCAACGTTTTTTGGTCTTTAACTTTACTTAATGTTAATGCCTACTAAAATGCAATTCTCTAGGGTCTCACTACATCCTAAAATTATCACACCAATTTCCTTTATTCAAACAACTATTTTCTAGAGCAATGCGGTGGCTGTGCACGTACACTCACGAAATTTAACCGTGCAAAACCGATTTGATAAAAAGTAAAATATATATGTGTAGAATTCAAGACTAAATTTGTAAATTGTAGATAATAAAATGTGGTAAAAATTGTTCAGTGTTAAGGTGCATTCACAAATGAAAATTAGGTTTTGATTTATGGTTTATACTTTAGATTTAAAGATTTTGGCCGCATATTATGTAATGACTCCATTCACACTTCAGAATTTAGGGTCTCTAAATCCAAATCATAAAGCTAAACATTGCAAGGTCCAAACTTTAGGTTTATGATTTAGATTGATGTCACAAACTTCACCAATGAGAACGAGTCTGAAATGATATAGATATACACCTATCTTTATTTATTATCCACTTGGAGGATTCGGCTTTTTAAACAAATGCGAGAAGAACATGGAGACTGTCATACTTAATTGCTAAAATATAACCAATAATGTCAAGCAAATGACAGATTTACGGCGCACAGGTGTCTTGTTGAGTACTGCTCTACCGATATTTTAGTCTTGTTTTGGAAGCATTTACATAGATGTATGTACACAACAAAACTAATTTTCAGGTAATTTAAACTTACATTTGTGAATGACTTACTTAAACCTAAACAAAAACCATAAACCCTAATTTTCATTTGTGCATGCACCTTTAAGGTACATCCACAAATGAAAATTAGGTTTAGATTTATGGTTTATACTTCAGATTTAAAGACTTTGGCCGTATATTATGTAATGACTCCATTCACACTTCAGAATTTAGTGTCTCTAAATCCAAATCATAAAGCCAAACATTGCAAGGTCTAAACTTCAAGTTTATGATTTAGTTTGACGTCACAAACTTCACCAATAAGAACGAGTATGAAATGATATAGATATATACACTCATCTTTATTTAGTATTCACTTGGTAAAATCTGCTTTTTAAACAAATGCGAGAAGATAAAACTGTCAAAATTTAATTGCTGAAATATAACCAATAATGCCAAGCGAATGACAGTTTCACGGCGCACGGGTATCTGGTAAGTATTACTTTATAGATATTTTAATCTTGTTTTTGAAACATTTATATAGATGTCAATACAATCATAACTAAATTAGAGTTAAATTAAATGTGCATTTATGAATGACTTCCTTAAATCTAAACAAAAACCATAAATCTAATTTTCATTTATGAATGCACCTTTAAATATTGTAATTTATAAAAATATTACACTATTTATAGTAATATTTTTTAATAAATTTCATTTTATACTCGGATTAGTGGAGTCGAGTTCCAAATGAAAAAAGTTAAAAATCGCAAAATAGTGTGTTGTGGTACTTGGAAGTGGATAGACATATATTTCTGTGGCTTCAATGATAATGTATAAACAAACAGTTCAAATGAAAAAACGAAAATTTGTGTTAATGTGTTATCCGACATCTATTCTTCATCGAAGGCATCAGGAATGAAGATTTTCTATTACCAGGTAAGTACAATACCATCATTTATTTATGTAAAATACATTCTATGAATGTGATTTTGAACATATTCTTATTTATTTATAATACATAATATTATGTCGAAATGCTTACCGAGGCGAAGCCGAGGTAAAGCAAACAAGCGAGACTATAATATGTATTTTTTGCCGATGTGCATATTACATTTTTCTGTCTACCTTACCAATAACAGATCTAGAAGGGTAGTATACACAATTACAATAATATTAAATCGTAGTAGGCCTAGTGGACTAAAAACGTTTGCGGACGAAAAAGGTTTACGGACGAAAAATGATGGCTTAGCGTACGAAAAAGGTTTTGCGGACGAAAAGGTTTGTGGACGAAAAAGGTTCGCAGACGAAAAGTGACAACCTTCTGAAAAGTGTCATTTTTCGTCCGAAAATAAGTACGAAAAATTTCACTTTTCTTTTAGGTAGACAGAAAAAGTAATTTTACATAGTATACACACACTTAGAGACTAATATTTTATAATAATTTAAACAATGTAGTAGTTGACAATTTTGTTTTGTATGAATACTTTGGAAATCACACGATTTCACTCGACAACATGACGTCATCAATTCCTTCTCATCGCTGGTGATGTGAACCATATGCTTACGATTGATGACGCGTTGATCAAGTCGTGGAAACGGACATTATATAGATAGACGAGAAGTAGAAAATTTATGCAAATGAAAATTTATGTTCCAAACTATTTACGTATGTATTGAAATACTTATTTTCGATTTGCCATATAATTAGAAGCATCCCGAGAACTATTTTGCAATTATTAACAATTCTCCATACGTTCTGCTGTAAGCCATTTTATATTTAGCGTAAAATAATTTCCTTATTCTTTTCCATCATCTTGACATAGTGTTATTGCCCGACAATCCGATAAATTCAATAAAATATAAATGTTGCATCACACTATTTCCGTGTTGGATGCTCAGCTATTTATTTATGTACTTGTTTCCAAGGATACTAAAGCAAATAGAATTTTTCTAAGAAGACTATGGCACCTGTAGAAAGATGCAGTTGTACAGTGTATAATTTTGTGATTGCAATAAATAGGACTTGTAGTTCTAAGAAGTTTTTCTAGCAAAAACGATGTATATTGTATCGTGACCATACGTCAAGAATTAACGATAGTAAATTACTATTATTGTTTATTAGATGTTCAATTTGTTTGCAATACGTCAATGGTTGTTCCTGTTTCAAGAATTGAACATGAAGAAAAGTTAAAAGAAAAACATTTTTTATACATTCCGTGTAATATTGAATCACACTTACAAAAAATACTCAATTGTTTTAAATTGTTTTTCTATATTTCGGTGTTCTTATGAGTCCTTAAACGCACTTAAAACATGCCGTTAAGAAGATCTATAAACGCACTTTTTTTGGCGATTTTTGTTTTCTAGAGGTGGTACGAATGCTTTCAAAACTGACAAATAAATAAAATATAACTTCAAATTGCTGTCAGTCAACAATAAATTTTCGTCTTTGAATTAACTGATAAAAAATTCCAAGTCATATTTCTAATGACGGATTTTTAAAAAATTGTAAAATTACTTCAATAGAACAAACAGGGCCGGCTCGAGCTAAAAGGTGCCAAAATTTAGGGGCGCCACAACCTGCACTTCTACACGTTTTAAATACGTAATATTGTTTATATTTAATCGTGGCGAAATTTCGAATAGAACATTAGAAATGAGCTGATTTGTTGATGTTCAAAATATTAGCTTATACTTTTTTGTACAAAAAATTATACTCTTCAATTTTTTAAAAGAAGCCATTTCTACTTCATACTATATTTTTGTAGGATTATATTCATATTTGCCTCCCATAATATTCAGAGGGTGAGAGAATGTACAATGCCCAATAAATTATATCCAATCTATAGATTTAACAAGCGTACAAATCATCGGATTCCCTGAACCAATTTTAATAAACATGTCCAGAGGCCACACGGTGCTTCTTCTTTGTGCATTTGTTTTGTTTTTCTTCTGTTTAAGCGACACCTACCAGGATCGTAACTTATATCTTTTTATGCTAAAAGAAAGACCAAATATGCTCTCAATTTATTACACCAGGTCCCCGATAAATTTTTAATACATTTGTTGCAGAGTCATTATTATTTCTACTCACAAAATATTTAAAAATAATAAATACATTTGTGTGTGAGATATAAAAGAAAACACATTTAAATGTCCTTAAAATTCGATTAGATTTTGATGTCAGTGGAATAACCGGAAGTGGCTCTTCGAAAAAATATCTTTAAGCATCATTTTTTCGCGAATCATATTATTGTTTTTTTTATTTTTCTATTTGTATGCATTAATATCAGTGTCAAACAAATAATCCTTTCTAATTAATAATGGTATAGATTTTAAGAGGAAAGTATTAAAATATGAATTTATAAAATACCTTATCAATAAAATACATTTTTTGCCGATTGATATTAAAAGTGCGATTTTTTTGACAGCTAACAATGGGAATAGTATTTTACTGATAAAACTGTCTTACCCCGATAATTTTCCGCTACAAAGTAAATAAACAGTTGTTATTGTTTATAACTACCAGTGTGGCAGTTAATTAATATTTCAAGTTTAAAAATAAAATAATAATAATTAAATTGTATCATTTTGCGTTGTCTTTGAAATTTATCTCACCAAATACCACACGACCTCTCTGATTTTCTCAGATAAACTTTTATTTTTAAGCACTCATACTTTTTGCTTTCGGAGTCGGGATTTACGAAGCAGTTTGCTGCTAAGTAAAGAAATTCGTGCAAAATAAAAATTTATCGATAAAATCTGGAGGTCTTGTGATATTACTTCCGATAAATCCTAAAACAGGTATTAAAAATAATCACTAAATTAATATGGGGTCTCGTGGCCGCGTGCCTGAGTGTCAGGTCGCGAATCTGGGGAACCGGGTTCGATCCCGACCGACGCCAAATATTTCAAATTTTAAATGGCACTAAATTGACCCCTGTGGTGCACTCTCCACGCCAGCAATGAGTGCCCGTGAGGTGACGCCTGGTAAACGCCCGCACGATGCAAATATGTCATCATCATTACCGAAATCTGCGTACAAAGCAGATTGGCACACCCAGCAATGGGTAATATGCCGTGATGATATATTTATTTATTTATTTATTTTACTAAATTAATATTAATTCTAAAACGCCAAAAAATGTGTTGAACTGTAAATCTTGTATTTTAGTGCCTAGTTAAACAAATGAATATTTCATACAAGAAATTAAAGTCACAAATTAAATTGGTACGATTTTAGAGAAGCAAATTATTGATAATAAAATTAATTGGCGGGAGGTAATGTGCTGACCACAACAGATTTTATTAAGTATTAGTATTTTAATTATTACAATATTTACACCCACGTTATTATTGTTGATTTCAAATATTAAAATGTATTTAAAATTGTTTTTTTACTTAAATTTATGTACTAATAGTCAATTATTCGTACATATTGTATGTGCATATAACTAATTAATAATAGAAACTATGTTTCAGAATAACCTTATCTTAAAAATAAGTAGATATCAAATTGATAAAATCATAAAAAAATATATAAATGCAGTTAAAAATATTGTTCCCCCACTACTAGAACTCGTAAACAAATCACCTGTTCCGCTGGTTATATCTTGATATTTGCAAATGTTTCTAAATTGTTAATATTTTTGTTTGTGTTTGGGGTTAAAATAGTGCAATAATGTATTGTTCAGTGAAAATTAAAGACTTTAGAAGATACCAGACAGTGAGAAATATGTAAAAGGTAAGAAATTATTATTATAAATAAAATTTATGCAAGAAATGTCATTAATATTTGAGGTTATTATAGTGCATTATTCATTCAACTGTTTCATATAGCAATTGCACAGTTAGTTAATTAGCAAATCCCTATTAGTCAAGTTAATGAGCATCTTTGCATGTGGCTGTCCTGAAATGATTTGTGAGTTTAGATTTTACCTCTTCATAAACCATTTTTGCTCATTTTTGTTTGGTACTTAAATCATGGATGCTACTGCAACCCGTATATTCATATACACGGTTTGTTCTTATTGTGTTTCGTGCTTAAGTTTAATTAAGCTAAAATTAAGTGTCTATAACTAATAAGACTGTGATAAAATTAGCGAAATTAACATTTAGCATCCTAATTGATAAATATATTACCGGGGCAATTATTTTACCCTTGTTTAAAATTCATTGCTAATTTATTTATAACCTCATTTTTATAACATTAATAATAAAAATGAATACAGTAAAAACTAATCGTCTATTTACGGGAAAATATCTCCGCAATATTGCGGTCGAAGTCCAGTGGCGTGCTTTGTCCGAGAAGGGCAAAGGGGCACTCCGCCCGCAAGAATGTCGCTGTTTTTCCATAACATCGTCTTATCATTGGGAATGCAGTAGATTACGTAACTTTTAATTATTTTCTTGTCTGTTGGAATTTTTATTTCACCTTTTATATTTTTTGTTTTGTTGAGTAATGTAAAAAGATGTTATAGGAAAATTTATTGCTTCTATAGATGACGATTGCTAACCTTGAAACCGAGTTACGTGAAAATTTTACAGAAGAAATAAATGGGATTTCGCCAGTGCCTATAATTCTTTCATTGCTTGCAATGCGGTATCTCGTAAATTGCGGAAGATATAAACTATAATTAAGTTGCTACCTACATACGTTAATAGAGAACTAATTATAATAAATTGATTTTTTATAGATAATTATCTATAAATTAGCTCAAGTTTAATTTAAAAGTTTGTAAATTGGATGTTAATTTAAATATTCGATTGCTTAATTCAACAAAATGTGTTCTGTATAAATAATGTTACTCATTTTTGATTCTACTTTTCATCATTTTTGTTAAGCTCTAACTATTAAATAATTTAATACATACATTTTTTTGAATTTTAAAGAATGGCAAATATTGGGTCGATTTCAGCACTCTTTACTCTAAAGATTGTATCTAGTAACTACTGAAATAGCTTTTCTTATAAATGCTGTTTAATTCAGTGAGTTATATAACCGGATATGGTTTTTACGACGCAGATTCGATTTCCACGATCGTCAACCTTAAAATTTACTTTTTATTTACAAATAGCACAATAGTGACCCCTTTGGTGCTCTCTCCACTATAGCTTAGAAAATCTTTGAGGTGACGACTTGTAAGCGCTTTCACCGGTGCAGAGTACAGATCTAGTGTGTTCCTAACTCGGAGTAGGCTATGAACTGAGAAACGTATGTTTGATCATTATTCAATTCAAAAATCAAGATGTCAAAATCTTGAAATGTAATTTTATGGAGAAAATGCAAAAATTCTAATTTGTTTTTATTTCTTAAATAAGATTCAAGGAGAAAATCTTTGATTTCTTTAGATAACATTTTAGACAATATTTTATGTCAAATTGACATTTAATTAAATATTATTAAATTGACATACGTTTCTTTGTTCATAGCCTACTCCGAGTTAGGATTTTTTTTGAATACACTGTATAATAGTTCGTATTACTAAACACACTATTATAATAATAGAGCTATTATGAAATGCGCTTTTACATTATATTCTTAAGACGATAAACGTCACTCAGATATGAAAAATAGCTATAATGATATATTTTTTCTTCGCACGTCAAAAAATATGTTATTTTTTAAATCCACAGTAACATTTAGTTTTAATTTAACGAGGCTTTACATTAATGAACATTCATATTTATGCTTTGCTTGCTTCCATAATTTCAGTCAGCGTATATGACATTTCCCATTCAGACTTGACGAAAAACTGTAATAAATATCCAAATTAATTATAAACAGGCTTGTTAAATAATACGAAAATACTTACAAATATCATAAACGCTTCAATCTATTTAAAATTTTGTTTTTAAAGCACTCCATGCAACTTCAAATTGATGATGATAAAATGGAACTTTCGGGCCGAGGTACATATTACATTTTATTCGAAATCGAATTATTGTGAAAATGAAAGGAATATTTATTTGACTAGGTTATGTTTACACATCTGTCAGTCTGACACTCAATATTATATTTTATCTCAAAACTCACCTGCCAAAATTATCTTACATGTAAAATAATTATCAAAAGGTTGGCAACCCTGCGTTTGTATAAAATTGTCGTATAATGGATTACTTTAATGCCGATTTGTGAACTTAATGTCAAGTTTTGTGCACTTTAGTGATGATTTCAAATAAAAATGTTTAATTGGATATAGGTAAATTTTTCGGCTCTCAAAAAAAGAATACTTTCTGTGTAACTGAAGTTACTTTTTGCGGCTCATGTGTAGGTTCGCTACAAAATGTATAACTTCAGCTCCTTATTATTTAATACGAGTACACTATGCACGGTGTTCATTTTAAATGGGCCACCATTGCTATCTCGAGAACTATAAGAGCTACAAAGATTGTTAAATGGGCAAACAATTTCTATTTCACAAGACAAATATAAATTAAAGAAAAATATTTTTCTCGGCCAGTGGTTCTCAAAATACGACACCTATTTTTTTTATTTTAAATGAATTCAGTGATATAATATTTTTATATCCTTATAACGATTTTTTTGAGAAGAATGCATGTAAAGTTTTCAGATGATTTTCGAAGTTCAAGTTGTATAAGTTAAGAGATAAGAGTATGCTACGAATTTTATAAAATACGAAAAGTCAAAAGTTTTACTCTAAACACAACTTAGCAACGGAAATAACCGATGTTATGCATCGTAACTAAGAAAAACTGAACTTTCTGCTAGGTCTATTTTCCGATGAGTTGTATCGTCATATAAATACCACACGTGTGTTCAGCTATTCTCGAATATATTGTGTTGCCACGAAACGTATTATTTTAGAATATCACGACTCCGAAGGAGGAGTGTTATTCTAAAATAATATGTTGAGTGTATTAACACAATATATTCTGATAATACTGAACACACAGGTGGTATTCGTTGGATTATACAATGAACAAATTTGACAATAAAAATAAAATAATTTTTTTGACGTTTATTGATAAATAAAACAACGTGTTTACTAGTGGTTACTTTGACGATATTACATTTGGGACCCAGCGAATATACAAGTAAAATTAGGTTTGTTCGTTCCGCTATGCGGCGTTTTACCGCAAAACGCGGCGGTAATTGTCGCTGCGTTTTGCGATTCACTGCCAATCGCTGCGGTAATAATTTAAGTTACTAAAAATTATTTTTCTGTTCGATCCGTTTGCGTTAAATTATTTTCGAAGATACTTCAAACTATTATAATCATAAAGGATACTCAGTAAAAATATATTATTCCATTTTCCATTATTTTAATTGTTTACTATTGTTTACTATTCATTTAAATTTAACTTGTTATAAATCATAATTCATATGACATTGACATTTATATATTTTACAAATGTATTTCAATTTCTAAAACTTAAACATTACACAGCATACTTATTGAAAAATAACAATTTTTTCCTAATATTTATTTGTCAAAAACTGTCATACTAGCACTTCATATGTAGACGCGAACATTACCGCCGATTAATTTTTCACCATCGAGTCATGAGTCACTGTAAAAATTATCACCGCCAGCTGCCGCGGCGTTTTACTGCAAGTTACTAGAAAAACGGAACGAACAGAATCTAGTGACTTTACAATGAACCGCGAATCGAAAAGAACAGCAAATTTCACCGCCGCGTTTTGCGATAGACGCAGGGTAGCGGAACGAACAAACCTATTATCAAATGCCATTGGCTGAATTAATTATGAATCGTATAATCATTTGTATTTATATATACCATATATTCTCTTAATGGGTTCTTCTGTATTCTTTAAATTTTTGATTCCTCCATCTGATCATCTTAACAAAACCTTTTGAAATATTAACATCCTCAATAACCCCATTACTGCATTCTGGAATAAGTCACGGGTTTACGACCATCATTGTGCGTGTCGCAAGTGTCAGGAGCATAACTCCGTCGCAGGTTATTGGCTCTCAATAATTCACATACAGTCACACATCTGAGCTCTGGGTGCTGCGGCTGCGGCTTCGCAACGCGTACATATACAACCCCAACAAGCGGCTTTAGTGCGGTTTCCCCTAAAACACCGTGTTCATTTTACATTTCGATTCGATTTTCGATCATGAGCTGGATTGCAGTTGTACAGCACCGGGAATAGAAGAAATAGAAGGGTGTAGGTTAGGATAGGTTTGACTTTAAAGCCAATAATACACAATGCTATACTGCAGGAGTGTGTAGTGAGATTATGAAATTTTCTAAACGCGTTAAACTACATTCACAGCTACTTTTTTAATGCGTAATGATAATGCATAAGACATAACTTTAATACATAATGCTAATGCGTAAGGTTAGGAAAAACATAGCATTTTCTGCAACAAAATTTAATTGATATAGTAAAAATGAACAAGCAGAAGACTCACGTCATCAATAAATATTACTAGATAATGACGTCACTTATTACTACGTATACATGGGGTACTAATTTATTCTAGAAAATGTAATGCGTGTTGCATAACTTACTGTATACAATACATGCATATGTAGGCTGCAGCCTAGTCAGCTTATCCGGTAATTGGGCACTGCAGTAATTCTGTAGCGTAAGGCACAACTCACAAAATACTAAGAAGAAACTAGAACGATTTATTTTATTTATATATTTTATTGACAGTTCAATAGTTCAATATATTTTTTACAAAACAATAATACATAACTACTTTGATATTTGCAATCATTTATATTAATTCAACTCACTTGTGCCTGGATGAGATGAGTTGAAAATCACCTGTCAATCAAGTGACAGGCACAGGATCGATATTTGATCGATTTTAAATTCAATGTAAACATGGACATTGTCAGTAGTGCTACCGTTATGATACGAAAATTAACTACAATTATTTCAAATAATTTTATATTTCCTAAAAGGAATAAGGATTGACTTTGATATGAAGGTAAATTTCATTAATATATACGTATCTTAATACTAGTATTTTTTATTCCTTCTTTTTTTAAAAATAAATAACACCCAATAATTTCTATAAGTTATATTTCATTTTATAAGGTTTTTTTTCAGGTCGATGACGTGAGTCTTCTGCTTGTTCATTTTTACTATAGTTGACATCTGTATTTATTCAAATTACCCGTCAAAATTGAAGTTTGTCATGGCAGGAAAGGATTGCTGATGCATATTTCCTTGTTTAATTTTATTTGAGCACATGTTATTACAAATGTAGCACTAGATGCAGCTATTTCTTTTCTTTGAAATTGAAGATTTTAAGATTTCTCGTAAATTTGTTTTGACAGCTGTCACAAATTTACTTAATGCATAATGCGTAAAGCTTCATTCACAGCTACTTTTTTAATGCATAACGTTAATAGGTAATGCTAATAGATAATGCGTAACAAAGTTTGTTATATGGCAACACACATGACCATTCACAGCTAGTTTTAATTTTAACACATAATGGATAAACACAATGCATAGCAACAAATGTTTGCAAACTCCAAACTTTTATGCATTACGCATTATGCATTAAGTAAATTTGTGACAGCTGTCAAAATAAATTTGCGAGAAAATGCTGTTTTTCTTATCGTTAAGCCTGCTTTATGGATTGCATAGAACAGAATGGAATAAAATGGATTAAGGAATAGAATAGACTAGGAATAGAAATTTTTAAGACCATTTATAGTTTACATGGAATGGAATAAAATGTCACTTTTACACTAAATTGAATATTCATTCTTGTGCGCTAATTTCATTGTTTGTGAAGTAGATATGTCATTTTGACAATTGCATGATTTGTGACAGAATGATTAATAAATATTTATTATTTATATCTACGAGATGAAATGAAAAGTACAGATAGCGATTAGTTTTTTTAAGTTCACCCGTATGAATGTATCCTTATTTACGAAATTACTACAAAAAATTACATCGAAATCGCTAAAATAGCATCGGAGTAACCCAAATGGAATAGGAACAGGAATGGAATAGAACAAGAAATAAAATTTGGTTATTTCGTATTCTATTCTGTGCTATTCTGTTCCATTCTATGCAAATATGAATGGTTCCGTGCATATGCACTGGTTTATATTTTTATTCCCTGTGCTATTCTATTCCACTCTATTCTATGCAATCTATAAAGCCTGCTTTACGTATTAGCACTATGTATTAGTTATGTCTTATGCATTATCATTACGCATTAAAAAAGTAGCTGTGAATGTAGCATTATACATAAATTTTGGAGTTTGCAAATATTTGTAGCTATGCATTGTGTTTATGCATTATGCGTTAATATTAAAACAAGCTGTGAATGGTCCTGTGCGTTGCCATATAACAAACTTCATTACGCATTATCTATTAGCATTATGTATTAACGTTATGTTTTTGTTAACCTTACGCATTAGCACAATGTATTAAATTTATGTCTTATTTATTATCATTGCGCATTAAAAAAGTAGCTATATATATATATATATATATATATATATATATATATATATATATATATATATATATATATATATATATATATATATATAACCAATGTACATAGTATCTATTTAAAATCTCTTATAATAACTTTAGAACTTTAAGAACTCATTATTTTTATTACTTATGTAATTTATCTTCAGTTGGCGAGTGCAACTCATGATCTTTTAAAAATAAAGCAAATAACTTATTTGGAAATTTATTTTAGGATAAAAAGACGAGTCTGGTAAAAAATAGCATAAAATTAATTTTCCTCTTTTAATAACATCCAATGTTAAGAAAATCGAAGTTGGCACTTAACGTTCGTTCCTCTTCAAAACAACACCAACACTCACATCCCGTTCTATTCCTGCATTCGCATCACGTAGGCTGCGAGAAAAATTGCGACTCACTTCGGGATTTCCCCTCTCGGGGCCAGGACGGGTGCACGGGGGTGCGGGGGGTTTATCGGAGAGCTATTTCAAGGGTGGAAATATATATAAAGAGAAAAAGCATAGAGACGCAAGTGAGGGAGGTTAAAAAGATTTCATTTTTCCGAAACCGAGCATGTTGCGGTCGAGAACGGTTTATTGGAATATTTATATCGGGAATTTTAAACCGGCACGAGTGTAGCAGAGCCGTGCGAGACGCACTACCCTGGATAACGAATGTGATTGTGTTGTCGGATGGGGTACTCTACTACACTCCAAGAAGTCGATTCTGCCGGATGGGAATTTGCATTATGTATTGATGAATTATGTTTTTTCCCATTATTCTTCACTACATTCATTTTTTTTTTATAGAAATATATAATAGTAATTAAAGGGTGCTATAAGAACAATAATGCCTCAGGCCCTGCTGACCGAAGGTATTATTGTCCGTTTAACTCCTGTGGCGTCTTCAACGTTTAATGCCTAACTATAATTTTTTAATATTCTACGGATTACGAATCAGAAATTTTTCATAAAAATCTGATGTGGCCAACACATAACCTCTCGCTAGATATTTTACCTGGTTGTACGCATAAAACGAAAAATATTTTTCATTACAAATACATATATTCATGTCCCACTACAAAATGATTCTCACACATTTACAAAATCTACAATACATACATTTTCTTTATATTCAATATCCTGAAATTTTCTTTTTCTACTTTTCTTTTTCTTATATTCGTAATTTTTCCGCAAATTCTTTTTATATTCTTTTTTACGTATATTCTTTTGCGTTGTTGACTTTTTTTTATTTTCATAATCTTCATAATGATGTACAAATATTTTTGACAGTGGCATACAAATATTTTTGACAGTGACATTTATGTGTCAATTACAAACATTTGAATTTCTTGCTTTGAAGTAGTTTGATCTGAGATTTATTACATCAAATTATTTTATATGCATTTCTTTATCTCTAAATCTATAGAAGATATATTAATAAATTTATATTTATCGAATAAAGAATTTAACGTTCTTTAATATAAGTATTTACATAAATTTTCGGTAAATAATATTTATATGATTTTTTTCTTGTAACTACTTCTTCCGGTTGTCCAATTGTTACCAAAACTAAATCAACTCTTCCCATTATTGTTAGATTGAGGAATCCGTAGTTAAAAATGTTTTAAGTCTTATAGTATTTGAGAATTCGTGGATCCAACATCCACACACACATGCGGACATCATCGTAAAAATGTTATAATCGGATTCTAGGGACCTTCAAACGTGCTTATTCACTAATATCTGGATATGCGATTTTTAGCACGAATACAATACCTCTCTTAGCGAGAGGTAAAAATTGCGAAGTAGGTAGGCTATATGGCTGCTTCTGATTGTTTTTAGGCTTTATAACAGAATCAATATCAATGCTCGTATTCAGACAGGCTAGTGCTAGACTAGCAAACTAATAGAACGATTTGCTAGAATCTAGCTCTGATGTAGCGCTAGAAGAAATAGCTAGCGAAAAATATTTCGCTAAGACATCTACTGAAAAGTTAAAGAGGTGCACGCGTCACTTTTGGTATTATTTTGTTGTCTTTAGGTATGTTTTTATTTCAAGATTAAATACTCGTGCAGAAAACAGTAACAAATTGACAAAATACAAGGAAGTACATCCTCCAATAGTTCAATTAATAATATTAGTTGGATGACAGGCTCCATTTCAGAGTGCATATTTAATGTTTATTAGGTTAAAAATATAACAGCACGCTGCGTTTTATAATTATTTATTTATAAAAACCTTTTTTTCGATGATCGATTTCGGCTATGGATGGCCATCTTTGGATCGAAGCGTCAAAAGTCAAAACATTAAAATAATGTTGTCATGGGATAGAATAGAATTCACTAATCCAAAAATGAGGATTAGCTTAAGCATTTTTGTGAATCGTTAATTTTAATTAATGTAAATACATACGTATATATTTATTTATGCTAGAAACTGTATTGAATTCCTTTTCTATTGTTCTATTTACTTTTTTCTTTTCAAAAGGTTGCTAATATTATTTTGAAATGATTGGTTCTTTGATAGTGACATTTATCTGTAATTACATATATTTGAATAACTGCGTTTTGTTTGTTTAAAGCGTAGGCTCTGAGATTTAAATTATAGATAATTTTATGAGTTTATTCATAAAATTTGTATAATAACAATAATCTCGAAAAAATAACATTTAAAGGTATTTTTCGAAGAAAAACTATGTTGAGCTTCTAGTAAAGTGCCATTTCCGGTTATCCGATTATCACCAAAATCTAATAGGCTCTTTCCATTACAGAAAAAGTTCGAAATACAAGGTTTCAAAATTTTCTAAATGATAATATTTGAATTAGAGTGGAGGATCCACATACACACACACACACATATATATATATATATATATATATATATATATATATATATATATATATATATATATATATATACAGACATCATCGTGAAAATGTTAAAATTGGATTCTAGGGACCTTAAAACGTGGTCATTTAACAAAATCTCGATATGCGATTTCTAGCACGATCCCTATACCTCCCTTACCAAGGGTAGCGGGAGGTAAAAATTATAAAGAAATTAGATTTCATAAAGTAGCCACAGTTATGGAAATAGCTACTATATTAAGAAAATTCTGATTGAAAGATGCCAGTGTCAAGTGAAATTGACATAGTGTGTTTGTCTTATAATTTTACTGGATATACAGAATCTTTTGCTAAAAAATTCCTGTATGGAATTTGTATAAAATACATACAACTGCAGGAAGGTAATGTACAAGGAATAGAATCTTTTGCAAGGAACTACCTGTATGAAATTTTTACAAAATACATACAACTGACGGAAGGTAATGTGCTGGCCACATCAGATTTTTTAAATTATAAGACACGCATAAGTTAAATTTTACTTATTCTTCATCTTATTTGGAGACAAGTTAGTAAAATAAATATAAATGTACATGTCATTTGGAAGGTGTCACGTCTAATGGTGTAGACTAGTGTAGAGGTCTACATACAGATCCAATTTAAAACATCAAGATCACCGGAAAAGTCTGACTTCTTTTTCGGGTGATCTATTTAACAAATTGAAATCACGGTATAGTTCTTAAGCTTATGTAAGATAGTAAATGAAAAGTGAAATGAAATGTACATAGTAATACATATGATTCCTCTTATTTTTTACATCATATTTTTTATTGCACTTCAGGGAATAACACACATTACATATCTACTACAGCAATAGGTACTACATTACTTCACAAACAATCACAAACAAATTTCATTCTATACTCCTATTGTTGGTACTGATCCCGCTCATCATATCTCATAATTACGGGTGTGTGTATCCCGTTTCATCCCTATATCTTCCTCCCTGACTGCGGTTGGTTATAGAGCATAGTGGCACAGGAGTCGGAGCTAATGTGGATTTACGATGACACCGTCACTACCACTGCGCCAAGCCCGGCGTCATTGTTTGATTTAAGGAGCCGCGATTGAAATCTCACGTGCACGAGATGCTTAAGCCCGTAGAAGAACATGATAGAAAAATATAAGAAAGCAGAAGGATAAATACGAGGATAAATACAATGAAATGCAGATGTACACGCCAATGGGGAATATTCTGTTACGATTTATAGTCCAATTCAAATAATATTAAATATTTTTTTTACAAATAAAGTAGGTGTACTATTATTCACGAAAGATGACTATTCAAGGCCATTTGTTCGAAGAAATAATACACAGCATTTTATAGCAGTAGCTTAGCAACATTTTGTACTAGAAAGAGAAAGATTATTTGACCTACGTCTATTTAATTTATATGGTGTGAGAGATATACGTATATAGTGGCATTACTTTCTAACACACTATAAATAAAATAAATATATCATCACGGCATATTACCCATTGCTGGGTGTGCCAATCTGCTTTATACGCAGATATCGGTAATGATAAATAATAATGACATATGTCGTAGAATTACAGATACCTAATTATTTACTTCACTGCCCTCTGTGCTAATATTTACCCATTGGCGTTGACGTTTAAATCAAATTATTATTCCGTGGTTTATAAGTTAAGTCAATGTTTTTGTATTTTGCAAAAACATAAGTGAAGAACATAAATCATTCAGAAAGGCATTAGTTAGAAAGAAACATAATTTTCAAATGAATTACTCTTATTTTTTCAGTTAAAATGTGGCCATAAATATTTCATGTTGCACGCCTATGCATATGAAATGCAATGAAGTTATTTGCAAGCAATATTATATCAAACGGCTCACAAATGAACTTGAATAGTCATCTTTCGTGAAAAATAGTTTATTTAAGATTTAAAAATAAAAAAGTTCTTATTAAAACTGCTGCATATAAGGTATCGTAATGTGATTAAAACTTCCATAATTTAAATTTACAGTAAAATCTTTTTTCCAAACCCTACTTATAAAGTTGTATATTATCTATTTAAACCTCGTTACTAAAGTAACACTTTAATGATGAAGATGGTTCAAAATTTCTTTATTCACAAGTGAATAAAAATAAATACATGTGCCAACAAAATTTGCGATTGTAATGTAATACTTCTTGTGCTTCTGTTGTTGGTTGTCCTTACTAACCTTACCATAATACTTTGTTATTTACAAACTAAATGTGGGAAGACATAATTACTTCCTTCATAAGCGCATTGTTCGTGATTTAGTAGTGTATGTCACATAAAACAAATTTTACAATTTTGGTTATATTAAATGAAACTTAGAAGCACTGTGACAAAATAAAAATATCTGATGTGGACACCACACGACTTTCTTGTACGCAAGACCAATATGAAGCTTAGACTCAATTATAAAATTGCAAGTATTTGACGTAATTTTCATTTTATTCAAGTAAAACTGTTAACTTCAGGTAATATATGACTTCCGGTTAACTTATTTTAACCAAAACCTATTATGTTATTCCCATTGATATAAAAGTCTTATATGCCAAATTTGAAAAGTTTTGGATTATATTTTAAAATAGTTTTTCATTAAAATCTATTATAGGCTTCAAATAAAGTACCACTTTTCGAAATTATGTAATGAACAAAACGGGAGGTGCACAACTAGGTATTATGGCAGTCTTAAATACAATTTTTTTTAGTAATACGAAATACGTACAGACGGGACGACGAAATTAGTCAAAATGGATTCAGGAATGGTCAAAATGGATATTTCTGCTGAAATCTGAAAACTGAAATTTTTCTTTACTATGTACAAAGAAGTAAAAATGAATGTTTTAATGTTTGTATTAAATTTCAAATTACAATATACCTACCTTGTTCCATTTAACCCATTCTGTACTGCAGAGAATAGGGAACAGTTTTGATATCCCTGCTGTTTAAGTTTTGTATTATTTTCAAACAACCTGTGTAATGGCGCTACAGAATGACGTCAGCTTTTGGCATTACTATGATAAAATTCCGCTAGATGGTGAAGCCATAGTACCTCTATGAACCCGAATTGGGATAAAAAATATTTTGTACGATTAGTACTCATTTTAAAACTCTACAATTACAATGATATTCTAATCTGACCTCGAAACACAAAAGGCTAGAAATTCTTTCAAATTTCTACTTTCCAAGCATATGCAATATGTGAATGTGATATTAGTGTAACGTTTTTATTTATATGGGTGAAGTATGAAAATCAAAGAATTATTATTAATTAAAATAAAGTTTATTAAATAAAGATATATTAAACAGATACTGAAATTAACCATTACTATGATTAAACAAATATTAAATACTAATTTAAAGACTAAGAATTTTATAAAACACTTAAACACTAAGATTATTTATTTAAAGAATATTTATTGCGTCATCGCTAAAATTAGGCACTTGCTCATGGCTGCGGTGGCGGCGACGGCGACGGCGGGCGCGCTGCATTACACTAAATTTGAATCTACAATAATTTTATAAAATTTATGGACTTCAGCGCAATTGATTTTATCAGACGAGTATACAACCGATAAATGATTAAACATGAAATGATCGATAATTTAGTTGCAAAATTATATAAGAGAAAATTGTAACAAATTACTGCTAACTTCCTTTTCAATTATTAATCTTGTAGCTACCTTCATCTTCGTATCATCCTATGCCTGGTAAGATTTAGCCGATGTCACATGTGCAATATTTATTTATCTGTGGGCAGCCCTGGCCCATGGCCCATCTCCCGTCTCATACGCACGCCATCTATCATGTAGATGACCGCGAGTGACGTAGGGCTCAGGGCTTTGGGTTAAATCCTAGCGGAGCGGGGGCGGCGATCCGGGACGTGACCAAATCAATGTAAAAGCCGCCGGCAAAGGAACTAGGGCTAGGATAGAAGAGCAAGAGCGGTAGCTACATCATAGGAGAGCAAGAGGAATGTGTGAAGGAAGAATTAAGATAGATTAAAGTGGACTATAGATGGGTTTACAGCCAAGAAACTTATTCATAGTTTGGTAAATTTAGTACTCAACGAAATTTTATTTCTATTTTTCCGTTATGTGGAATAAATAGGGGTCGTCGTTAAAAAAACTCACTGTCGCTTTTAGAAATGAGATTTGTGCAACCCCAATTTGCAAATTAAAGAAAACTAGTGCTTAATTAAAAGAGAAATTTAATAATCTTTAATACAAAAATACACCTATGTGTTATAATATTTTTGCTCTTTGAGTATACAGGGTGTTCATAAGAGCTACAAAGACTGTTAAATGGGCAAACAATTTCTATATCACAAGACAAATTTAAAGCAAAGATAATTTTTTTTTGGACCAGTGGTTCGCATAATACGGAACCTAACTTTTTTATTTTAAATGAGAACATACATTTTTTATTTGCTCATTCGCTAGAGAATTCAATTAAGAATTCAATAATATAATATTTTTATATCCTTACATAACGATTTTTTTTGGGAAAAATTCATGTAAAGTTTTATACTAATTTGATTAAAATATGGCTGTACTAAGAGTGGATAAAATGAATACATTACATAGAGTTAGAGTACCTTGATTGAAGGACGAGAATATTTTTTTCATGTAATTGATCATAAAGATCATAAATGTCAACGCAAACAAAATATTCACGTATTTCTTTCATGGCATTCTAATTCTATATAATATTTTTTTTTTTCATTCATGACCTTCTTTTTATAGCCATATTTTAATCAAGTTAATATTAAAATTTATATGCATTTTTCTATTAAAAAAAAACCGTTATGTAAGGAAATAAAAATATTATATAACTGAATTCAGAATTAAATTCTCTAACGAATATATATATATATATATATATATATATATATATATATATATATATATATATATATATATATATATATATATATATATATTTATATATATATCATCACGGCATATTACCCATTGCTGGGTTTGCCAATCTGCCTTGTACACAGATTTCGGTAATGATGATATTTGTACCGTGCGAGCATTTACCAGGCGTCACCTCACGGGTACTCATTGCTGGAGTGGAGAGTGCGCCACAGGGGTCAATTTTGTGCCTTTTAAAATTCGAAATATTAGGCGTCGGTCGGGATCGAACCCGGTTCCCCAGATTCACGACCAGACATTCAGGTACGCGGCCACGAATAAAAAATATATGTTCTCATTTAAAATTAAAAAAGTTAGGTTCGGTATTATATGAATCACTGGTCCAAAAAAATAATTTATTTTTTCTTTAAATTTGTCTTGTGAATTAGAAATTGTTTGCCCATTTAACCGTCTTTGTAGTTCTTATATAGTTCTCGAGGTAGCAATAATGTCAGGGGAAAATATATTGGAGATGCAGTCTTGCTAAAACGATTATATCACTCTTTAAACTGTATGACCATATTTTTATACACTATTAATTCATTTTCGTAATATAATTTTTAGTTTTTCCAACTATATATTAACATAGTTCTGATTATGGTTTGTTAGGAAACGAAACGACGGATTGCTAAATAAATGATAATTTAATAAAATCATTATATCAAAATACCAACAGTCAAGAAATACCAGTAACTATGTAACTAATAATGTTTAGCTATAATGAGCAAATTTAAGAGTTATTACAAACGAATTCAAGTATGAATGTGTATATTAGATTTTTAAAAGGAATTCAATTTATCATTCTTCGGCAGCCACAAAAACAGCTTCCAGTTCTCACACTCTTAACACTCAGGAAGTAGATTATTTCCTAAACAGCAACCTCTACTTAGTTAATTAGACCGAAACACACCTAGCTTTACCAAAAAATAATGACCAAACTTACTCGCACTGTCTCACAAAAACATTTACTTCGATATGTCACAGCCAATCGCTTGGACATTTATCTGCTAATTAACTGACTGCTCAAAAAAACTAATCAAGGCATTCTGTTCGCCCACACACATCCAATGTTGGAAAAAACGTAAAAAAAATTATCAAGCTAGCCTTGCTTCAAGGTCAATAGATGGTTCACACCCTTAGAGTGGAAAGTGGATGCTTGTAGGGTGTTTCCGGTTTAAAATACCTGTGGAGACTTGTAAAAGGGACATCCTTTTGTGAAGAACGGTGACACAAATCATAAAATTCCGTAGTTGTTACATTTGGTGGGAATAAGGGTTGAAAAAACGTTATTTATTTAGGGGTATAGTTATTGGGTTATTGCTTCCGTTGTTGGGATTAAGAGATAATAATTTGTCACCGAAAACTGAATACTTTTCACCAAACAGTAATTGGAACGCAAAAATAGTAAATAGTAGTTATTTTTCCACGATCGGGCTATTTTTTATATTTACCGATAGTGAGTCCAAGACAGTAGGTCGTATTTACAAATTACTGAACGGTAAGTGATGTGACTTATTTTTCTTTAAAATTTTGTGCGCCGATCTTGCAAAAAATAGTATAAGCATCACAAACGAATCTCAGACAAAATTGGGACCATCGCTTCGCTCAGTCCCCAAACATTGTTTTCGATCGGTAAACTGTCCTTACCGTTCTTAATACTACCGGTTGAAAATGACTTTGAAGATAGATCCGACAACAGTAGAAGAAGCACTTGACCGCAATGATTGTTACGTTTTTTGCACGATTGATGTGCAAAATTAAATGATAGGAATTTTATTGGATAGAACTTTCTACGTTGTTTTAATTGTTTATTGTTGAAAATACAATTAAACGTCGTTTTGGCTCATAGTTATGGCCATTTTCAAGTCAACAATGTGGTGTTACATTTATTCAAATTTAAATTACTTACATTATAGAAAAAATTACTTTTATTTCAAAATTATTATTGAAAGAAATATTAAAATATCAACGTTGGTAACATTGACAGTTGCAAAAAACATTTGAAATGTAATTTATTTTGACATTTCGACAATGGTTACTTACAAAGTTAGGTTTATCCTACAAATAAATACCTTGAATTTTAAATTTAAAAAGTGTATTACTGTTTAATATAAATATTTAAATAAATAAATATATCATCACGGCTTATTACCCATTGTTGGGTGTGCCAATCTGCTTTATATAGATAGTTTACCATAAAAAATCTAATTTCAGTAATATTCCATGAGTAATGACAACTAAAATGAAATATTTATTTGATACTTAGACTAAGTTACCAACTTCACATATGTATACAAAATTGTTCATTGTAACTCTATTTTTGACAAAAACAGTTGTACAAAATTAACTTTTTGTATGCAAATTAGGAAA
This sequence comes from Harpalus rubripes, assembly GCA_963082715.1. Taxonomy (NCBI): domain Eukaryota; kingdom Metazoa; phylum Arthropoda; class Insecta; order Coleoptera; family Carabidae; genus Harpalus; species Harpalus rubripes. Next base: position 26,332,530 of record OY720460.1, on the reverse strand, counting down.
AATATTTTTTTCGTCTACAATAAAATCGTGTGAAAAAGTGCCATAGCGTTTCATTATCCGCAGCGTTAAAAATGTGCACTTTTTTCACACTTTCATGTATTAAGAAAAGACATACTTTATAAACCCATGTCTAATAAAGTATTAGAAAAACACTCGCCATGTTTCTCAAGATATCGGCATCTGAATCAACCTCTCTGTCATTTATCAGATACTGGCCGAGCCTAGTTAGTAACCACAGATGCGTTTCGCTCTTATTGGAGCTCATCAATATGATTTAACTGTCGTCTTTTTCAGGGACAATAACTATTTTAGAGTATATGCGAGTATAGACCAGTGTGTTGCTTTCATTGTTTATATTTGTTTTAACTTGTTTTTCTTTCAATATTCATGCACACTCTATATCTCCCAGTTGATCCCCACGTCATCAATTTCTGATGCAAGAATGATAAAACTTTTATTCAACATCTTTGTTATACACACATGGCATATATGAGACTTTTATTCGCTATCTCATTGTCGTCGGTTTTTCAGAGGGGTATAAGCTATCTCCGTCTAACCAACGGCAAAAAATGAAATAGAAACTGTATTGTAACCGCGGTAACGAGTGTCATTTTCAAATATATCAATTATTTGAATATTTATGTCATTCATGTGATTAAGGTGATTTTGGCGTCAATAATAATTTATGCATCGTTGTGTGTTGGTAATTTTGTTAATTCTTGGGATTATACATATTGTGCATTTTGCTATTACAAAGAATTCCGGCAATTATTGCAACATGTTGATTTTGGACAATAAAATGAGATATATTTCATCCATTATACTTATATTGTATTTATTCAATTGGTTTATTATTTCTAAATAACTATTTATACTTCGAATTTTGATGAATAATTAAATTGACACAATATAGATCATACTGTCAGTTTGTACCAGTTTTGACATTACATCATAATTATTCAGTTGCGAAATATGTAAGTGTCACTTCGAATTTTGAGGAATAATAATATGTATTCAGTATGTATATTAGCGAACAACAAAATTATTGCAAATTAAATATCGAAAATATCCAACTTGACAAAGTCCTGTCATACTCCACCATATAACAAACTAGAAAATTAAATCCTATATTAAAACCATGGTAACAATATGACGTCATCAATTCCCTCCCTTCCCTGGCGATTTGAGCCATATGTTTACTATTGATGACGTGGGGATCAAGTCGTGGAAACGGACTTTACATTATGATTAGCACTGATAATACGGGTTAAGAATATAGTATTATCAGGTTAATCTAACTTTGTAGTAGGACCGAATGAATTGTAGCTGAGAAAAAAATAATAATAAATGAAGTAAATTTTAAATGATAATCTGGCTTTTAATTGAGTCTGGTTTATACTTATACAATCTAAATCCAAATTAGCATTTTTGGAATATTTTGAAATTAAAGTTAAAACTATAAAATATCATACTATAAGGACAATTTACAATCCCCCTTTAATATTTAAACTTTCAAATAAATAATAAACTATATTAAATTGAATTATTGACAACAATGATAAATTTGTCATTTGACAGTTCATTTCGTTTAAGTTTTGTTTATTTACCTGGCAGTTAAAACTTGAACAGGAGATTCTAAAAATAGTCAAGACTTATTCTAAAAATAACTTTACAACAGTACTATCCCATGTATGGTTGAAAATATGTTTTTATTACCATATTTCGTTTCCTTATTAAGCGATAATACGTTTTGCAATTTCTCATAGTACCCATGAAAAATTACTTAATAATCTTTCTCGTTTATGTACCGTTTATATTTATATGGTGTGAATGTGTTCAATCCTAGCCGTATCTATAGTAAAAATACTTAATTTCATACGTTAATTTAGCTTTCAACAGGAAATTGACAAATATATCATAAAAATTTGATGTGATCTGTACATTACCTTCCGCCATTCTAATTTTATTTTACATAAATCTCATGGAACGTTTCGTATAACGATATAATCGTATATTTTACCACGACGCTATAACGAATGCTCGTATTACGAGCGAGAGAAGCGAGCAAGGGTTGTAATCACCCGAAGTAATAATATCCATTATAGCGAGTTCTATTCTATACTTTATCTACGACTAATATATTACATAGTTTTTTTTTTCATTTTATAACCTTAAACCAAATAATCCACATGACCTATTTTTCAATAAAATTAGGTTAAAGCCGATGTTACACTATCATCCACATAAATGATGGTGAATAAGAAAGAAGAAGAAGTGATCCTTGAAAGATGAAATTTTGACTGAATATATACAACAAAGTGACGTTGTTTAGTCATGTAAGTAAATGCCATAGATCTAGGTATGGTATATAGAATCAAAGAGAACTGAATGAAGTTATAATTTGAAATATATTTTGCACAATCTGTCAAGTTGTAAAAGTTGTGTGACTGTAAAGCACGTTACTTACATAACACCTTGTGTATGGTATTACATAGCAAAAGCCACGTTTTTATAGCTATTTACATACCTAGGAATGTTATGTATATCATAACTGCCGAAGATGTCGGTCGATTTTAAGACATCTAAGGCTTGTTATGATTAATAACATCCGTGGTTTGTTCAATAGTTTATCGGTTTCAGAAAATTAAGACATTATTGAGAAATACCATTTTTTGAAATTCTCTCATTAATGCTACTTTCAGATTGCTATGGTTAACAGAACAATTATTTTGACATATGTCAATATGAAAAATATTCAAATTAAGTGCTTTGTTCCACCTGTTTATTATTTTAGAATAAATTGAATCGTATTTAGAACGATAGGCTAACGTTATCTATATGTATTAATGAAGAGCATTATATTTTCATATTATTTTATTTTCATTTTGTAGACCGTTGTTGACAAGTCAGTATGGTAATAATCGGACCTATTCTGTAACTCAGTCGTTATTTTTTAACAACTGGTTAAAAAATTGAACCAATCAAGTATGGTGATATATAACAACAAAATGGATTTTTAGTTGTCAAATCACTTATTATTGGACAAAATTATTTATTTATTTATTTATTTAAACAATCCAACAGAACTTAAAAGTTCCAATTACAGGATGATTATACAAACAATTAAGTACATAAAAGCCCTGCAAAAAGTACACACATTGTAAATAATAAAAATAACTAAGAGAAAATTGAAATTTTAACTGTTATAATAGTAAAAATGAAAAATAATAATTAAAAGTTAGATATCTATAGAACTAAAGTAATTTATCAATTCTCGTTTGAATACATTGAATGAATCAGCGAATACATCTATCTTACAAGGGATTTCATTAAAAATATTGCACATTTGCCAGATTGGAGATTTCATTTCATAATTTGTCCTAACTTTACTACAATTGAAAGTTGATTTGTTTCTCGCTGATATACGAGGAATGTTTAGCGCAAGATGGCCTAGGATACAACTGTCATTAATAACATTGTTAATGATTTTGTACAGAAATAAACAAGACTGTGTTTTTCGGCGACTGTACAGAGAAATAATATTGGCGTCAGATAAAAGTTCGTTGTATGTAATATCAACTGGGATAGTGCTTATATTTTTTATAAAAACAATATTTAACGAATCGTTTCTGAACAGATTCCAGTTGACTGATATGTATGTTGTAAATGGGGTTCCATAAATGGAGACAGTATTCCAGTTTTGATCTTACTAACGAATAATATAGTCGATGTATAGTAGACAAATTATGAAATGATTTGCAAGAACGAATGATGAAACCTAATATTTTTAATGACGACTTTTTTATGTGATCATAATGCAAGTTGAAATGAAGCTTACTATCAAAAATTACGCCAAGGTCAGTAAACTGTGTAACCCGATCAAGATTCGAATTTTCCATAACATAACGATAAGTATAGACAAATTTTTTTACTAGATAGCTCATTATTTTGCATTTGCTGAAATTGAAAAACAGTTGTTAAAAATTAACCACTGAGTTACAGAATAGGTCCGATTATTACCATACAGATACAGTTATTACTTAGTTACCAGCCTACTTTTGTACACGTAAACAATGGAATAATATCCTGAAACCGGTAAATATATATATATATATATATATATATATATATATATATATATATATATATATATATATATATATATACATACATATTATTTATTAGTCGTCGATAATAATTATTATAACGTAGATTCGGATTTTTTATTGTTATAAATAAAATTATTGCGTGAAAATTCTAACATTTTCCTAATACATAAATTTTAATATGTCAACTATTTGTTTCTTTTTTTTCTTGAAAACGCATAGACAATTACGGATTCTATGAATTTTGTCTACAAACATTTTTGTAAGGAAACTTATTATGTTACCTATGTTATTTTTATTAGAATTCTAATACCTCGTTTAAAAATTGGCAGAGGAAATAAAAAAGTTGTTATTCCTTGCAAAATAACGGTGTAAATAAATAGGATTTTTCTAAATAATATCTTCGTAATTATATAAGAAACATTGGTTTCCTGTAAAAATGTTTTACAAGAAAATTGTCTTTATGATTGAAGTAACTGTCTCGCAAATGCAAAGAACTATTAAATAGTAATATTATGTTAATTAACCATTATGAATTGCATGCAAAATGTAAAATACCATAAAGCTGCATTCAGAAAGCAGTTAGAGTTAACGGCACGAATTAGTCACTCATATTTTTTAAATCGTCATAAATGGAGTGTTGTCCATAATGCATAAATAAAACTGTATTTCCTGTTATTTTTTTATTGGAATTTTCTCAAATTTTTTATTTTATTTTCCGTTACCTATAGGCGAGGAAGATATTGTCTTACGTCAAAAAGTTCAGTGGTGAGTTTTTAATGAAAAGCCTAGAATACTATTTTACTATTTTTACGTTGATATCTATCTGTATGTGGGTGTGTGTGCGTGTGAGCGTGTGTATGTGACAATCCTTTCGGTTCGCATAATAATTCCAACACCACAATTCCAAAAAAAAATTTCGTATTTCTCGAATTTACATGCAAATAAAGAGCTGATGAGATTATTGTTATGTAATTGGTCAAACGAAAGTACACGCATTTGCAACTTTTAAAAGTTTTTCTTAAAAAAATGTAGATTTTTTATTGAGAATTCTTATTTTGGCCATACGGATTATTGTTAGTTCAACGTTTGTCTGCTTAAAAATGATACAGGGATTAAGGGCTTGCTTCATATTAAACTTTTTTTAGATAAAGTTTCTGAAAGTATGAAAAAATAACAATTAATCTAATTTACGTACATTTTTAACCCTCGGACGGTGTAGTGAGGTAGAACATACCCCACGACTACTTAATTGATGTATAGTAGCTTCAAATAACATTGAAATGAAAATATTTAAAGAAATATGATTACTCTTACTATTACGCATGTTACAAAGTTTTAAAGTCGTTTTGGGCATAGTATACCCCAATCCCACCACACCAATGGCGTAACTTTTTGAACAAAGGTAAAAAGTAATAGTATTTTAATATTTTGTACTATTGATCTTATATTTTATCATATTTAGCTGTATTTTCACCAATTTATTTATAAAATTAGCATAACATTCCATATATACATTTTAGGGTATCTCATACCCGACAACACTGTTTACGTAATTATTTTCCAGCACACTATCCGAGGGTTAAACTATATTATTATAAGCATAAAATACATACTGATCAAAAAGGGCTGCAGCGTGCCGCTCCATACGATTTTGACATTTGTAGCTTACTTGGAATGACAGCAATACTATTTCCATGGGTGTACCTATCGAATTTTGCATATTGCTATAAGAATAAGAACTGTCTTTTTTGCGTTCATCCGAATGAAAATATGCTTCAAGAAGAAATGTGTCACGCTCTTCCTTAAAAGCCATAATGAAAAAAAATTATTTAAAAGATTTTTCACGAAGTTATACGAAACAAATATCAAATGAATCTATCTACGGCAATGATATTAATCAAATGTCATGCACCTGTTAACATATGTGATATATGGAATATAGTTTTGATAAATGATGGAAAATAGAAATATAATTTTGACATTATTTTGGAACAAAAATTGTTACGTGACCTTCAGCCATTTTTGATCACTCTACAGTCTATATAATCAGTTCACAGCTTAGAACGTAGTTGAACATAATTTTAAACAAAATATTTTGATATTTATACTAACGTTGGCATTACTGTTCGCAAAGTACGCAGGTCTAATATGACACTTGGATGAAAGCTAGTGTCATTAGTTCGAAAAAAGTCTGAAAAAGTTTCTACTATGAAACTTAAACTAGGTACTATTAATTTAGTAACAAGATATTAGTAGGTAAAGTGCTATTTTATAAGCAAATTACATTTAAAAAATATTCTATTCCTACTTAAAAATTATTTTAAACATTTTACAAGGAATTAATTCATTGAATTGATTACAGGAAACAGTCAATTCTAATATGTTTTCTAATGAAATAATATGTAAGCAATATGGTGATTTAATTCTAAAATTAGAATAAATGCGTTTTTATGCATTAGCAGCGACACTGATTAATCCATTTACAATAATTTATACTTACATTAACACTTGACAAAATTATAATTTCTAATCTCACTTTCCTTGGCTACAGGTTGCAATATAACTATCTGCAAATAAATTACCTAATTTTGTAGATTTATCTAAATTAAATATTAAAATATGTAGAAAATTTCACGCCATATAAATAGAGTATTATGGAGAAATGAATAAAAAACATAAACGTCAATCATATAGTAAGAGTCCCAATTTGAAAAGTGCGGATCATTAATATAATATTATGGAACATATTTAAATGAGACGCGTGCCGCACATTTTTATTTATTCACTTTTAGTTTCAATTTCTAGCGCTGTTTAAAATGCATGGCATGTGTTTATGATCTAATAGAGATTAATTAAAAAAGAAGTGTGTTAAATTATTCATTGCATTACATACATACCGTCCTCCATATATTAACCGACAAATATCCTGCTAATTTTTGCATTTTACAATTTGGAATATGATTAGAGCTGAACTAAATGATAATTCTTATCGAAAGTACACGATATTACTTCGGCAAGTTAGCCAAAATACAATGTTTCCAAAAAAATTCCTAACTCGGAGTAGCCTTTTAATAAAAAAAGGTATGTTGATTTAAAAATATTTAATTAAATGTCAATTTGACATGAGATAGTGTCGAAAATATTATCTAAAGAAATAAAAGCTTTTCTTCTTGTTCTTGAATCTTCTTTTAGAAATGTAAACAAATCATAAAACGGCGAATGTCAATATACTGTATCCTTCTTTATCATCTTTTTTCCTTAAAATTATATTTTAATATCAATTGTGACAACTTGACTTTTGAATTAAATAATGATCAGACATACGTTTCACTGTTCAGAGCCTACTCCGAGTTAGGATTTTTTTTGAATACACTGTAGTAGCTAAAGTAACACTTCTATATAGTTCTATAAAGAATATACATATAGCAAATTTTCTTTCAATGGAGATTCTGTGTTCACATACTACCAATCAACTCGATGAAGACTACATACAACTAATAATTTTTAAGTGAGTGGTAAACTGGAATGTCCAAAGAAATAAGGGATGTTTGTGCCTTGTGCTGTTAAAGTATTTAACGTCCGACTGGTATGTTATTATTATCATAACACACCTGCTTTCAGGGTAGTTATATACTAAATAATACCCTAGAGCGTGTTATGAGTTGTTGCTATGGTAATGTTGTAAATAAATAAATAATGATACTGGAATAAAGCCTAAAAAACAAGCAAATGCATTCATAGCCTACCTACTCAGCAAATGTAATTAAAATTTTCTGATCCGTAATTCGTAGAATATTAAAAATTATAGTCGGACGTTAAACGTTGAACGCACCACGGGAGTTAAAAGGACAATAATGCCTTCGGTCAACGTACATATCTCGGGCCAGAGACCCTCGAAAAGTACACTGTTGACCTCAGGCGTTATTGTCCTTATAACAGTCTTGATACGTTAATTACTATAACGTCCGACTGGTATGTTATTATTATCATAACAATCCTGTTTTCAGGGTTGTTATATACCAAATAACACCCTAAAGCGTGTTATGAGTTGTTGCTATGGTAATGTTGTCAATAAATTGATATTGGGGATAAAGCCTAAAAAACAAGTGGAAGCATTCAAAGCCTACCTACTCCGTGAATTTTATCAAAACTTTCTGATACGTAATCCGTAGAATATTAAAAATTATAGTCGGACGTTAAACGTTGAACACACCACGGGAGTTAAACGGACAATAATGCCTTTGGTTAATGTACACATCTCGGGCCAGAGGCCCTCGAAAAGTACACTGTTGACCTCAGGCGTTATTATCCATATAACATCCTTGATACGTTAATTACTATGACAGATCTTAAGACATTTGACAGTTCTTTTGTTGCCACAGCCATCTCCATCGTAACAACTAGCATTCATTTGATCTAACGTCTTACAAATACAAAACATAATACTATTTATTTATGTTTTAATTAATAATTTAACGATTTCGGGAAAAATATAATGTTTACCTCAGCACTAAAGTATTTTTTACCTTCCGGCACCTTTAGGTAAGGAAGGTAGGTATTGTCTTTGGTCAAAAAATTCGGTGGTGAGTTTTTGATGAATAAGCACGTTTTAGGGTCCCTAGAACACGATTTTACATTTTTACGATGTCTGTATGTGTGTGTGTGTGTGTGTGTGTGTGTGTGTGTGTGTGTGTGTGTGTGTGTGTGTGTGTGTGTGTGTGTGTGTGTGTGTGTGTGTGTGTGTGTGTGTGTGTGTGTGTGTGTGTGTGTGTGTGTGTGTGTGTGTGTGTGTGTGTGTGTGTGTGTGTGTGTGTGTGTGTGTGTGTAACAAAATTTTCGTCTACGATAACTTCCATACTACAATTTAAAAAATTATAATTCTTTCGTATTCCTCTTCGTTACATCCATGTGAAGAGCTGATTAGATTTTGGTTAGAATTGGTCAACCGGAAGTACCCTCATTTGAAGATTTTAACAGTTTTTCTTGAAAAAACGATGTTAAATATCATTTTTTCACATTTGATGTTATTTTAAATATTAAAGAATATTTTATTCTCTATGCGATTTGAATGCATTTTATATTTCATATTAAATGAATATAGAGTTAAAAAAATTATAAAGAAATTAAATATCATATATTAGCTAGCTATGCTATAACTCTGGAAACAGCTGATGTATTAAGAAAATTCTGATTGAAAGGTGTCAGTGTCAAGTGCAGTTGACAGTATGTATGTGTTATAATTTTACTGGAAATATAGGATCTTTTGCTTTCTGTATGGAATTTGTATAAAATACATACAACTTCCTTAAGGTAATGTACAAGAAATAGAATCTTTTGCAAGGAACTTTCTGTATGACATTTATACAAAGTACATAGAACTGACGGAAGGTAATGTGCTGGCCACATCAGATTTTTTAAATTCTTATGGTTTATTCGTAATAAGAAATTGTCCTTTAGTACGTAGGTACATAAATAACTATTATTTTAATAAAAATTAACATTATTATAAACATTTAATCAAGAAAAGTACTTAATGAATTTTCGGACATCACTTCAGGTTTTTATAACGGTTTGTCAAACTCTAGATATTCTTCTATTAGTTTTTCTAAAACAATACTGAAAATTTTCTAAATTTCTTGCAAATTCTTTCACAGCTGATTAATATTAACATATAAAAGTATAGAGGATTTTTTTTCTGCGTATATTCATAATAGTAAGGCGTCTGCCTTTAAATGGTAGTTAGGTATGCGATATCTTGGAACAATTGGAATACGTATCTTCGCTCGCTGCACTTGGTTGGAATTTAGTTTATTGGATTTCGGTTTGAGTTCCGCGGGCGTCAGGAGAATTAATGCGATCGCACTTTTCGCCAGATGGAAGGAATTTCGGATAATCCGTAAGTGCTTTTATACAAACTATTTTAAAAGTGTATGCCATTACTACCGACTGCATTTCAATATCACTCGAGATATTACGAATAAAATACTTCTTACGTTCATGCATTGAATTCATTGTTCACATATTACACATGAGATTTCAGAATGAAAATTTCGATCAAATGGGTATAACATTACATATACTCCAACATAAACTAATTTCTTATGTTTTTTCCTGAAAACTTATTTTTAACTCCTGCCTAGATATATATGAAAAATATGTAATATCTACATGCAAATGACAAATTACATTATTTAATAATAATAATAATAATAATAATAATAATAATAATAAAAATAATAATAATAAATATCAAATTTATTAAAGTATGAAAAGGAACGCGCAAGACAGATTAGCTTGGAGACAACATTTACATAGTGATGATGATGATGATGAACATAGTTGAGAAAAATTATTATGAAATACAATTATTATGAATTTCACTCTAAAAACGTTTATTAAAATATGTAAATGTTAAAATGGTTGATGTGGTTTGTTTATGAAATTGTCTAACAGAAAGTATAGGTATACGTACAGTGTTAGGATAACATGACCAACGTTGGGTTCTTGGGAACTATACGAAGTTGTTTAATTTAGATAAAAGTATTGTAACACGAGGAGTCTCCTAGAGGATGATGATACTAATACTGCTTACTCCAACGATGACACACTGACTGACTGGTGGACGCCTCGGATGGTTGGCGTCCACGACTTGTTGACAAGGAAGAACACACATACACTTAACACTTGATGAACACAGAATTTCCGGACATAGACATTACTTTATATTTTCTGATTAAACTAACTATGTTTTAACTAATTAATTAAAGTTTTTATTTACATGGTTACATGCCGTAACCCAGCGGGCGGGCGTTTAGCACGCGCCCCAAAACTAAAACACTACACGTTCCGTCAACAAGAAACGTCTGCACGACGCGACGAACTCATCTAGACTCATAATACGATAAGAATTTTTAAACTAAATTTGGACATTTATAATTTAAATAGATAAACTGAGTTAAAATATGAGTTTATAAAAAATTATTTATCTGTTATTGCTCTTACCCTCGTCTTGTCACAGTATTGACAAACAAACAGACAAAATCATAAATTTAGTGTTTTATTTTTGTATGTACTTCCCAAAATGGATTAATAATGAATTTTTGTTTGTACTTCTTTGAGACACTTTTTGATCTTTCGATATATTTAAGTATTTCTAATTTATAATGTCTTTAGTTGTGTTTTACTACTTTTCTAATAATAATTATCATGCGTACACCTCGGACCCCACCCATATTTTTTGACGGTACTGTATATATCTGTCCATACCCACTCATAAATCCATCATACCAAACCTCAAAAAATATTTGTACCCTTCTATACAGTAGCAAAAATTTGTCTCCTTGAATGATTTTCACCCTATAACTCAGCCTAGCACTTTGTGCAGTTTTCACCGAATGAAAGTGGACTATTCTCACTAGATACAAAAACATTTGAAAAGGAAGCGCTAGTAGTTATTATCTCTCCCGGTAGGTGGTATCACATGAGCACCCTTTGTGCGGCATGAAATTCGAACTAGGGTTCAATTGTAGCCAAAGTGAATTACGTGAACGGTGAGCGGAAAGACGCCGAGGTAACAATAATGGGTTGAGTTGAGAGCAGATAACGCACAACGGATCTTTTTGTCAAGATGCGATATCAAATGGAACATTGGGAATGAAGATTGTCAATGCACCAAAGCTATTATGTTTCTCTTTCAATTTCATGTGAAGCGCAGTGCGAGATTTCTCACCACGAACATTTGAGAGAAAATAATAAAAATGTAAAAAAATGTTGCCAAATACCAAAAATAAAAATAAAATAAAAGGTATTAATTTGAACAATGAAGCTGATGAAAAATAAATAAATATTTTATAATCTACCACAGCTTAACCTTTAACCTAATCGTTTTAGTTTTTTTTTTGTGTAACTTCTATTTTTGGTAGGTATGTTTAATAGTATATTGAAAGACAAGTATTACATTGATCCTTAAATACGAGTACAGTTTGCGTAATCGAACCGTAGGCGAGTTATGCAAAGTATGAGTACAAGTGGACATTGTAATGTGTTTTTTTTTTCTATTTGGTTGATATCACTGAAACTTATGTCTAATATTTCTCGAAAGTTGCCAGTTGCATTTGCACCAATGTACAGTAGAATTATTGAAAGATGTCCGATCAAGATATTCTGTATCATGAACGAATTAACAAATTGGCATACATTTATCTCTCTCAGTACAAGCGTGTGCGATAAGGAAGGATATAACACGCTTGTCTTTCAAAAGTTCTTATTGTTTCGACTAAGTTACGACATTTCATTTTAAAACGATGCTCGTTGTTGACAATACTTTCTATGTAACGTAAGTTTATTTATTAATTCGAATATGTTACCTTGACTCATAGCCGTACGAATAACTTTATTTTTTGTCAGTGTCAACCACACTGACACTGTGTCAGTATCTCTTTTTTACATATTTGGTTTTACATTTGCTAAGAAATTTACCAGTTGACTTAGTTTTGAATTTAAAATGCCTTTACTGTAACATATTTTTTTATAATAATAAAATAACAGCAGTATCTTATGAACCCCCCTTGTTTTATACAATTTGTAGATGACCTTGATCGGACAACTTTAATAGTAATTTACATTGCAAGACCTTTACTCAGAACTTTACGGGCGAGCACGGTACCTAAAGCCGCGAACAGACCAAGTTCGCGAATAGCTCGCGAACCTCTGCAGAAGTCGGTGTGTACCAGAGATCGCGAGCTGTTCGTGTTCGGGTTCGAGTTCGGCCAAAGTTCTAAAGTGTTAGCAAACAGCAGTTCTAGTGTGGACGTTCATGGGTGATGATCGATCTTAAAAGTGTGGTTAGCTCTTGTTACAATGGAGTGGAGTGAAGAGAAGATTATTAATTTAACCTTCTTTTACGAGTTCTTTCTGCTTTCTTCTTTTTCAATGCTGTTATAATTAAGAAACTTGCACAAGCAACAATATTTTCTTCCTCGCTTGACGACGTGGGCATTGTTTCTGTATATTTTAAAATAATGAAAATGCAGGACGCGTAACTTTATAGCGAACTTCTGGCGAACTGCCTTTGAACTAAATGACAAACTCAAGTCTCGATTCGAAAACAGTGGTGTGGACGTTGAGCTCTCGAACAGTTCGCGAGCAGCTCGTGAACAGCTCGCGAACTGTTCGTGAAAACTGATTTTGGTCTGTACGCGGCTTAACAAGCGAACGAAGCGAACTTGTTATCCGGTTGAGCATTGTACAATGTTTTATGATATACTGAATCGTAAATAATTTGAAAAAATATATATTGGAACACAATATATTAAACTATTTGATCTAAATAGTCTTTGGAAACATATGGCGAAGAGAAATAATGAATAAATAAATCTGTACACATGATGCTACGGTTTTAATAGCCCATAATTTTTTTTACGGGCGGACCCGGTTATAACTTTCTTTACCATTAGGGGCAGAGCTCTGTAATTAGACGTTTACGATTCAGTATAACGTAAAAAATTTACAGTAACTATATTTTTAAATGTTCCTTAAATTAATAATATTGAATCTAAATGTCACATTTTCGATATGCTATTTGTTATTTAAACGTAACTTAAAAATTAGCTAAAAAGAATATTTTTTTGGAATTTACTTTTTTAAATTGCAGTTTAAATAAATTCCTTATAATATTTCATTAAATTTGATAGGTTCCCCCAGTGTCTGCAGTTTCGTGAGACGTCTGTCAGTGTTATTGAGTTGTGTTGAGTTTAATATAAATATCTGTGTAATGAGTTCGTGCAGATACGTGGGCGAGAGTTCAGCAACTGCGGGTCCGCGGGCTAGTTTGTAATTGTTAGTAGTGATCAAGCACACAAAGCCAAATGAGATCAGACAAAACAGTTGCCATGGAATAAGCCATAAACTTGCTCCACGCCAGACACGCCGGCATAATAAATTCATATCAGACACTCGATATTATTTTCATTTAGTTCACTGTTTCAAACACAACTGTTGTGTGTTGTGTTGCATTTCCAAATGATAAGCAACGTATAAATGTTTCTATTTGGAGATGACAGATATCAACGAATACGGGTACTTACCTAAAATAGTAGCCAGAATTCAAATTCGGAATAGTAAAACTATGTTTATAAGGTCAATATTGAAACCAATTAAGTGTAGTGGTGTTTCCTGAATTGCTTATGGTTGATATGTACAAAAAGAGCCAGTGAATTAGTTAAAATAGAAGGTATTATAAGACAAAATAATCAACAAAAAAAGAAAAATGATCATTCAATTAATTAAAACAACTTATGTGCATTAAAAGACTTTAGCGCTCCTGTAACTATTATATACTAAAAATAGGTGGCATTTACATATACAGTGTCATTTTATGCAGGTCCCAACAGAGAATACCTAGATTCTAAAATATTATTTTTTAAAACAGTTTTGGGTCTTGACCAAAACAGCTGGGTAGATTGTCTTTTTTTTCGGAGAAGACAGCAAATCGTTCTCCAAATTAAAAATTGTCAGTTGACTAAAGCCCGGATGGAATGGCATTGGCAATTTGTGATAAGTAAAATTCACTGCAATAAAAGGCTTTAGTGCCCCCTGCAACTATTGATAATGGCTGGTATTTATTATCGGCTACCATTTACATGTACAGTGGTGGATAGAAAAAAATAGGACGAAAATCAAATAAACTTTCTTCTATAAGATTTAGTTGCTTGAATTTGAGTTTACAATTATGTAATTTGTCATTTTGATTTGTCAAAAATCGATCTGTCAAATCGAATAAAAAATGCCTCGAATTAGTGATATAGTGAAGTGTGCGGTAATTGTTAGAGCAAAAAAAGGAATGCCGATCAAACAAGTCGCCCAACGCTATAATATTAATTAAAATTATATAATTAACATTAGTATACACTATAATATTAATTAAAATTATATAATTAACATTAGTATATACTAGAAAAAAATACGCTCTATTTTTTCTGTTCACCACTGTACATAATGCCATTTTATGCAGGCCCCATACAGAGAATTCTAAAATATTTTTACCTTCCGTCACCTTTAGATAAGGACGATATTGGGGCCTATTCTATATCTCAGTGGTTGTGTGTATGTGTGGGTGGGTTGGTTTTTGGTTGTGTGTGTGTGTGTGTGTGTGTGTGTGTATGTGTGTGCGTGCGTGCGTGCGTGCGTGCGTGAGTGCGTGCGTGCGTGCGTGCGTGCGTGCGTGAGTGCGTGCGTGTGTGTGTGTGTGCGTGTGTGTGTGTGTGTGTGTGTGTGTGACAAAATTTTCGCCTGCGATAACTGTAGTACTACAATTCCAAAAATTATAATTCTTTTGTATTCTTCTTCGTTACATCCATATGAATAGCTGATTAGATTTTGGTTATAATTGGTCAACCGGAAGTACCCTCATTTGAAGATTTTAACAGTTTTTCTTGAAAAACCAATGTTAAATATCATTTTTTCACATTTAATGTTATTATAAATATTAAAGAATATTTTATTCTCTATACGATTTGAATGCATTTTATACTTCATTTTAAATGGATATAGAGTTAAGAAATTATAAAGAATATCTTATATTAGCTATATATGCCATAACTCTGGAAACAGTTGCTATATTAAGAAAATTCTGATTGAAAAGTGTCAGTGTCAAGTGCAATTAACAGTATAATTTTACTGGAAATATAGGATCTTTTGCTAGAAAATACCTACAACTACCTTAAGGTAATGTACAAGAAATATAATATTTTGCAATGAACTTTCTATATGACATTTATACAAAATACATAAAACTGTTTTGACTAGACTGTTATGACCCACAACTGGGTACATCGCCTTTTTACCGAGGAAAACAGCAAATCATTCGCAAGGGTATTTAAAGTGAGTACCAATGGTCATTATTTAGAATACCATGATATATTCACGTAGCATTAGCCCTCGGTCTATAAACTGAAGGATTGTCATTTAAAATACAGGACGTATGGTCACTGTAGCTTCTTGTAAAACATTTTCTGTTGAATAACATTAAAACATAGCTCTTAGATTCGTTTGAATTTAATGCTTCAATTATAGACGGATAAATTCAACATTTCTTTCTGCAAATCGATTTCCAAAATCATGAAAATATCCTTCTTCAAGAAAGCAAAATAACCCTGCGCTCTCTCCATTCCTGCACACAGCAAATCAATTTTCCCTATGATGAGAAGTTGGGCTATGATATCGATATCGCAACGATACCACGGGGGCGGATATGCCGTCTTGCGCTCCCCAATGACAGATAACTGTCAATACGGCGCGTCAATCAGCCGGTAACGCGGTTACCTAGCGCACCGACAGCAGCAGGACGCCGCAGGCCGCAGGACACATGCAGGAATCACAGGAAGTTATAGAATGGCTGCACTAGGGTGAAATATAGATGATGAATTCGGGTGGGGTACTATAATATGAAGAATTATAGCAGATTGATAGGAAATACTCGGTGAGGATAACTGTTCGCATTAGAGAGCTGGATATTTGGTTCTAATTTAGATTTAGATTTAAAGTTTTCTTAACAGAGCTCCATAACACTAACAATTGGCCTTACGGGTAGACACAGTACAGACTAAAAACGTCGTACTTTAGACAATCTAGTTAACAATTTTTAATTTTAATTTAACCCTAAGAGTACCGCCTAAAATTCCACTCGTCAAGTATTTCTAAATAAATTTTAGTGTCATTATGTTAATGTTGTTGTTTGTTTTATGGACCCATTTGAAATTAACCTAGAACTATCGCCTAAAATTCTACTCGTCAAGTACGTGGCATGTAGACTACTTCAGGTTGACAATGTAATAGTTAACGTGTTGACCATGATGTACACGTAGACATATTCAGAAGCATAGACAATGTAGAGAATGTAGATATTAAATTTTTGAATTTATTTACTTAATTTATAAAAACTCTTGAGAAATGCAATTCGTGTAACATTTAACTTGAAACTTGAAAATATAACCACGAAAATTTCCTTAAAATAAAAATAAAAACCCCAAATGCCTAAAATAATGCAAATATCTCTAATGTTTGGGTTTAATCTCTAATTTGGCAACACTGGATCGAACATAACCATACTTCACTGTCCATGTCCAATCATAATCTTTTATTACATTGTCTACATTGTTTGCGTGTAAATTTATTGTCTACCCTTTGTCGACACGTGAACGTAGACAATTTAAGTCAACGCGTAGACGCCCATCTCTGCTATGTTATATTGTTAGCTACATAAACTTTATGATACCGACATGTACAAAATTGTAAGACACATGTATATACTCGATGGTATTCCCAGGATTAAGATTACTGGGTCGACAAAAACCTAAGTCCGAAATTATATATTCAATTCCATGAAGTTTTATGAGACAGACATTTGAGAAAAACAAAAGAAAGAAAAATTCGCCCTAAAATAGATTTCAATAATTTGTATAAAGTTTTTTTTTTGTATTATTGATAAATCATGTAAATATACGTGACACACAAAAATGATGAAATGCATGCCAATGTATACGAACTACATACAGCTTGACCGCAGAGAGAGAAGGCACTAGAAACAGACAGGTAGTTACGCAGCTGCTGGCAAGGGATTGAAGTCCCCACTACAATTTGAAGACAAGGCTACTTCGCATCCAAGCTGGTCGGTCACGGCTCGGAGGCCAAGATATATGTTGACAATCCCAAATTATTTCCTAAGTTCAGACTTACGGTATACGACGCCTTATGAACAGATATTATAACCTGTGGGGTAAAAAAAAAGTATTTCAATTACATATGCCGTCAAGAATCATATACTTTTTATTACTTAATACTTTAACTACGAGAAGAATACTGTAGGTACCTGTTAGAATGTACAACACTATTTTTTGCATAATAATAATTATATTTTACAAAATAAAAATTCGTCGCAAAAGGATCACGGTCACCACAACCAATTTATGAAAACCTATATTTGCTGCGGTTTTTTGTATAATACCATATTTGTGATATATAATTTCCTATTGAGTGCTATTGATTTATATTTATTATGTCTGCATTCCATATAAATTATATTTGATTTGTAAATGGTATTACTCACGGGCAAATAAAAGAACTAATAATTATTATTACAAACGTATTATATACAATTAACTTTTCTCTATAATATTTATGTATCAGTGGTATTTAAAGATCTATCATTTCATTTCCAGATCCTTGTTGTTATTTATGTTGATATTTTTTGAAACCCCTCTTGTACGACTCTGGCAATTCCTTACCTTAGCCACTGGCGGCATTTAGTCACGGCATCAGAAATCCCAAGTGCTTTACACGTGACCTTATAACCGTACATACGCTGTGGATTTATTGTGAATGCGCCTTCTAATAAACAATTGATGTAGTGGGTACTTACGCCTTACTGCCTGCAAGTAGCGCTGAATTATTTCTACCCACCGTAATTTATAGCTTTATTAGGAATTGACTTCATGCATACAGCTATTCGCGCGGACCTAGAGCCATATGCAATTGTTGCCTATTTCACAGAGTATCATACACATTAAGTACTTTCATATCTCTAAACGTCCCCTTCAATGTTTTGAACGCTTACATCATGCGTTTTACAATATTTTTAACAATTTGTGCAAATCGCAAATTCTATACAAAAAAAATCTGATGTGGCCAGCACATAACCTCTCGCCAGATATTTTACCTGGTTGTACGCATAAAACAAAAAAAATATATTTAAATACTAAATAATTCTCACATATATTTGCAAAATCTATGGGATATTTTAATATAAATTATGTACAATACATACATTTTCTTTATATTCAATATCCCGAAATTTTCTTTTTCCACTTTCTTTTTCTTTTTGTTTATATTCGTCATTTTTTCGCAAATTCCTTTTATATTCTTTTTTACGTATATTCTTTTGCGTTGTTGACTTTTTTTATTTTCATAATGATGTACAAATATTTTTGACAGTGGCATATAAATATTTTTGACAGTAACATTTACGTGTCAATTACAAACATTTGAATTTCTTGCCTTGAAGTAGTTTGATCTGAGATTTTTTACATCAAATTATTTTATATGCATGTCTTTATTTTTAAATCTATAGAAGATATAATAATGAATTTATATTTATCGAATGAAGAACTTTCGATAAATAATATATAGATGATTTTTTTCTTGTAACTACTACTTTCGGTTGTCCAATTGTTACTAAAACGTAAACAACTCTTCCCAATATTGTTAGATTGAGGAATCCGTAGTTAAAAATGTCTTTAGTCATATAATATTTGAGAAATCGTGAATCCAACATCCACACACATACACACACATCCACATACACATACACACACACGGACATCATCGTAAAAATGTTGTAATCGAATTCTAGGGACCTTAAAACGTGCTTATTCACTAAAATCTGGATATGCGATTTTTAGCATGAATTCAATACCTCTCTCAGCGAGAGGTAAAAATGTATTAGATACCTATCCCTCGGTATTATTAACGGACATTTAATTTTAAATACACTATTACCAAAAATATGTACATCGAAATTCTGATTGCAATATTAGAAATCTGGTATAACATATCAATTCGATATGCTTATGTTCGTTAAATGCTCATTTAAAATTCAATGTCTGTTGATAATAACAGAGGTGTATCTTTTTTTATTTATTTAATTCGCGTAATTACATATTGCAATGCATTTATGTTCTTCTCTGTTTTTTCTTGGTACTTTTATGCGTCTCTCATAAACCTATCCCATCTAGGAAGTAATCTTAACTTGTCACCATTATCACTGCAGACTTTGTAAACACAGTCTTCTTCGTTCATACATTAGCTACATTTTTTTTTCTTCGTTTCTATTTCTAATAGTACATTCCGTAACTTAACCACGACTGTGGTAATGGTTTTCTTGTGGTTCACGTGGTCAGGTTATGGTTATTGAAAAGTGGTTGTGATTCGGAACATCTTGGTTAATATGTGTCGGTAAAGCAGGGAACCATCGCATCATTAGAAATAAGTGACAACGTAACTCTATTTGTCTATTTTATACTAACGTAAAAGTTATACATATCAGTATGTATTAATAATAATTCTATGTTTATACAATTTTATTTATTATATTATAAGAAATAAGAAAATGACCACAACAACCACAAGAAAATTGTGGTCGTTGTGGTCACGAAAAAGTAACCAAAACTTTCAGGAACCACATTCCGAAATGGAATCTCGATCCTGAAATTATGTTTTGGTTACATTCCGGAACGCTTAACCAGAACCTTGGTCACCGCGGTTAAGTTACGGAATATACTATAAGTACTTATGTCATCCTATAGGTCTGATTTTTTTGTATATTTTGTTGTTTATAGGTGAATTCTTTTTTGTCTTGGTGCTGCGTCTGATTATCTTGGTCTTTTAAAATTATTTCTACGTTAATGTTGAAATTATCTTCTCTTTTTTTGACAGGAGAATATCATTACATTCGTTGTATTTTATCTTTGATTTCTTAGCTGTTCAGTGGTGGTTTCATTTTCTGCTTTCTTCTTTATTTCCTTCCAACACTGGTAAATATTTTCATTTTGGTCATAATTTCTACGTTTCTTTTCGTACTATTATTCGTAATTCAAAATTGTCTACTGATTTTACCTAACACAATATATTCTGATGTAATTCTATTTAATTCTAATGTCAATTTGTGTTACATATACTAAATTTGGAAAGTAATGTCACCAGCGTTGTATTTTCCACAGCATCAACAATTAAGAGCATTCGGAAGGTTACATTTGATAAACCTGGTCTTGGGTAAAGTATAATGATTATACCTATGAGACAGTGTAGGCATATACGAATATAAACTTTTATATATATGGACAAAATAAAATAATGTGAAAAATATACAAATTATAGAATAGTCGCATATATTGAAATTATATTATATGGCATTAACGACGATTTTAATTAAAAGATTGTTAAGCTATAAAATCCTTTACATTATTTTTCTCATGATCATAAAAGTGATCATTATGTAGTTAGACTAGGTCAAGTTTCAGAAATCAGATAGTCTCCAAGGATGTTCCGTGTTTTAATTTAATTATATGTTTAAGTATGAAAATAACAAGAATCGCATACATTGTAATAAGAAAATTATTAATTATATTCTATTAAAAACTGCATACTTCAGATTAACACAATAAATAAATTGGCAAAAGGACTCCAGGTAGTTTTATATTATATATGCTTAGGTTGAAGTAAGAAAACGCAGAATACAAAAAATTATTTTATCTATGACCACCTCAAAAGTTTACTCTTTACACATCACAAACAATGCTAAAAGTTGACGTTTATAAAAAAAATTCTTTATAATATCGATGACACAAAGAATTTCATGATACGCGCCTACATTCGTTATTAAATTCACTCGCTTCATTCTAACCTCTAATCACAGTTTGACATACAATATTGTAAAAAATAAAGTGTAATTTTTATCCGTATAAGGCATTTACGAAAATTCTACCGGTAGATACTGCATCTACCAACTGCGTTCGAAAACACGAGTGGTTAATAGCTACCGTGTTCGAAAATTGTACCATATTTACCAGATCCATCTACCGGATCCATGATTTGTGGATCGAGTAATTCAGCCAGTAAATGCGGTAAATGAAGAATCTAACTGTAGAAAAGGTAGTAATGCCAAGCGAGGCGCGCGCGTTAAAAGTGAAAATGTCTTCAATGTTGGAATAGGAAGTAGCACTGTGCTGTTTGTTAACCATGTCAAATTTCAAATCTGTTTCACACTTTCAAATATTTTTCATAGGTTAAAAATCTACCCTGTTTACCACTTGCGTTCTTAAAATATCGATTCCGGTAACTGTAATCTGGTAAACAGCTGTTTACCGATGTATATTCGGGTAACAGCTCACCGGTAGAATTTTCGTAAATGCCTATATTTAATCATAATTTAGTCAAAGTAATTATTCATTGATAATGAAATTTAGATACAATGAACAGGAAAGCGGAACGCTACCACAAATTGCAGAACAAGATGCAAGGCAACTACAAAAATTATAAGAATCAAACTATAAAAAGAAACAACACATAAAGCTCCAATCACATTCTATTTTGAATGTGGTTACGAGAAACGTCAACTTGACATAGAGCGGTTAACCTGTGGCGCTCCTAGCGGTTTTTCCCCTAAGATAGACAAATCGCGAACACATTTTTTAAGCGAGTCGTTGAGGCTGCTACAAACCAATATATAATTAAACATTTCTTGCCCTGATGAAGAATGTAATAGTCGAAACGTTGGCATGAAATTATTATTCTGCTTGGACCCTTTATCCATTATACAGCCGACCATCGCGTTATAAACCTGGTTTGCTACAAGATTAATAACTTTTTATTAAGTTATCAACTCTTGTTTTACTTATACTCAAAATTTACTAAAAGAAATATCAAAATCTGTTTTATTATAAGGCTTATAAATTTCCAAACTGATGCATTAAAAATATGTATTTTGTACGTAAACCTAACGGACACGTGTACAATGTGCAGGGATAATATCTAACTCTTCCAGGTTTACTGCGTTCTGACACAATGATCGAGAAATATTTTGGGAGCAGTGCACCTGTTTTACGAGGGACATTATGGACAGACAAAGGACGATCACACCGCCGAGAGCCCCAATCCCCAATAACGTAGTCACTTGTCATAAAACCCGGCAACTGTTTATTACTATTGCACCTTGGATAATTTGTTCGTCGCAGTTTACAACCGAAATTCTCTCTGTTTTGTTTCATCAGATTACCAAGGCAGTGTTGTTTCCTTGAGCGAAGAATTTAAAAATTCAAGACGCAAATACATAAACAAGTATGTTATTACATGTAAATACACCTCGGTTAGATAGTGCAGTACTTGTTCGAATCTAACATAAAAACAGAAATACTCGTACGCGAGATTAACATTGACGCACATGGAATAAAATAATAGTAAATACACGTGTTAATGAAGACATTTGTACTCAGCAACCTTTACACTGGGCGCTGGATTCCTGGGACATCTTCACGCGCTGCCATTTTTACAATTAAACTCTATATTATTCTCACTTTATAATCTCATATTTTCTCGGCTAGTAGTTCCTGTACGGGATCCTATTTATTTTCTGACTTGCATTGTTAAAATACTATTATTGTTAATAGAAGCTGTATGGTCATCCCATTATTATTTTACCTGACATTACTCTATTTTCTAATATATATATATATATATATATATATATATATATATATATATATATATATATATATATATATATATATATATAATTGACAGTAAAATTGTATTTTTTGACAGATGATAGTCTGTAAAATTTCCCCAGATTCGCGACTAGACACTCAGGCACGCGGCCACGAGACTCCAAATATTTCTAATTTTAAATGGCTCAAAATTCTAAAATATACATACATAAAATCACGCATTTCCCATGTAGTGGATTGGCACAAACCCGAAACAATAATAATAATAATAATAATAATAATAATAATAATAATAATAATAACTACAAAAATAATCACTCACTCTTTCAACAACATTCTTAATACCGGGCATCTTACAACAAATGTTCCTCACTCTTAACATATTATAGTAACCGATTTTCGGTAGCGAAATACCGCATCCGGACCACAATAATAGTTAAGAAACA
This sequence comes from Harpalus rubripes, assembly GCA_963082715.1. Taxonomy (NCBI): domain Eukaryota; kingdom Metazoa; phylum Arthropoda; class Insecta; order Coleoptera; family Carabidae; genus Harpalus; species Harpalus rubripes. Next base: position 26,308,701 of record OY720460.1, on the reverse strand, counting down.
ATCATCCTTCGCCCCTCATTTCTGTCTAAGCACACTTCTTTCGCCTCGGCTACATTCATAATCGCATTCATACATGTCTTCTTCTCCTACCACTCGGAAATTTTCTCACTTTTAGCATCTTGGCAATCACATCCTTCCACTTACATACTGGACGGCCACGCAATCAAACACTATCAACTTCATCAAGATAAAATATATATTTTTTAATCAAAGTTGGGTCATGACTCTTCCGGAGAAGACAGTAAACCGTTCTTCAGGTTATTTTTACATTTTTCACGCAGCACTGTTACTGGAAGACAGTATTCATAGTATAAATATAATGGTTCATATTATGAGCCTATTTTTTTTTATTATAAAAGCGCTTTTATGGAACACACTCCACCTAAGAATGTAATGAAATACGCGCTTTATAAAAGTGCTTTTATTATAAAAGTGCGCTTGTATTATAGGCCAATTTATCTAATAGTGTATCATGCTTTTTATCAAATTAATGCTGCAATTCTAAACAAACCTGCGTAAGTCATACAGATCTGTAAATCTGTAAAAAATCTGACAAAAACTCATCTATTTTTGTTGATTAATAAAAATTATACATAAGAGCGGCAGCTTTCGTTGCGATTTTGTTCATTATTTAAGGTGCATTCACAAATGAAAATTAGGTTTACGGTTTTTGTTTAGATTTAAGTAAGTCATTCATAAATGTAAATTTAAATTACCTGAAAATTAGTTTTGATATGTACAGACATCTGTGTAAATGCTTCAAAACAAGATTAAAATATCGGTAGAGCAGTACTCAACAAGACATCTGTGTGCCGTGAAACTGTCATTCGCTTGGCATTATGGGTTATATTTTAGCAATTAATTTATGACAGGCTCCATGTTATTCTCGCATTTGTTTAAAAAGCCGAATCCACCAAGTGGATACTAAATAAAGATGGGTGTATATATCTGTATCATTTCAGACTCGTTCTCATTGGTGAAGTTTGTGACGTCAAACTAAATCATAAACCTAAAGTTTGGACTTTGCAATGTTTAGCTTTATGATTTGGATTTAGAGACCTTAATTTTTGAAGTGTGAATGGAGTCATTACATAGTATGCGACCAAAGTCTTTAAATCTAAAGTATAAACAATAAATCTAAACCTAATTTTCATTTGTGAATGCACCTTTTCAGATCTATAAAACTTATATATTTGTTTAGAATAGCAGCATTAATGACAAATACCATGTGAATTTCCCTGAATGCGAGCCTGGGTGGTAATAAGACCAACGTATCGGTGGGATTGAGAGATACCCGTTCTAACATTGGCTCGTCGCTAATTAATGCGCTCACCTACGGTTTAAATAATTACGTAATAATAAAATTTAATTAGGTTGGCATGCGAGTGTGCGGTGATTTTCACCTTTTTTCGTAACATCATCCGTCACTAAATCTCATTTTATCTCCGAGTGGCCGAGCCAGTGCACTAGCCAGCCGGACTAATTATGTGCAACGAAATCGCATTTACAGTCCCGCTCAATTAAAGTATCCTGCAATTTATAATGACATTTGCATACTGGACACTCGTTCTTGCCCGCCACCCCCGACCAAGAGGTCATTGATTAGGATGAAGAAGTCATCCTCGAAAACCAAGAACCAAGATTCCATCACTTTTCGTTACGAATTAAGTTAATTGACGTATTTGAATAATACCATAATCAGGTGTTTCAATTTTACATATTTTCTTAATTAAATGTAATAATTAGATATTGCGTTTGCCGTGATAAAAAATAATTGTTATAGGTTTTTGTCTCATTTTCATAAAATAAATAAAATCTGATGTGGACACCACACGACTTCTTTGTACGCAAGACCAATATGAAGTACAGACTTAATTATAAAATTGCACATATTTGACATAATTTGACATAAACATCTTTTTTTTTGTTATTTTTGTCCTAATCCATAGCAAGCTTCATTACAAAAACCAAAAAGTATATGTTTTAAATAAACCATTTTATTGAAGAAAAACTGTTAACAACTTCAGGTAATATATCACTTCCGGTTAGCCTGTTTTAACCAAAATCTGCTGTTATTCCAATTGACATAAAAGTCTTATATACAAAATTTGAAAAGTTTTGAATTATATTATAAAATAGTTTTTCAATAAAATATATTATAGGCTTCAAATAAAGTACCATTTCTGGAAATTATGTAATGACCAAAAACGGAGGTACACAACTAGATGTTATAGTAGTTCTAACTTTTTACGGCTTACCGTTTTGGAGTTATGCGAGATACGTACGTACGTACAGACAAAATTAGTCAAAATGGATTCAAGGATGGTCAAAATGGATATTTCCGTTGAAATCTGAACATTTTTCGCGATTACAATACTTCCTTTACTTTGTACAAGGAAGTAATAAGTACATATATCATCACCGCATATTACCCATGAAGCCATATTCGTACAGTGCGAAGACGAATGCCATCAGGCATTACCTCACGACCCACGAGTAGTCATTATTGACGCAGAGAGAGGTGACTTTCGTACCATTTAAAAATCGAAATATTTTTGGCATTAGTTAGGAACGGATCCAAATCTTTTGTGTGTAGTTTTAATTCTGAACAAGTTAGTAACTACAGCAAATTAAAAAAATAACATTGTACTCGTATTTCGTACATACCTATAACAGATTTCAAGGAGACACACACTTAGCCCTATTTTGTAAGGAAGTTAAATCTTAGCAACGTGCCTAAAATTTTTAACCAATAGCATAACATCTGGTTGACTTAGTCGGCATGAGAACAATTGCGGGTTGTCTATTTAAACTACATATGCTAAAAAATCTGTTATTTTCTAGTATAATTATCTAATATAAAGCAGTAGTAAGTTATCTAGAGACTCTAAAACGTGCTTATTAATTAAAAACTCACCATCGAATTTTTTGACCAAAAACAATACTTTCTTACCTAAAGGTATGACGGAAGGTAAAAAAAACTATACTGTAGTTAGAATATTTCGTTCTAAACACAATTGTTCGTTCTAATGTATGTAATTACAATATGAAATATATAGAATTTGTTTTTACAGTTGACTTAATAAAAATAGTCTCTGCAAGGTCTACGTTGACAAAGTGTCGTACTTACCGAGAATAATTGACATTAAAGATAATAAATTTTCATTATCAATAAGTTTAATTATTTAATTATTTTCCAACTGTGTTTATTTCATTGCAGAAATGTAGAAGGTTTTATACACTTGCTATACGTACAACCTAGTATTATTAATCAATTCATGCTGTTTTCATTTCGCTTTATTTTACTTTCCATTTCTATTTCAAGGTAAATATGCTTAAGGTCTAACTAATAAAATGCAGACATTAAAAGAAGTTCTAATTATACACCGAGAATAAATGATATATGAAAGACTAAGCAAGTAGTAATTTAAAAGTGAAAATCGGTCAATAATTTTTTTTTCGTTCTTTTTATTAATTTATTTTAGTATTTCTTTTTATTAATTTAAATTACATGAAACTGTTTTATTATTGTTTAACTGTTTCATTTAAGGTACCTATACATTAAATGTTCACTCCACCAAATTGTATGCAAGTTATTATCATAATTTCGTAAATTCTGTCCTTGAATAGGTCTAAACGGAAATGTCTCCAAACTAATCTGTCCTGGGTCTTCCTTTTCAGTCGTCCTTAATTTTAATTAATATTTCAAATTTCCTTCGCCCTCTTCCCCTTCTCTTATGTATTTTTCCTTCAATTATAATTTTCTGTATAACATAAAAAAAAATAAAAAATATATATCATCACGACTTATTACCCATTGCTGGGTGTGCCAATCTGCTTTGTGCACAGATATCGGTAATGGTGAAATATTTGCACCGTGCGGGTGCTTACCAGGCGTCATCTCACAGGCACTCATTGCTGGCGTGGAGAATGCACTGCGGCGGTCAATTTGTGCCATTTAAAATTGGAAATATTTGGCGTCGGTCGGGATCGAATCTGGTTCCCCAGATTTGCGACCTGACACTCAGGCACGCGGCCACGAGACCCTCCTTAAAATATGCCCAATTCAGTTAGCTTTCCTCTTACTCATTTCTTTCCAAATTCTTCTTTCTTCTCCTATTTTTCTCAACATCTGCTCGTTCCTAACTCTCTCCTTCCAACCAATCTTCCCCAACCTTTACCACAACCACATCTCAAAATTTTCTAAGTACTTTTTCTTTTTCTTCCCCAAGGTTCACGTTGCGCAGCTATACAGTACAATACTCCATATAAGACATTTTGAAAATCTATTTCGCAACTCAGTATTAGTGCATATAGCTGTTAATAAATCTTGTATATTACTGTATGCTGCCTTTCCCTGTCCAATTCTGCTTCTAATTTCTTCCTTACAGCAAAAATTTAAGTTTTTGTCGCCCACATAATCATCGCCCAGTTGTCGCATACCGGCCAACATTGTGGAAGGAAAATGCTCACAATGTTTGTTTATTAATAATCTGACCAACAGGGCTCAAGACCCCAATTATAGGTTGCCTGTACAGAACTTTAAGAATTAAAGACACAAATAATAAACATGTATATGAATGACAGAACTTAATAATACATAAAGCTATGTTTTACACAGTATATGTTTGTTAACGAATAGTAGTAAATGTTAATGAACATAATAATTGTATAAAGCACTTTTAAATTTTTCAATAGAGCCGAGAAAGATGTCAAAATAATCAGGTAAATTATTATAATTAAAACAAAGCATACGAATACGTGACTACCTCGTAGTTCATTCTGGGAGTATTTGAACATACAACAAGGTATATTTGAACCGGGAATTATGCCTAGGAACTAGGAAAGGAATTTTTCCCAGGATGAGATCATTTATATCACAATGCAAAATTTTGTAAAGGAACAATGATTGAATTTTTCTGCAAGTATCTAAGGATATAATATTAAATTCACTCAAGTCTTTGTAATCTGTATCAAAACTGGGATAATGTCTGAAAAGTTTGAAGAAATATAATTTAACAAATTTGCGTTGAATATATTCAATTAAATGGTTGTATTTATTGTAGATATGACACCAAACCAATTGACAATATTCCAGTTTTGTTCTTACGAACGAGAAAAATAATTTTTTTAGAGTTGACATATGAATGAAGTGCTGTGTATTTCTAAAAATGAAGCGTAAATTTTTGTAAGCAGATTTAACAGTTTGTAATATGTGATTAGTGAAATTTAGCTTTTCGTCAAATAAAACACCAAGATCTTTAAATTGAGTGACTCTTTCAAGAATATGAGAGTCTATTTTGTTATCATATTCGTAAATAGTGTTTTTGACTAAGTGGCTCATTGTTTTACATTTACTATAGTTTAAAAATAGATTCGAAGTTACAGACCAAGCTAAAATGTTATCAATGTCTGCTTGTAAGAGCTTACAATCTTCATTAGAATTAATGGTTTAAAAAATCCTTAAGTCATCAACGTATAACAAGCCGTGAGAGTGCTGAACTGAATTAACAATGTCATTAATAAAGAGTAAGAATAGTAAAGGACCCAAATTAGAACCTTGAGGAATACCAGAAGTGGTTGTAAAGGTTTTAGATTTATAATTATTGTAAGCAACAGAGATAGGAAGAAGTAAATTTAAGAAGATCGGAATTGAAAACTGTCATCAAATGCTTTAGAAAAATCTTGCGAATCTGTACATATTATTTAATCAATTTATATTCTATTTGAAACTGTAATAAAATATTCCTTATCAATATTCAGAGTTAGCTTTAGTATATTCATTTAATACCAACTTATTAACGGGCTTCATGCGATCGCATTCCGACTCCATCGCTCATTTAAATCAGACGTGGAGCGGTTTGCTTCCCGTCGTTAGGTGAATTGATGGGCGCAATTTGAGCCATATGAACTGTAATGTTCGCACGATTATAATAAATGGCCAGTGGTGAAAAACTAGCCCGATGTTGGCTGCACTGATGTGTAACTAAGTAGCACGACGTCGTGTGGTGCGTTGGCTGAGGTTGGCACTATTGGACGATTCACACGGTTGTCGCCTTGGAAATAAGAAGAGGAAGGATTTATACAGGAACTGGATGCTTTTATCCATATCAAACTGGGAAGATATGAACTTGATATTGATATTCTGTTACGTTAATTATACACATAACTGCATTAATGTCATTAAATATATCATCGTTATAAAGCAACTTATACAGCATATTTTTTGTACCCAGTCTCATTAATAGTTCGGCCGACTTATATTTTCAACAAAATATGAAACGTAACGTATGAACAAAAGCTTTGAGAAAAAGTTTTGACCTGTTTATCAAATAGAAAGAATTTTTTCATGAAGCGTTGACATAATGGGTTGTTCCTATAAACTAAGAAGATACGGCATCTAATTTTACAACACTGATAGATGACCATTATTTTCAATGCGACGCAATATAATAATACCTTGTCACCTTTGTATCTGAACGATGTTAAATCTACTTTCCGGATCGTCAAAAATATTCCCTGCCATTATTGTATACTTTTCTATTAAGAAATGCCCAAAAGTCTTCAATCAATTGCGCCTGAGAAACATTTGGGGGATTATAATGTCTGTCTGTCTCTCTCTCTCGGTTTTCCATAAAATGTTGGCTCATTAATGCCCTACAGTATCTGGACATTCGCAGAAGATGGGCCGAGTGAGCCGCAGTCAATTTCGTTACATTATTTCTATTTTGAAATTTACATCATTTCTGACCAAATTTCTGCTAAAGGCCTTTCATACTAGAAGTAGTATCTCTGACTAGTCACGCATTATCCATGACTTCGGTTCATATCGCTGACTTACTCCAGTGTGATGACTTCAATGAAGTCATGGATCCTGTTGTCAAATGAAACGGAATCGGTTTCATTTCCTCTGACTATTTATCGCTGACTTCTCAATGGACATTTTCAATTTAAAGAGATAAAAGATATGCGCAATGGGGATCTGCACATAGTAAGAACAACAGATCTATGGCGTTTGTTTCTAAAAAAATTAGACGTAAAATGTGAGAATATCTTAGATAACTTTAAAAAGTCTTATCGAAATAAGTTACAAAAGCTTGTATTGAAGTTAAAATGTCTAACGATGCAAATTTTCGCTGAAAATACAAGTATTTTAATGACAGCAATATTTTTGACCTTTCGTTTGACAGCCCAACTGGCAGTTGTTCGCGCCATTTTTTTACTATTTGCAGCGATAGAAAGAAATTAAATTGAAAAGGTCCATTGCGCATGTGCAACTGTCTCTGAAATACAGGAATGTAACTTTACGGAGTAAAATATAACTGCAGAAACGTCAGAAATTAACAAGTTTTGTTTAATGCGCATAAAATTATTATGCTTGCCCACAATTGCATTATTTTTCCATCGTTTTCATTCATTTTCCTTGAAATAATTTGATGTGTCAAACAAATCAAAAATATGTTGTCATTAAAGAAACCATATCACAACCAACTTCAAGTACGAAAATTCACTAAAAGTCAGAGAAAACGGTTGTTCGAAATTGTAGTGTGATAGATCGAATTGATCATACGAAATAAGTCAGCGAAATGCAATCAGAGATATGATTGTAGTGTAATAAGGTCTTAGCAATCATTTTTAAAATTGTAAATTATCGAGTTAATTGTCGCGTTGACTTTCTGACTTTGTCTTGAGCACTTTGAATGAGCCTATTGATTCGATTTGAGAGCAAAAGTTCGGGTCGCCCACTCTTTGGTAGATTAATACATACTTTTTTCACATGCCCGTATAATTCGGTAAAAAGTCGTCTGTCCAATATCTTGATCAACAAAAACTTTAACAATTTCACGTTTCGGCTATCTAACTAACTTAAAGATAGATTTACGTATTTCAAGTTTGTTTAGTATCTTTCAAAACTTTTTCTGACAATTTAAACATTGTTTAATATAAAATGATTATTATGTATTTATTATATCCTTTGACAACTAGATTAGACCATATTTAGAAATAAAATTTAGAGCGTAATTTTTTTTTTCAAAACTTTGTTACATACGTTATGTGGGCCAAATAACGGGTGATAATAGTTCGACTGGTATATAAAGAGTCATCTGCTGGTACTGATTTATCTTCTATCGAGACCCTTTAAATTTGGGACAATAAAAAACAACGCCGTATAAATCCAGTGCATATAGTAAATCTACTTTGCAAGACATATGAGACAATACTCTAGAAGATTGTGCAACCCTTGTAGATACAGTGTCTAAAAAAATACCAACGCGCACTTGAGCGACCGAAGCGAAGCGAGGCGAAGAGAAGTTTTTTCATTCAATGTATTATTATGTGTATACGCGCATTTTGGAGCAGCGAAGAGTAGAGCAACGAGGCGACTATACACATAAAAATACATTGAATGATAAAACTTCTCTTCGCTTCACTTCGCCGCTCTTCACGTCGCTCAAGTGCGTGTCGACCTTAAATACTGGTATTACTAATATAGGGGATCCAACATGCAACCCAATATTAAATGGCGGAATTCGTGAATAATATATTCAGTTTTTGTATCTTTCATTATTAAACATGGGAATCTAACTACTTTTCAATTTTGTCAATTTTACCTGTATCATTTTGAAAACATACTAAATATATAGTTAAATCGGTTTACATAAATATAAGCCAATAATAATAAATTATAAAATAATTCTAGTTTCATTACAATCTGTTCGGTATTCTATAAAAGTAATAATAATATCCAATTTATCAAAGAAAAATGTCAATTTTGTATTTGCATAACACCTTTACATTATTACTAACCCAATCTTTTTTTGCAGGTTTTGTGGCATCGCTGTTTAAGGACGTCAGTAAGAAGTAAGTAAAGGACTTATCTTAATTATCTCGAGAATATCTTTTTAAATACATCCCATTTCGTATTGGATACTAAAACATTTACTTCTTTTAAAACATTAAAAGCAAAATAACAAAAAACTTAACGTTCCTCTTCATTTGTTTATTATATTCTTAAATTTAACGTGACCAGCCATTGGCTTGCGGTTTTATTTTTACGAGAGGTCGTTAGAGCACTTGCTTCTTGTTAATTATTATCAAAAGTTCTGCGATGCTTTGCTAGCTCTCTGTATGTTATGGAATGATCCATAAAAAATTAAAATACTGACGTTTTATAGATCGTAATTTTATTTGGCTTTGTTAGTACCTAGTTAAGTCGAATTTAACTGGAGAGTTAGGTGTCCTGTAACGGTAATAGCTGTCGTATATTCACCGTTCGCGAAATATGACCCCTAGTCATATTTTTAATTGTCACCTGCTGTTAACACGTTCTTTTATTACTTATAGCCAATGAAAATTTTTGTAACTGTCATTGTTTAGTTATTATTAAATATAAAAATTAAGATATCTACGACTACATTCATAAATTGACGATAAATCTTCCCAAGTATACCAAGATTCTTATCGTAATTTGAAGGCTAATATAGTAAAAAATCTGATGTGGACACCACACGACTTCCTTGTACAACAAGACCAATATGAAGTATAGACCCAAGTATACAATTGCACGTATTTGGCGTAATTTGACATTAGCATCTATTTTTTATTTTTTTGTTATTTTTTGTCGTAATCCGTAGCAAGCTTCATTACAAAAACCAAAAATTATATGTTTTAAATATACATATCTCGCTTATACAAAGGGCTAATTTAATAATACTTGATGTGCTGGACACAAATTAATTCTCTAAAAATTTTTTTGAAGCATTTATTTCTAAAATCAAAATGAAACCATTTTATTGAAGAAAAACTGTTAACAACTTCAGGTAATATGTCACTTCCGGTTAGCCTGTTTTAACCAAAATCCACTGTTATTCTAGTTGACATAAAAGTCTTATATACCAAATTTGAAAAGTGTTAGATTATATTTTAAGATAGTTTTTCATTAAAATCTATTATAGGCTTCAAATAAAGTACCATTTCTAGAAATTATGTAATGACCAAAAAGGGAGGTGCACAACTAGATGTTATAGCAGTCCTAAATACAAAATTTCAATTTTCTACGGCTTACCGTTTTTGAGTTATGTGAGATACATACGCACGTACGCACGTACGTACGTACAGACATCACGACGAAATTAGTCAAAATGGATTCAGGGATGGTCAAAATAGATATTTCCGTTGAAATCTCAAATCCAAAATTTTTCGCGATTCCAATACTTCCTTTACTTCGTACAAGGAAGTAAAAACGGTATTTCACTCTAAAAAACTTATTACATTTTATCAAAATATTCCTCATTACAGCATACCGTAGTATACCATTCGTCCATACCGTACTGTAATCATTCAGGGCTATATGGGTAGTTGCAACGCGCTTAGTAATAACCATAAAAAGTAGCGACCATCTTATTGTTTTGGATTCTTTCACAGACAACTTTTGTTGAAGTCGACTCATTTTCAAAAACCGTAATGCCCATATTCATAAACACTCGTAAAGTTGCAAAACGGTTCGTTAAAATTTTAGATAAATAGAATCAAACTTGACAAGTTACATTTCGATTTTTCTGTCAGTGTCGACTGTTTGTGTTTTTACTGCATAAAAATTTTAACAAACCATTATAGTAAGTTACATTGCAAGACCGTTACTCAGAACTTTACGGGCCTGCACGGCACCTAACGAGCGAGGGAAGCGAGCTTGTTATCCGTGTGAGCACGTAAAGTTCGGGTAACGGTTGAGCATTGTACAATGTTAAGAAATAAACTGGCAAAATTAGAGTAATATTCGCTAATCCAAAAATAAGGATTAGGTTAATATTTTTTGTGACTCGAGCTGTAAATGGCGGGAGGTGTTGTGTTGGCCACACCAGATTTTTTTAATAGATTTTTTTCTCATCCCTGATTATTTTTCCGTGACTATTTCCCTAACCTTAACACCGTGGTGGTCACGTCCACGTTTGATGTTGTCAGGTGAGGTACCTCAGCTGTAGCACCTCAGCTGGAACACCTCGGAAGAGGTCACCAGGTCATGCTGCACGCCCTCGCTGTCTGTCGTCGCGCACCGCCCCATTTCGCGGATTTATTAACGGGAGATGAGTTTCCTATGTTATTAACGCGCTTATTGAATATTGAGGTGTGAAGTGTTGGAAGAATGGTAAATAATTAACACGAGTGGGAGAATACCGGGAAAACGGAATATTTCAAGAAAAAGAAAATTGATGATAAATTGTGGCGTTGTATATTTTTGTATTTAACCTGAACATAATAAAACGATATATCTGATATACCTACCAAAAGTCATCTCACGGACTTTCAAAGCTATCGAAGACAGTGAACCACAGATTTCACATCTGATCTGACCAGCACATTTCATTGCAACAGTTCCATGCATTTTGTACAAATTTCATACAGAAAGTTCCATGCAAAAGATTCTATTTCTTATACATTACCTTCCGGTAGTTGTATGTATTTTATACAAATTCCATACTGTAAGAAAAGATCCTATATTTCCAGTAAAATTATAAGAGAAACACAATTATGTCAACTGCGCTTAACACTGACAATTTCTTTATAATTTTAGCTCTATATCCATTTAATATTAAGTATAAAATGCAGTCAAACCGTATAGAGAATTTATATATATATTTTTTTAATATTAATAATAACATTAAATGTGAAAAAATGATATTTAACATAGTTTTTTTAAGAAGAACTGTTAAAATCTTCAAGTAAGGTTACTTCCGGTTGTCCAATTGTAACCAAAATCTAATCAGCTCTTCATATGGATGAAACGAAGAAGAATACGAAAGAATTATAATTTTTGACAATGTAGTAGAGTTATCGCAGGCGAAATTTTTGTTACACACACACATAGACATACAGACGTTATCGAAAAATAATAAAATCTTATTCTAGGGACCCTAAAACGTGCTTATTGATTAAAAATACATCATCTAAATTTTTGACCAAAGACAATACCTTACCTAAAGGTGACGGAAGGTAAAAATTAAATTGGTTACATTCTTAATAATTTCGCCTATAAAAATTTTGAAAATAATAATTAATATCTATAACGTAATTATTTGTAAGCTATAACTTTTATTAATAAGCACCTAAATCATTTTTGAGCACCAGTACATAGTTGATCGTCAAAAGTTTTGAATGAGTACTAAATTGCGATTTCCAGAAATATATTTACTAAGTATCATAAATGTTTTTTTTTCCTAATAAAAAATAATGTTTTGGTAACCTGAAATGATAAACCAATACCAAAAATTATAATTGAGTTGGCTATAATTATCTAGAAAATGTAAGTTTTGTACATTAGGTTAGATTATGTTAAGGTATATTTATATTCAAATTTTCGAAAACAAAGTTTGTGTATCAAATGTTGAATCTTAAATAATATTTTTGACAGTATGATATTAAATATTTGGTGCTCAAAGACTTTTTGGTATCGGTTGTGAATAATTTAGCGCTCAAATTTTGGTACTACAATATTTATTTGAAAAACGTAAAAAAAAAATATTCGGATATCAAATCAAGATAACTTCAATGCTCGGTTAAATTCAACTCTTAATTAACTATAGTTAAATTTACCAACCTAAACATAAGAAAGGCCTGGTACTTTCAACTGTGGTTAAACTGTCTTTTAACTGTTAACTGTTAAAACGAAAAATGTCTTATCGAAAAATTGAGATGTGTAATTTTTACAACTTAGGCTATAATATCGATGCTATATTTTCCATTTAACATCCAGTTAAATTAATAAACAGTTTAACCAGAAATGAAAATACCGGACCTAAATATTTTTTTTAAAATTATTTACTATCGTTGGAATTATTTACTAGAGGTGAAGTGAAATTTTTTTAACGACTAGTTTATAACTGTTCAAGTACACAATTTAATAACAAATTTTATTACAATTTTGAAATCTTGACATATGGCAAATGGCATCGTGAAAGAGATCATGGCAATTTAAAGCCCATATAAACTAATATTTATTATTATTACTATTAATTTTCCCAAAAAAATCCATGTAAACAACCTTCAAAAATCTAAACTTTATGATTGCTGGAATAGGTATCGCACGACACAAAATCTGTAGAAAGCGCGCGTTTTAATTTATCATAAATATTCCTGATTACAAGATGAAATCAAATCCCGCTATCAAGGACAATCGTGTGACAGTTATTAGTTTTTTCGCTAACGGAACAACAATTTTATGGGCCATAAATAATAAGAAACACGTTGAAAGATATTCAGTGTCAAATTCTTCTCTGGGTTAGAAAGGTTTACAAAATTGTCGAAATTTTAAAACTTAAAAGCGCTAATGTCTCTCGCCTTTCACTTTTCTTCGACTTGTCAATATTTGGATGGAAATTAAGGTGCGTATGAAGGAAAATTAAACTGAGTCATTTTGTGACTCACTACAGTGACAGTAGTGACTAAGTTGTGATAAATTGTTACATATGTTTCATAAAACAGTATGAGTAACTGATACTAAAAAAAATATTAGGATTGGCTTAGATTACCTGTAGAAAATCTACGATGATTTATCTAACATGTTAAACATGTTATTAGTAGCTATAAAATAATTGGACATAAAACAAAAAATTCTTGTAGCATAAACAAAGAAATAAATAATAGCGTCATGCAGTTTATCCAAGAAAATTAACAGAACATAATAAAACTAACTCCCATCACTCCAATTTTAATTTTATGTGGACCCGCCCAAGGATCATCATCATCATCATTTGAAACAGTTATTTGAAATTCAGTTGCGAAAGATAAATTATTTAGAACTTACTAAATAATTTTTTTAAATTATTGTTTGTGAAAATATAGATGAACCAGAAAGCATTTGCTAAGCATGATTTTATAATTGGACAGCTAATAATAATAGTCAAATACTTTATTTTTTTACCTTCCGGCACCTTTAAGTAAGGAGTTTTTGATGAATAAGCACGTTTCAGGATCCCTAGATTACGATTTTACTATTTTTACGATGATGTGTGTATGTATGTATGTGTGTGTTTGTGTGTATGTATGTGTGTATGTGTCTGTGTGTGACAAAATTTTCTAATGCGATAACTCTAAAACTAGAATTCCAAAAATTATAATTCTTTCGTATTCCTCTTCGTTACATCCATATGAAGAGCTGTTTAGATTTTGGTTATAGTTGGTCAACCAAAAGTACCCTCATTTGAAAATTTTAACAGTTTTTCTTGAAAAAACGATGTTAAATATAATTTTTTCACATTTAATGTTATTATAAATATTGAAGAGTATTTTATTCTCTATACGACTAGAATGCATTTTATACTTCATATGAAATGGATATAGAGTTAAAAAATTATAAAGAAATTAAATATCATATATTAGCCAGCTATGCTATAACAGTTGCTATATTAAGAAAATTCTGATTAAAAGGTGTCAGAGTCAAGTGCAGTTGACAGTGTGTTTATGTTAAATTTTTACTGGAAATATAGGATCATAGGATCTTTTGCTAGAAACTTTCTATGTGGAATTTGTATAAAATACATAAAACTGCCTTAAGATAATGAACAAGAAGTAGATTCTTTTGCAAGGAACTTTTTGTATGACATTTTGTACAAAATACATAGAACTGACGGAAGGTAATGTGCTGGCAACATCAGATTTTTTACATTTAATTTTATATTAATGCTGTATTTGAAAACACTTAAACCATTACGCTCTAGCACCGAGGCAGCTTTGTCAGTTTATAAGTCAGCCTGAAATTAATTTGTTGATTTTTAAGTCCCCTAATATAGCTTTGCCAGTTTTTAAGTTTCCTTAAATTAGTTTTAAAGTATTCCAAATGGAGGTTCGTTGGAAGCTTTTAAGAAGTTGAAGGAAATAATAATTCTAGCGCGACCCTCGTATTAAATAATACTACAAATATTTTACTATTATTTTCTTCTCAAAACTTTTTTGTTATAATCTTTTGATGTTTAAATGTTTGTTATTTTTATTTGGCTTTTGAATTCAAGAATGTAGATATTATCTTGAATTTCTATAAATGCTTCTACTTCTAAGGAAAGACTTCAAACAATTATTGTTGAGTGATTCTTCACATTCTTAGAATTTCAAGAATCTTTTAAAAATGAAAGTAATCAGCATGTGACGCTGTAAAATATTGTGAGGTATGCATCGTTTAATTGTAAAGTGATAGAAGATAATAAATAATAAAATGACTAAGTTTACATTTTTTACTGGACATGTGGTTAAATTATTAATTATGTATATATCAAAGAATGAGATATACGTTGTTTATGTCAGGGATTCCCTATCACAATAAATAAGATTATAAATATGTTTTCCAGGTTTTTCAAAATGCGTAACAGAATGAGGAAGACAAATTATTTATAAACAAAGTAAATTGGATATAAATCAAATGATAAGAACAAAACATGAAAACAAGAAAACACAAATAACTCAATAAAACATAAAGATAAACAAGTTACTAGCAGAAAAATTTTAAGCGAAGTTTTGTTTTTCACAAATTTTAACAAAATTGACAAATTGACTGCCATGTGAAATATTATGTTTTACATACATACCTACCTACCTAAAATCACGCATTTCCCACTTTTTGGGTTAGCACAAACCCGAAAGAATAATAATAATAATAATAATAATAATAATAATATCAACTACAAAAATAATCACTATCTCTTCAACTCTCATCTTCATCTCTTCTTAGTAACCTGACGTCATACAACAAATATTCCTCACTCTTAACATATTAAAGTGACCGATTTTCGGTAGCGACATACCGCATCCGGACCACAATAATAGTTACGAAACAATCATCCTTCGCCACACATTCCTGTCTAAGAGTCTAAGCACACTTCTTTCGCCTCGGCCACATTCATAATCGCATTCATACATGCTCTTCTTCTCTTCCCACTCGGATCTAAAATAGGGCCTATGTTTATGACATTTTTCATTCGAAATCACCTGCCTGACAAACTGTTTAATTTGTAACTCTTTTTATAAATCGCCTATAGGTGTAGCCCAAATGTTGATTTTTCTTAATTATTCCTTAAGAATATTTCAGTAAATTCAGCTCTTTATAAAATTTATAAATCAATTTTAAACATGTACAAAAATAAATTAAAAAACATTTGTTCTGAATTTCTTGAATCATATTCGTTTTCACGATTGATAAAAGAAGTCTTTTCGAATATCGTGGTTAAAGAAACTGAATAATTGAAGACCAAATCTCTTTGCTAATAGTAACGGTCTAAAAATAGGTAGCTACGAACCTACGAGAAGATAGATATATTACAAGCCAGTGTATTGTTTTCTAAATTAGATACCTACTTTCAAAATTTCCATTTCCATCGATGTGGTAAGTGGAAATTTACAATTTTTTACTAATTACTTTTACGTTATACTGAATCGTAAACGTCTTATTACAGAGCTCCGTCTCTAGTGGTAAAATATTTACGGGCTGTTAAAACCATAGCAACATGTATACAGATTTATTTATTCATTATTTTGCTTCGCCATATGTTTCCAAAGACTATTTCGATCAAATAGTTTCATGTATTGTGTTGTAGGTTCCATTTTTTTCAAATTACTTATAATTCAATATAACATAAAATATCGTACAATGCTCAACCGATACCCGAAATTAACGTGCTCGCACGGATAATAGGCTCGCTTCTTTCGCTCGTTAGGTACCGTTCACGTCCGTAAAGTTCTGAGGTAACGGTCTTGCAATGTAAATTACTATTAAAAATCAATTAATCTTTCTGATCGTAAAAAAATTAGTATAGTATACTTCTGGTTAAAAGTATTTTCACATACCTTAACAATCTCTCCGCCTGCAACCCTTGGTATATAAATAACTATTTCGTCTTTCCTTTAATGAATTAAAATAACTTTAAAACCAACATGACGAACTGTCTAATGTCTTAGAGACTTCATTGAAGACATTGGTATTTTATATTGAGTCTATATTTTCTTATTTTCTTCTATTCCATTAGTTTTTATACTTATATATTTAGTTTTGCACTTACTACAGGAAATGAAACATGTTACAAGAGTCCAGTACAAGTTTGTTAGCTGCCACTGTCAAATAGAGAGGCTACGGAACAATGAATAGCACTACACAAGATTCGGGCTGTGGAGACTTAATTTTTTTTACATTCATTGTACATACACAGATAATTTTTACAATTCAAAATATATGATTTTAACAGACTGCACTGTTAAGATTTGTCAATCGCAGTAAGTGCAAGAAAGTGCGCACTCAGAAAGGGTCATTTCACTCGAAAAGTATAAATGAAACACGTAAAATTCAGCTAAGGCGCACTGATTATATAAATAAAAAATCTGATGTGGACACCACACGACTTCCTTGTACGCAAGACTAATATGAAGTATAGACTCAATTATAAAATTGCACGTATTTGACGTAATTTGACATTGACATCTATTTACATATCTCGCTCATACAAAGGACTAATTTAATAATACTTGATGTGCTAGACGCAGAATTTAATTCTCTAAAATTCTTATTTGAAGCATTTATTTCTAAAATCAAAATGAAACCATTTTATTCAAGAAAAACTGTTAACTTCAGGTAATATATCACTTTCGGTTAGCCTGTTTTAACCAAAATCTGCTATGTTATTCCAATTGATATAAAAGTCTTATATACCAAATTTGAAAAGTTTTGGATTATATTTTAATATAGTTTTTCATTAAAATCTATTATAGGCTTCAAATAAAGTGCCATTTCTGGATATTATGTAATGACCAAAAAGGGAGGTGCACAACTAGATGTTATAGATGTCCTAAATACAAAATTTCAACATTCTACGGCTTACCGTTTTTGAGTTATGCGAGATACGTACGTACGTACGTACAGACGTCACGACGAAATTAGTCAGAATGGATTCAGGGATGGTCAAAATGGATATTTCCGTTGAAATCTGGAAACCGAAATTTTTCGCGAACACAATACTTCCTTTACTTTGTACAAGGAAGTAAAAACGAGTTATACACAGAGTGCAAAAAAGTTTACACTAAATATATAAATGGAAAGCACTACGAGAAAACTTCTACGTCACTGATATTTTCATTGACTCCGCTCTCCAAGTATGTTCTCCTCATGTTCCCGTCTTGTGTTGAATGAACCTCCTCCTAGAATGTGTGAAGTTCCCTCGGGTAGTGGAAGCGCTGCGTGTTGTGGTGGCGGCTCCGTGGCTCATTTGAATAACATTTAAATACGATCGATGTCGCGGCGGCTACGGCGGCGGAGAAACTTGGCCTAGGTCACACGGCCACTGAATATGTATAAGTGCGTGTCACTGCACTGCCACCACGGGCTTATCTGATTCAGACCAGCTACTGTTCAGACTGACGAGGAGTAAGACATTACGAGGTTTCTTCTTCATTCACTATCAAAGAAAAGGAGGATTTCTTACTACGTTTGATGTACACATAACGTACATACAAAAGGTACAAGGTTTGTTCCATAAGTGAACGACGTTTCAAAATATCTGAACAACTGGTTACACAATGTAGGTACCTAATGTCGTTAAAACACTACTATTCATCCACGAGTAAGTGTAAGTGAGATATAGTTTGATCTGCATTCAATAAGACCATGCAGGAAGATTTCTTCTGTAATCTAATTAGTATCCAACGTATCTGCTTGATAATGCAAGTAGTATATCACGGGTGACCTGGCAATACCTCCTATCTGCTGCAGTGAAAATGTGTCATTAGTAGATTTGAATTATACGTCGCTATTTACATTGTAAGTTAAAAGTTTATTGTACTGAGAACATCTCCTATCTTCCAAGTCCAGCGAAAATGAGATATTAGTAGAGTAAAGTCGGTGAATGTGGAATAGTCATCTAATGTGGAATAGGCGCTTTTTAAAAAAATGGTACACGTCATCTGTGATCTAATGGCACAAATGCACGTGTGTAGGGGAGTTATTACCCACATAGAGACACCAACTTAACTGCATTGTGCATGACATCAAAAACCTTGAAAAATAGTATGAGTGCCTGCTGAGCTTTTTAAGCAAGTGTGAAGATATGTAGTTTTATTACTGATTGTGTAGTAGAAAGTACGATTTTTTGCAACTGCAGTATGGATAGGTGTTTGGGGATGTAGGCTAGATTTAAAAAATATTTTCGAACTAATTCCTAAATGAAATTCGATGGCGAGAATTTAATGTCAACAAATCCGCTAATGTGGAATACCGAGGGGGTATGCCAATGTGGAATATTCCAAATTAGCGAAAATGTTATATGACTAGATAACTGTTCTTGGTTTAGGAAAATGTGCCAGAAAAGCATACCTAGCAAGAAGCAAACGTGCAGAAGGCAGTACGGGAACATCAAATGGGTTAAATGCGTTTAGTTGATTATGTAATATAGTTTATTTTGCTACATTCCAATAGCATACTCATTTTATTTTTTTAAATTAAGGAGTTAATAATTTAAAGAACATATTTGCATTGTTTTCCGAATTTTCTTATACTGTGAAAGTAAGTATGGTTATGTGGTATGTATTCCACTATGGTATTCCACATTACCGTCCCTTTTTCAAGAGGTGTAAAAATTTCAATTTTGAAGAAAATTGCTCTTATAAGTGATTTATTCTAGATAATCAACCTGAAAGTGTTACTATTTTGTAAAGTACATTTTAAATGACCTATATACAATATTTGATGATTAACCGCCATCTTTTCGCATGTTTTTTTCAATGAAATAAAAATGGTATTCCACATTCACCGACTTTACTCTAGATTTTGATTCTGCGTATTTTTTTACGTTATACGTCTTATTACAGAGCTCTGTCTCTAGTGATAAAAGAATTAACGGGCTGTTAAAACCATAGCAATATGTATACAGATTTATTTATTCATTATTTCGCTTCGCTATATGTTTCCAAAGACTATATCGATCAAATGGTTTAATGTATTGTTTTTTTAAAATTATCTACGATTCAGTATAAGGTAAAACATCGTACAATGCTCAACCGTTACCCGAAATTTACGTGCTCGCACGGATAGCAAGGTCGCTTCTCTCGCTCGTTAGGTACCTTGAGTAACGGTTTTGCAATGTAAATTACTATTAATTGTAATTTTAAAATCTCCCATAAATTTTAGCTCAAATCACATCAGAGGAATCTGTGTGGAAGCATTCTGATTCATAAAACTCTAGGTACCCGAAAGCCCGAAGGGCTTGAGTAGCTATTGCCAAATCACAACAAATTTGAGATAGAAACTGCAGAATTATTTTTTAATTTATCGAACTCTCGAACTATATTTAATTAGATTATTTTTTGATCCATAAATTTGTTTCAAACCACCGAATCAGACTGTCATGCTATTGTAACGTCATCTACTGTCGTAATTAAATAACTTTATTCATTCACCTGGCCCAATTGGCAAGTCTGTTTTGATAACATAATGTTGATAAGATGGCAAAGCAAAATAAATATAATCAGAAAATATAATTACTAATTATGGTATTTCTAGAAGTGGTTTCTCTAATGTTTTGGTTTATTTTATGATCAGAAACGGCACAAAGTCGGTCTTTTTCGCTCATTTTACTTATATGTTGAGAACTCTCTGACATATGTCAATGAAAACAGAAGCTACAGAGATTGTTCCCGGGAATAATTTCTGGAGCTTTATTCTCAGTATAATAATGACAGGATTGGTTAAGACGCAGATACGTGACAAAAAATGAAACATTTCATTGGTTTTAAGAAATATCAAAAAATAACCAGTTATATAGCGTGCAATACGCTTAAAGGACGCACACATAATGTGTTGCTTCTGTTCAACATCATAACAGAATGGCCTTAGTGTCCTGTGTTAGCTCAACCTGTGTCTGTCACATTTCTGTTGCTTTGAAGATGACCACAAATTTTAATTAATTATTTTTACGTTAATATCTTCAGATTGATATCTCAAGTATATTCTAGATATTTTTTATTAACACTTCGCGTTCAAATTTACTGCGTCCTTGAAATAGCTAAGTAGGAATATTTATTGCTTTAAGAAATTTTTAGACAAATCCATTATACAAAATAAATGGTCTATTATTTTTCATTTCGTAATTGATAATTGTCTACTTCTCTGGTTTCATTTTTTGCGATAAATAATTTTTAAAACTCCTCCCATTGCGTTTTGCAACGAATTAAATTGTAAAATATTACTCCAATGGTTTGTTATTAATTTAATTTTAAATGCTTGATTGGTACATTATTTTGATGTTAGTTTACAATACGTTAGAAAACTTTAAAGTCCTTGAAATGTCTCTAATACTGAGCATTATAAATCTTTTCTAATTATTGTTCCTAGGCTTGTTCGATAAATGAAATTGATTATCACGTTATTTTATAATGATGGACAGTTGTATTCTATAGTCTATAAATACGACTGGTATATGATCTAACAATGGATTAAACCAGCAACTGACATTTAATAATTACAGTTTGCTCTATTGTTATGTAGGTAATTGGTAAGATAGCTCTATATGAAACAGTCCAGGGTCTCTAGAAAAGATATAGTAGTGGCTAAAAATAATTATGATAAACTTATTAATGAGTTTGTATATTTAGATATATAGTTCATTTAACTTCATTTGTCTGATTTTAAACGGTAATAAAATAATCACATTGTAGGAGAGTTAAATACTCATCATCAGTAGAATACAATTTTACAAGTATCAAGAGATCACTAAAAAATCTGATGTGACCGGCACATTACCTTCCGTCAGCTGTATCGTTAAACAGCTGTTTATCAGGTTATAGCTACCGGAGTCGATATTTTAAGAACGTAAGTGGTAAACAGGGTAGATCCATAACCTATGAAAAAATTTGAAACAGATTAGAAATTTGACGTAGTTAACAAACTGAGCAGAATCCTACTTTCATCACTACCTTTTCTGATATTAGATTCTTCATTAGATGGATCTGGTAGATTTTGTACAATTTTCGAACACGGTAACTATTTACCACTCGTGTTTTCGAACGCAGTCGGTAGATACGGTATCTACCGGTAGAATTTTCGTAAATGCCTATGTATTTTCTACAAAATTCATACAGAAAGTTCCTTGCAAAAGATCCTAAATTTCTTGTATGTACATTGCCTTTCGACAGTTGTATGAATTTTATACAAATTGCATTAGGTTTCGAGCAAAAAATCCTATATTTCGAGTAAAATTATAACACAAATATACTACGAATATGTCAATTGCATTTGACACTGACTTCTTTCAATCAGAATTTTCTTAATATAGTAGCTGTTTCTAGCATAGCTGGCTAGTTTATGAAATTTAATTTTTTTATAATTTTATAACTATATCCATTTAATATGAAGTATAAAATGCAGTCAAATCGTATAGAGAATACAATGTTCTTTAATATTTATAATAACATTAAATGTGAAAAAATGATATTTAACATCGTTTTTTCAAGAAAAACTGTTAAAATCTTCAAATGAGGGTACTTCCAGTTGACCAATTAGAACCAAAATCTAATCAGCTCTTCATATGGATACAACGAAGAGGAATACGAAAGAATTATAATTTTTGGAATTGTAATATTAGAGTTATGGAAGACGAAAATTTTGTTACACACACACATGCATTCACACACACACACACACACACACACACACACACACACACACAGACCCACACACACACACACATATATATATATATATATATATATATATATATATATATATATATACAGACACACACACACACACACACACACACACACACATACAGACATCATCGTAAAAATAGTAAAATCGTATTCTAGGGACCTTAAAACGTGCTTATTCATTAGAAACTCACCACCGAATTTTTTGACCAAAGACAATACCTTCCTTACCTAAAGGTGACGGAAGGTAAAAAATTATTAAGAATAAGAAAATCAAGTTGGCCGTGGAAAGCAATATTTTCACTATCATTTTAAACAGTTATTTATCTGTCATTTGTTGCGAAAGTTTAGTTAGTTAGAATTTAGGTAACCAATTTATTAAAGTATCGTTGTGTCTGAAGACGAGATTGACGCTGCAATTCATGATTATTTTGAAAATATTTAGCATTCCAAAAAAAGATTGATTATTTTATTACAGTTTAAGCCCGGTTTATATTGTATATTTAATTATAGAAAAAACGAAGGTAATGTTTGTGAAAATGGTATTTCTAAAATTAAACTCATGCGCAGAAGAGTGTAAACAGGTATTATTGCAGTAATGAATTCAAAGTGCAAGTTTAGCAGTGTAGTGAAGCTAAAAGTAAAGTCTTGATCTTTCCATTCATGTATACAAAGTCATAGAGATGCAGGAACTGTGCCTATATGAGAGGCTGAGGTATTCTATCTGGGCGTACATCTCATCCATTCATAAATCTTTTCATACATGACCTTTTACGTTTCAAAGTCACAATCTCTTGTTCTCGGTACAAAAATACCGGCAAGCTAAAAAAAGACATGCACAAATATCTTTAACAATAACAATGCTTTGGGATCTAGTATCTACCTACCTTTCAAATAAATATATCATCACGGGTTAACCAGATTTTATTAAAAGTGGCGTTTTGCACAGTCACTGTATTAATTGATTTTCAAAACTAGAACAAAGGGATCTATGTGCAAAAATAAGTTTTTTACATGACAAAACAAACCCAATATTTTTAAAATGGTAATCAAGTATGTTAACATATCAAAGAAAGGTATTTATAGTTGTCAAATCAATATCAATTGGATAAAATTTTTAACCATTTATTCCAGATGTGGCTGAAATATAAAGCCAAGGAAGTTATTTTTTGGACACTGTTAAATATGTAATCTAATACAGTAACATAAGAATATTAACAAAGGGAGAAGCTAGAGCTATCGCTATTTTTCCATAAAAAATACTTTAAACATAAATGCATTTAGATTCATGCTGAAGTTATTTTTTGGACACTGTTAAATATGTAATCTAATACAGTACCATAAGAATATTAACAAAGGGAGAAGCTAGAGCTATCGCTATTTTTCCATAAAAAATACTTTAAACATAAATGCATTTAGATTCATGCTTCATTTAAAAGATGACTTTAAGGAATTAATCTTCGTATTAAAGTTGCTCTTTCGACGGTAATTAATTGAACATAAGGAAAAAAGAGGGAACAATATTTTCTGTTTATATCATCAAATCGTTTCCTCTAATAATTAATCGATCTATTCTAACGAAATACTTTTATTCTCAGATTAATTAAAAGTGTATAAATGCCCAAATTAATGTCAATTTTTATACAAGATAAAAGTTTGAACACCATAATTTATTCCTTGAGTAAAACCTTTGTTTTTGAAATAATAGATCTGTCCCTAATTAATAACGTCGTTCTCAGAATAGTAGATCTGTCACCAAATAAAAGAGGAATACACACTCCGTTTGCCACTGTCACGTTTCTTGACAGTTGCTTCAGAGTTAGTGAGAGAATGGTCTCCACATAACACGAGAAAATCAGCTGAAAACAAGGGGTCCAACAGAACTAATTTTTGACCAACTTTAAATTCCAGCCCCTCCTTCATCCCAGTTAAAACCACGGTTAATATAATTCTTATCATCCTTGAAAAGTTATATATATTTACCATTTTTAAATAAATGTTTTCAAATAATTTGGTTATATAATTTTGAGGGCGAATCCGTTATTTTAAATAATAACCTCATTATTTGATAATTGACAATATTTACTGATAATTTCACATTAATTTTTAAGGAATCGTTTTGGTATTGTTTGATGACATCATTTTGGTGACAGATCCATTATTTTGAGTTCTTACAAACCACATTAATATGAAATTCAACACCGAATTAATTGGCGATAGCTAAAATCATACCAAAAATGCTACTTACAAAAAATCTTATAAGATTATAAAAGTCTTTAAACCGATATAAATTTGAGAACTTTGATTATTGGTGAAAACCGAATCAAAACTATAGTTAGTTCCATAATGATTTACGTTTGTTTCAATACAAAAGGATTGTGATCTGTAGGTACATTCACAAATAAAAATTAGGTTTATATTTATGGTTTATACTTCAGATTTAAAGACCTTGACCGTAGATTATGTTATAACTCCGTTCACACTTCAGAATTTAGTGTCTCTAAATCAAAATCATAAAGCTAAACATTGCAAGGTCCAAACTTTAGGTTTATGATTTAGTGTGACCTCACAAACTTCACCAATGAGAACGAGTCTAAAACGATATAAAATATACTCCCATCTTTATTTGGTATTCACTTGGTGGATTCGGTCTTTAAAGCAAATGCGAGAAGAACAAGGAGACAAAACTTAATTTCTGAAAAATATAACCAATAATGCCAAGCGAATGAGAGATTCGCGGCGCACGGGTATCTGTTGAGTACTATTCTACCAATATTTTAATCCTTTTTTTAAGTATTTACATAGATGTCAGTACAATCAATAAGGTTAAATTAAACTTGCATTTATGAATAACTTACTTAAATCTAAACAAAAACCATAAATCTAATTTACATTTGTGAAGGCACCTTTAGAGGAGAAAAAATTCAATCACAAAAATTTCTTCAATATTCAACATAATAAAAATAATATAATTTGTATTGAAGAATGTCAATTTATGAAGGTATTGGTTTATATTTATGCTGGTTTGAGTGAAAATTGAAATGAGATAGTTAGGTGGGTCTAGGAAAACAAGTAGCTGAATATGGTCATAGACATGCAGTATTTGATGTGTGGTGTGTGTTCCGCTGCTGTTGTAGGTATACAGGAGAAACTCCGGTGGTGTTTGTTTACTAGTAGCATCTGCGGTGGTTCCTAGGCTTGTGCGTTAACAGTAAATTTTAGCGGTTATGTAAATGAGGCTCTAGTTTGGTCAACAAACATGAAATCAAATACGTATGCTCAACTCAAGCCTAACGAAGCGAGAAATCTTTCTGTTCATCAGACTGCACATGTCAGTTTAAACATCCACATGAAAAAATAGGAAGTATTTAAGATACAAAGACCAGCGAACCAGAAATTCTAGATCGGAATGTGAAATTCTATACACGATCAAAGGAAAATACCATAGTGTCATTCACCTGCTAGTGCTGGTGTCCAAACCTCCAAAACCGAAAACTTCAACATCACTAATGGAAAGTTTAAGTTAAGTGCTACACTTTGATCCTGACATAAGCCGAGGAGCACCTATATCTTAATCAATCTACAATATTAAACCCGATAAATAATGCCCAATATTTAGAATTATGATGAGATCTGTAGCAGATGAATTAAGAAACCGATTGGCATTCTGGCGGCTGGAATAAAATATTTACGTGGTTTTATGAAAAATATCAAAGAATTTTCGAATATAGAATGCTGTAAAGTATGTGGGGACATATTTTTAGCCATATTGAATGTGTATTTTTTTAAAGCAAATATGTTAGACTTATTTTGATGTGCTTGGTGATTTTAAAGATAACCACGAAAGGCAACGTTTTTCGACCATAGACGAGATAAAGGCAAAGTCGCTGAAAGAGCTGAAATATATACGTACGAGCACAAACTCATATTAGTAAATTGCAAAACCCATGCAAATGGTGACAAATTTCTACAAATTTCTTTCGACTAGTTTAAAATATAGATTTTAAACTTATAAAAACTAAATAAATTAAATAAATAAATATAAAATCACGGCTTATTACCCATTGCTGGATGTGCCAATCTGCTTGTAAACAGATTTGGTAATGATGAAATATTTGCACCGTGCGGGCGCTTACCAGGCGTCACCTCACGGGCACTCATTGCTGGCGTGGAGAGTGCACCACAGGGGTCAATTTTGTGCCATTTAAAATTGGAAATATTTGGCGTCGGTCGGGATGGAACCCGGTTCCCCAGATTCGCGACCTGACACTCAGGCACGCGGCCACGAGACCCCAAGTATTCTATCATTTAATATTGGGTTACATCGCCTTTATTATTAATAATAATTAGTAAGCTTTAATTTTATTAGGCATTGGATTCCTAAGTCCTACATTTTCCTGTGAGTATTGCCCCATACCTATGTCTTGCAAGGTAGATTTTACTGTACGCACTGAATTTTTACGAAGTTGTTTTTCATTGTACCAAAAGTACAGGGTTCGGTAGAAGCTAAATCTGGACTAGAAGATGACCCTTAAAATACCAGCCGAACTATTATCACCAGTCATTTGGCCCACAGTTTTTTTTTGAAAGTTTTAAATCTATATTGTACAAAAGAATAGTAAAGAGAACATTCCATGCTAAAAAAAAACCACGAGGACGACCGAGGAAAACCTGGATACAGGATGTAAAGGAAGCAGTGGAAAATATAGGAATCAACTGGTACGAGACGAGAGCTATGACTGCAGACCGCGCCCTCTCGCGACACATCTGCAAGCAACCAATGTTCATAATAGAATAAGTTACAGTACACCTCGACACCGTAGTTTATATCTAACATTATTAGGGTCCTCTGCAATATTGTTAGTATAAAAACCATCATTTCCCTTAATTTCGAAGTTGCTCAGTGTGAAGTCCGAGAAATCTAAGTAAATGTCGTCCATAACCCAATTTTACGTGTCTGTATGAAGTTGCAAAGTGGCAGAACACGACGAATTATTAAGTACTATTACGAAAATTAAAGCTGGATTTATACAGCGTAAGCCGTATCGTAACGTATCGTGCCGTAACGTAATGCAAAGAATAAATCAATGCATACATATGTGATAATTTATACAGACGTAAGCCGTAACGTGACGTACCGTACCGTAACGTGTCAAAAACCCAAAGATCGCCAACTTTTATCTTTCTACGTTACGGCACGTTACGGTACGTTGCGATATTACGAAAATTAATACTGCCCTGCGCTATAGTCTATTTTTGTGTGGCTAATTATGTCAAAGTTGGGATTAATAAATTAAATGGAAATAAATATAAAAAATACTACATTACGAATAGTCTGTCTTGTGTGACTTTGACTGACATAAGTTACATGTGTCATGTGTCAAAGATTAGATTAATATATTGAATGGAAATATATATGAAATATGGTGTATTGCGAATAAACTAACGAACCTGATAAATACAAATCTGATGTACACTACAATTGTATCGACAAAGCATTAGTATACTTTTTACGAAAATGTACCGTAACAGTTCTGTATAAAATAGCCTAGAAAAATCACACGTTACGATACGTTTACAATACGCCACGGCACGGTACGTTACGTTACGGCTTACGCTGTATAAATCCAGCATTGTAAATGCATTTTTATTCCAAAAAAAATCTGATATGTTTTTTCAAGAAAAACTGTTAAAATCTTCAAATGAGGGTACTTCGGGTTGACCAATTATAACCAAAATCTAATCAGCTCTTCATATGGATGCAACGAAGAGGAGTACGAAAGAATTATAATTTTTGGAAGTGTAGTATTAGAGTTATCGTGGACGAAAATTTTGTTACACACACACACACACACACACACACACACACACAAAACACACACACACACACACACACACACACACACACACACACACACACACACACACATACACATACAGACATCATCGTAAAAATAGTAAATTCGTATTCTAGGGACCTTAAAACGTGCTTATTCATTAAAAACTCACCACCGAATTTTTTGACCAAAAACATACCTTCCTTACCTAAAGGTGACGGAAGGTAAAAAGTTGAAATTTGTGCCAAAACTTATGGAGCATTTGACAGGAACAATATGTTAATATTGATGAATATTATTATAACTTTGTGAAACAAATGAAAATTCTTTTTAATTATTTTTCACGCAAAAGTAATCTCTGTGGTGGACACACCAGACAATGGATAATTTTGATAGGATCTTCGCGTGTTGCTAAAAGAAATATCATTTTGAAGCAAATACATATGACATGGGAAAATCCTGGTTATAATATTTTCGTATTCGTTAAGCCTCATATTTTTAATTATTTTTGTGGTTGCTCTTACTTTTCAGGATTTCTAAGTTTTAATTCCAATTTGTGGTTTTCTCGTTTCCGTTGATTTTCGCGATTTCGCAACCTCCGACCTTGTACAAGTAGTGACCAAACAAAAAACACTACAAAAAATTCTAAGAAATTTTCACGATTCCAGATTTATGAGGTGGATTCTTTATTAGCACACATAACACACTAGGAAATAACATTCAACATGACATTGAAATTTAGTACATAGAAAAAATACTCGAACTAAACAGGTTTCTCGCTTCTTCTAACGTTGAAAAAACAAATATTTTTTACGCGTTTATTCTACTTTATGGCATAAACAACTACATATATCGTCGTAGTAATAAAGATTACACGTGATCGTTGGATTATGCAATAGAGTTTTTTTCTGTGCAATGATATCAATTTCTCGGAGTTGTTCTTTCAGTAATAAAAATGTAGCACGTATTTAATAGATATTATATTTCTCCATTATAGCTCTCATTTCTAACTCAGATGACATTTGTAATAATCTAAGACAAAGTTTAAAATTTAATTGATTTGAAACACAAATGTGACTAAATAAAATAAATATATCATCACGGCATATTACCCATTGCTGGGTGTGCCAATCTGCTTTGTACGCAGATATCGGTAATGATGATGACATATTTGACTAACATGTTTTAATATATTATACAATTGAAGAGTAGAACTGGCAAAGTAGCTAAGTGCTAAATTAAGGTATTTTGAGTTATTGCTACAAAAACGTGTTGCGCCATGCCGCATTTTCTAACAAAAGTCAAAAGTATTATGTCCCAGACTCGGTAAAAAACTTTTAAGTATATATGTACATTTGAAAGATGATGTTGTATGCCCAAACATTACAAAGATATTAAGTGCAATTTTAATTTTACCGTTTTGTATCGCATTTGTATCGCGTTACCTCAAATTAGTCAATTAGTGTTTACACCGGGACAAGTAGGTACTGAGACTTTCTACTGTCATTAGTTTATTTCATACATGTAGTTGGAAGAAGTATGAATCTGGAATTGTCTGTGTGCAATGTGTTGGTGGATGGAGTGAAACTGGAGCAAGTGAATGAGTTTGTATATTTGGGTAGCATGATGTCAAGGGATGGTCGAATTGATAGAGAAATTGAAAGGAGAGTGAGTTTGCTCGAAACGTAAACGTATCTAGAGAAGCTCGTTTAAGGGCGTATAATGGAGTGCTAGTGCCTGCTTTGATGTATGGAACGAATGTTGGGCATGGACGGGAAAGCATAAAAAGAGAGTGGTATTTACGTGGTGTATGTGGATATGTAAGACGGGATCGCGTGGGGAATAGTTTGTTGTATGTAGAATGTGTGGTTAGGAAGAATGTTGTTAAGAGAGTAGGAATGAGCCAGTTGAGATGGTTTGGTCATGTGGAAAGAATGAAGAGTGAACGGCTTGTAAAGCGTATATATATATCTTGCTGAAATTGAGGGTGTTCGATTGCGTGGCCGTTCAGTGTGCAAATGGATGGATGTAACTGATAAGATGTTAAAAGAGAGAAAGTTTCCGAGTGGGAAGAGAAGAAGAGCATGTATGAATGCGATTATGAATGTGGCCGAGGCGAAAAAAGTGTGCTTAGACAGGAATGTGTGGCGAAGGATGATTGTTTCGTAACTATTATTGTGGTCCAATTGCGGTATTTCGCTACCGAAAATTGTTCACTTTAATATGTCAGGTTAGTAAGAATGTTGTTGAAAGAGAGAGTGATTATTTTTGTGGTTGATGTTATTATTATTGTTCCGGGTTTGTACTAACCCACTAAGTGGGAAATGCGTTATTTTATGTATGTATGTATATGATTCTAAGATGCATCCTCGGTCCATGTTTACTTAGCAGTGATGAGCTGCTGAAAATCTTTCTCTAAAAGTTTTTCCTCAAAAAAATCTCTGAAATTTCTTTGCTCAAGATTTACTGGAAAAGTTTCTTTTTTAATTTTTTTTTTTTATTATTTACATATAATTTATCTTTTTTACATATTCGTAATTTTTATTGTTGATTTCTTTTATCATAAATCAACTGAGTATCATAAAACCACATAAACATAAATTAAAATTTGTTTGCATATACAAGATTTGTTGGAAATATCTTGGAAAATTTCTTAAGAATTCCGGGATTTTTTTCCAAGCCATTCGATTTTGGAAATTGACTCATTGTTTTGATGAATTGAAGTTGGTGAAATAATTAAAATAGAAGGCATTTTACAGAAAAAGTTCCTTAAAAATAATTTATGTATAGAAAAAGATCATTGAAGTTCTGAAAATGAAAAAATATATATTCCTCCATTCGCGAAACAAACTTTTCATTCGCTCGGAAATTATCTATTCTGTGCTAGTTATAGAATTAAACAAAGTCTTTATTAATTTATTAAGACATTGGTGTATATTTATTCTCGTTATTTCAACTAAAATTGACTCTTTGAGTCTTCTCTTAAATCTGTCCACCCATCTCTATCTTCTTCTCTTGATTACATAACATATACAGCTAACCAGTCGTAAATCCACCTCAGTACTATGTCCATGTGTCCATGTGTTAGTGTTAGTGTGTCCTACATGAGATCCACACATGGTCAATAATGTGACGTCGCAACTCAGCCGCCTCGATAGATCGGGTGGGTTGGTCCAAGGTCTGTGACGACATACACACAACTTTCAGCTTCCTAGATAGATACCAGCACTGAGCACAAGATAAGATGTGTGTGTGACCGAATAGGTAACTAGATCTCTTGGTTTTTTGATTGACAAGTTTTGATCGGGATAGGAAACGTGGGATCTTTGAGGAAGAAGGATATTTGACTAATTGTTTAAAAAATTAAACATTGTTGGTGACTGGTGTTTATTTCTCTATACATATTACCATAAATGGGCAGAAGTACTAAAATTTTATGTCAATGTCAATAAATAGTGACTACTGCTTCAATGGAAATATCTATACATAAAAAATATAAAAAGAACGTCTCTGGAGCACTGTTATAAAATCGAAACATATATAGGTGCCACAAAAAAATGCGCCCTGCATGGCGATTTCGAGAAATATAAAAAAATAAAGTCGGTTAAATTGGACAAAAGTTGTTTTATTAGAAATTCATTTTAATATTGTGTGGTTACCTAAAAAAAAAAATGTATAAATCACTAGATATAAGCGAAATTGTTTTAGCGTCGTCTATGATCATTTGTTTGAAACAGCAAGAATTGTTACATTTTAAAATTAAGGAAACAATGTAGGTAGGTATTTTGATTCTTTAATATGTACTTTATGAAACTCATTTGGATGTTATAAAGTATTTCTTTGTGACATCCAAATGCGTTTCATAAAGTACATATTAAAGAACCAAAATATAAATTCAAAAAATGAAATAATGTATATTGTAAAATATATTTTGCCAAAAGAATAGAAAAAATAATATCAAATACACGCGTAAATGATTGTGGTTGCTTACCGATCAGGAGGCGAAATAAATAAAAACAACGATCCAAGCTTACTTTAAAAATGACAACTAAAATTTTTAATATGTCAAAATATAATAATATAATATTCTCTATTGCACCTATATCAACTATTCAGTTGTTAAAATTTTGGTGATATGAATGGAGATGAGTCAATTTTTCATTAATTTTATAACAATTCAATTTTTCACGTATTGTTGATGGAAATGAGATGATGAGAGAACACACAAACATCCATATCTTTACCCGGGAGTAGAACCCAGAACCGCTAGCACATGAAACTAGAACTCTACCACCTTGGTCAGTCGAAATGATTTTCAAATATATATATATATATATATATATATATATATATATATATATATATATATATATAAATATAGTGCGTCGATTGTGCAAAAAAACGTAAAAAACATTGCGGTTAGTAAGTGCTCTTCTACCTATATCTCGACTTCGTCCCGATCTCCAAAATCATCCTCAACCGGTAGGAAGCCTTTACTGCCCTTAATACTTAAAAAACTATATTTACCGGTTTCATGATATTAATCCATTGTTTACATGTACAAAAGTAGGCTGGTAACTAAGTAATAACTGTATCTGTACAGTAATATTATTACCATACAGAAAATGAAAATGAAAATAAAATATTACAGTATAATACTCTTCAATAATACATACAGATAACGTTAGTGTATCGTTCTAAATACGGTTACTTTATTCTAAAATAATAAACATGAGGAATAAAGCACATAATTTGAATATTTATCATATTGACATATGTCAAAATAATTGTTCTGTTAACCATAGCATTCTGAAAGTAGCATTAATGAGAGAATTTAAAAAAATAATAGTTATTAATAATGCCTACATTTTCTGAAACCGACAAACTATTAAACAAACCACGGATGTTATAAATGATAACAAGCCTTCGATGTCTTCAAATCCTCGCTCTACGAGCTCAGATTTCAAACCGACATATACGGCAGTTATGATGTAATAACATTCCTAGGTATGTTAATAGCTAATACATATGTATTACAAAATTTACAATAGTTTTATTTGACTAACGTTTCGTTACTATTTATTGGAGCAGTATTTTAAAGAAATAAGATATAAATGATCAGTAACTTAGAATAAAAATATAACTTAACATAATCTAATCTAAACTAACCTCAACTAAACTAACCATAATTTAATCTAATCTAGTAACTTGGCCACAATATTCATATTTAATGAAATTTATTGTACAACATACTGATTAAATGTAAAATAATCAGACTTTTTTTTAAAATAAGCCCGACTTTACATTTTGCCAGTTTTCATATTAAGATACCATAACAATAATGAGAAAAATCTTTTGTCCAATTTACCATTTGAACTAAATGAAGAAACACCAACCTTTTATCTTTATTTTCACAGCGTTAAAGTATGAAAAAAATTAAAATGAATTCAGTGAGAATACCCGAAGTTAAATAGACATTTAAACTATTTTTCTTATTCATAAAGTACGCGTTCTCGTCGGAATTCTTGCACTAATTTATTTACTTTACCTTGGAAGTTTGTTTAGCCGAGAAGTTGTAGCTATGTAGGTCAAATAATCCAGATAAAGTTAAAATTAATTTACTTATCAACTGTAATATTTTTCATTCCATCACCTTGTTTCCACACACGAGATATTTTCAGTGAGATCACTTGAGAAAAGCAGGGACAGTGACCTAATGCAAAGAATATTTCTAAGTAGGTAAATACAATTTACTGTTTATGTTGTATGTTATTGTCCGTTCATATGTTTGTTTTCATATGTAAATCTCTTGATAATATGTATATTTATTAGACTTTCAAACACCAATATATTATTAAAATTGGTCGTATATTATTACATAATTTCTTCATTAGAAAAAGTAGTAGAATCTTAATATCCATGCTTGAGTACATACGTACTTTACCATACATACTTATTTTTATATTCCTGTAAATTGTAGTCATTTTCTTGCTACTATTTACATAATATTGACAAATTAAATAATTATTTCTTTACATGGTCTGCAATTACATGTGCAATATTATTCTGCACAATCCGACGGAAATAAGTTTTGATATTGTAGTATGAATAATGAATATGATAAAATGATGATATTATATTATTGAAAAAATACTCGTGTATAAATTGTTGTAATAAATAATGATGATGTAAATATTTAATGATATATGATTCTTGCTAGCGTTGATAAATGTTTGTACCAGTGTTTAAATTGAAAAAAAATTTTACATCAACTACAATAAATTTTAATAACAAGCCATTACACATATCGTTCTCCTTAATGGAGATTACTACTAAGGTAAAATATGCAACTAACACTATTTTATTTTATTTTATATATTATTTTACAAATATATATATATATATATATATATATATATATATATATATATATATATATATATATATATATATATACAGGATGAGTCTTTGAAATGACCGTCTTCGATATCTCCCTTGTCGTTAGAAATAGAACATAAATTTATGAACAGAATTTTTTCGCCTACTTAAGGGGTATAACCTAAAATTGTTTTCACTCATATAAGCTGTTGCATTACGGCTCGGCGAGAATTGTGTCTCTTTTTACCTTCCGTCACCTTTAGGTAAGGAAGGTATTGTCTTTGGTCAAAAAATTCGGTGGTGAGTTTTTGATGAATAAGCACGTTTTAGGGTCCCTACAATACTATTTTACTATTTTTACGATGATGTCTGTATGTGTGTGTGTGTGTATGTATGTGTGTGTGTGTGTGTGTGTGTGTCTGTGTGTGACAAAATTTTCTAATGCGATAACTCTAA
This sequence comes from Harpalus rubripes, assembly GCA_963082715.1. Classification (NCBI taxonomy): domain Eukaryota; kingdom Metazoa; phylum Arthropoda; class Insecta; order Coleoptera; family Carabidae; genus Harpalus; species Harpalus rubripes. The sequence goes on along the minus strand of OY720460.1, from coordinate 26,273,359 downwards.
TACTACAATTCCAAAAATTATAATTCTTTCATATTTCTCTTCGTTACATCCATGTGAAGAGCTGATTAGATTTTGGTTATAGTTGGTCAACCGGAAGTACCCTCATTTGAAGATTTTAACAGTTTTTCTTGAAAAAACGATGTTAAATATCATTTTTTCACATTTAATGTTATTATAAATATTAAAGAATTATTTATTCTCTATACGATTTGAATGCATTTTGTACTTCATATTAAATGGACATAGAGTTAAAAAATTATAAAGAAATTAAATATCATATATATTAGTCAGCTTTGCTATAACTCTGGAAACAGCTGCTACATTAAGAAAATTCTGATTGAAAGGTGTCAGTGTCAAGTGCAGTTGACAGTATGTTTATGTTATAATTTTACTGGAAATATAGGATCTTTTGTTAGAAACTTTTTGTATACATTTGTATAAAATACATACAACTGCCTTAAGGTAATGGTACAAGAAATATAATCTTTTGCAAGGAACTTTCTGTATGACATTTATACAAAATACATAGAACTGACGGAAGGTAATGTGCTGGCCACATCAGATTTTTTTAAATGGAACAGTCTATATATTTTCATATATTTTGAATTGTATTTTATTCACCTATATGCACGTATATATATTTATATATTTTTTAATTTTCCTCGGCGTTTCAAGTTATTCCGTTTTTTCTCTAAAAATTTCCTAATACACGCATTGCTTTATAAAGGCGTACTAAAGTTATTTTAATAGTAAAAATTTTTTTTTTCCGTACAACCATAACTATACTCTATGTTCTCATATAATTTTTTTTAAAATATAATTGTACAGGATTTTCAATAAAACGAATCAAATTTACTCAATTTCAAATGTCTGTAACTCGTCATTTTAAAATAGAACACCCTATATATTTTATTATTTAGTTGGGTTTCTTTTTATGTTATCTTTCTATGTCATTAAGGGTATCCTATGTCTAAAACCAATAATTTCGGAGTTATTCACCAGTTTTGTCTAAATTTATTTACATTAAATCTAATATCAACTATTATTCACGAAAGATGACTATTCAAGGTCATTTGTGAGCCGTCTGATATAATATTACTTGCAGATAACTTCATTGCATTTTGTATGAATAGGCGTGCAACATGAAATATTTATGGACACATTTAACTGAATAAAAAGAGTAATTCATTTAAAAATTATGTTTCTTTCTAAATAATGCCTTTCTGAAAGATTTTGTTCTTCACTTATGTTTTTGCAAAACACAAGAACATAGACTTAACTTATAAACCAAGGTATAATAATTTGATTTAAACGTCAACGCCACTGGGTAAATATTAGCACAGAGGGCAGTGTCGTAGATAATTAGATATCTGTAATTCTACGACATATGTCATTATTATTTATAGTGTGTTAGAAAGTAATGCCACTGTTTACGTATATCTGTCATAGCACATAAATTAAATAGACGCAGGTCAAATAATCTTTCTCTTTCAAATACAATATGTTGCTAAGCTACTGCTACAAAGTGATGTGTATTCTTTCTTCGAACAAATTTCCTTGAATAGTCATTTTTCGTGAATAATAGTATACTATGAAAACTGTGTTTTTATTAAGAAACAATTGCAATAATGGACAGTAATTTGCATTAGCTAATAAATAAAATTGTTTATCATTAATATTAGTGCGATTAGCTAATAATAATTTATCCATATGATTTTTTCGCAAAAAGAACTATCAGTACCTAACCGCTGGTCGAAAAAAATATTTTTCTTTTATTTAAATTTGTCTTGTGAAATAGAAATTGTTTGCCCATTTAACCATCTTTGTAGCTCTTATAGTTCTGGACATAGCAATGGTAGCCCATTTAAAATGAACATCCTGTATACTACATCATTCTTTATTAACTTTTCTTTTTAATTCAATTTTGGCAACTTGACTTTTGAATTGAATAATATTCTTTCTTGGAGTGTCAGATTCACAACAGGTTACTTAGCATATTATTATTAAATAGAAAAATATGTAATTTCTGCCAACTTTGATAAACGCGCTACTCATGCCAGATAAAATAAAATAAATATTTTGACACCTCCAATAAATTCTAACAACCATTGCAAGTTGTAAACCATGTTATTACGGATCTGTTCTAACCTTGTCCAGTTACCAAAGCGACATTTTATATATTTTCACGATGTTGATTTTGAAAGTTGTCAACAGTGTTCAATCAAACTGTCACTTGTCTTTTAGTCGCCGCACCTATTCGGTGTGTCCAGAATCCAAACCAAAAGCAATGGTATATTCCTAACAAGCTTCGTTGTCGTTGCAGACCATGTGTGAAAAGTTCGTTTGCGATTTTATCTTTATTGGTAAAATTACCTTGCCCGGTTTATTTTGTTTCTTGTGATAGTTTTTTGTCTCTTTCAAGGATACTTGATAGGCAGTTGTTATGGTTTTCTCAACAGAAAATACGAAACTGAAAAACAACACTATTAAGAAGAAATAATTGATAGCTGATTTGTCTTTTTCATTTATTTCTATCTAATTCTCTTTATATAAAAGAATTGCAATAAAAAAGATTAATTACAATCATTAATAATAATCTGATTGGCAGTGACCTTGTTACTGCCAATACTTAAAATCTTGTGAGATCTAAAGAGTTAAGCAATGGTGGGTATGGTTAGTATTTGGAGGGGTAATCATCTGCAATCACAGTGTGCCATTATTTTGCGTGTGACAATTTAATGTTTGACGGTCATTAAAAAAATCTTATGTAAGTAATTGAATCCTTTTCTACTTTTCTCACGTCCGAGATAAACGGTTTTTGTAATGACCATTAGCTGAATTCTTAATTAAAGCTAATGATTAGTAGAAAAAGGCTTATTTATTGGATCAGTATTTCAAATAAATAATGATCAGTATTAAATGATCAGTAATAAATTATAATAAAAATGTAATTCATTGATAGTCCAGGCAAGGAATGGTTTTAGACAGACTTTTGTGCGCCCTTTTTTGAGTTTTGGGCTGTGTTCGGAGGTGTTTGGAGATGAATATACCAAAAGTCCCTGGTTCTCCGAGGGGAACTAACTGCAGGGCATAGCAAAATGTGTCTCTTTTTTGGTTTTTCGCTTATATCTCAAATAATGATTGGTCCTAGCAAAAACGATTTTATACAGGCAATTTATTTTAACATGCAACATATGGTCTATCATTTCCATGGTTACACACTATCTCTGTCAAAAAATGACAGCAATGTAATTTTTGTCCATTTTAAAATGCAACATACAAAATTTGTAGTTATGTATTATTAGTATTAATTTCCAATAAATTAGCCTATATATGATTAACAAAAAATCAAATCTTTAATGTAGCACATCTTAACAAACTTTAGCTTACAAAAATTCATAATTTTAATGTAATAATTTTTCAAAAAATACCTCTATTTACATTGGGGCAATAACCTAGTCGGTCATAGAAAGAATTGACACCATTTGTGATGTGTTCTGGAGGTACCTCCTGTGTTGCAGTACTATTTCTAATGTTGCATTTTAAAATGGACAAATATTACATTGCTGTCATTTTTTGGCCGTAGTGTGTAACCATGGAAGTGATGAATCATATGTTGCATTTTAAAATAAAGTCTCTGTATACAAATTTAAAGCTGACTATTTCACTCATAAATTTATAAGCCAATTCAAATTCAGGATTCTACCTAGTTACCAAGTTTCATTTCGACAAAACACCGTCACAAAATTGACGTTTAATTAAATATTTTTAAATTAAGACATTCGTTTCTTTTTTCATATAGTCTACTCCAAGGTAGTTTTTGTTTTTTTAATACTGTACTTACAGTAGATTCCGAAATATGTAAAATACGTACATCAGAAAGTTATCAGTTTTCTATTAAAAACGAGTCGATTCAGACAGGAATCTATTTAAAATGTTGAAAAAGCAAACTTAAATATAACACCTCAAAACACAAAAAAATGAAAAGATTTTTGTCGAGAAAAAAAATATATGATTATGATTACCTGATTTTTATTTTAGAAATAGTCATCCGAATACCGAATACCATTCGTGGTTAAATTTTATCCTGGAAAAATTTTCCGATTGCTTTACGCGAGCCTGTTGCCAATTTATCTCGTGACATTGATCAAAAATCACTCGTTTGACAACTCGTGATTTTTTTGTCATGCCACTCAATAAATTGCTAGGCAACCAGCTCTCGTAACAATCTAGAAAATTTTCCGGCAAAAATTTACCACTTATGTTATTATATATGACAAAATTCGGCCTAAAATAGTTCCTATTTATATTTTTTTATCCTTACCCGGTTCCTAGTTTTATGCTGTTGAAAATCGTTATTTTTCCAAAACTAATTTCCACACTGTCATTTGAATTTTTACCTTCCGTCACCTTTTGGTCAAAAAATTCGGTGATGAGTTTTCAATCAATAAGCACGTTTTAGGGTCCCTAGAATACGATTTTACTATTTTTACGATGAGGTGTGTATGTATGTATGCATGTATGTATGTATGTATGTATGTATGTATGTATGTATGTATGTATGTATGTATGTATGTATGTATGTATGTATGTATGTATGTATGTATGTATGTATGTATGTATGTATGTATGTATGTATGTATGTATGTATGTATGTATGTATGTATGTATGTATGTATGTATGTATGTATGTATGTATGTATGTATGTATGTATGTATGTATGTATGTATGTATGTATGTATGTATGTATGTATGTATGTATGTATGTATGTATGTATGTATGTATGTATGTATGTATGTATGTATGTATGTATGTATGTATGTATGTATGTATGTATGTATGTATGTATGTATGTATGTATGTATGTACGTATGTATGTATGTATGTGTGTGTGTGTGTGTGTGTGTGTGTGTGTGTGTGTGTGTGTGTGTGAGAGAGTGTGTGTGTGTGTGTGTGTGTGAGTGAGTGAGTGAATGAATGTGAGTGTGTGTGTGTGTGTGTGTGTGTGTGTGTGTGTGTGTGTGTGTGTGTGTGTGTGTATGTGTGATTCTGCAGAACTTAGTTTTGAAGCCACCTACTTAAAGTACATTGATGTTAATTCATGGTTAGAGGTAATATTATTTTTCTTTCGATTAATAAGCAATTTCTGTGAACAGCAATCATCCAAGTCTTGGAATAGCAGCTCCTGCCTTCTTCTTACTATCAGATTAGACGGTGGCGTTGCTCGCTACCGGTGTTGCTTGATGTAAGATACCAATAAAGCATAACCGGTTCACTAGCGATCGACGGTAATAGCCACTTGCACTACTGCTGCTCTCCAATTCACACCTCGGTTGCAGCTACCGATCATTGCAGCAGCCAATGGACTGTGAACACTATTGTCATATTTATTCTACATGCTTATTAAGTAGATATCAATAATGGTAATATTCGTAATTGATAGTCAAAGAAATGTTTATGTGTTGGCAGACTTCGTAATAAAATGTTGCTGTATGTTAGACTCAGTAATATCCATTATGGTTCAGTTCAGTATCTCCTTTTTGAAGATGCTGTTTCAATTTTGTTTATATTTTGTAAAAAAATTCTCGTTTTGGGTTATACAAAATTAATTGTTTCAATAAAAATAATAGGATTAACGGTATTTATTTTAATGTTTTTTATATTAAATACTATGTTTCATACAGTGGCGGCTCGTGAGTTTTAGATTCGGTGGGTAATATTGTAATTAGTAATATAAGTTTATTAACATGAAAAATTTAATTTAATAGTTTTAAATGTATATTTTTCTTTCTTTAGACTGCAAAATTATTTATCACTAGATAATTTGAGATATATAATAAATGTCTTTTCTATGCTTATTGCTAAGCGTAGTTAACGCCATTACCATACTGATGCCTTGGTCATTGACCGTGTGTAAGCGTATAGGGTGGTGGTTGTTTTCGTCTAACGCAAGCAAAGTTAAAATACATTTATCTCTTTCTGACGCATGAGCTTGTATATGCAGCATATAACACAACGTAGTCATAATTTTGATGTACCCAAGCAGCGCGCGCACTCCCTCCATTCGTTGTTTTACGTTCAACACAGTGGTGTCGTGTGCAAGCAATGTTGATAACACGCTGGACTGACTTTATTAAAAATTATTAATATGTAATAACTTCAACATAACCCTAAAAGTGGATTATTAGAATTTTAAAGGTCGGTATTATTGAAAGATTTTTCTTTTAAATAAACAACGATTGCTTTCGCCAATATTTTCACTTTCTTCAACATTACTACAGAAACACTATAAGTGAGCCTGGAATGCGCAGAACTAATGCTCGCAAAATTCAAGTCGTTTTACACTCAGATGCAAAGTAAACGGGCCATTATATTTTTATTTTTACCTTCCGTCACCTTTAGGCAAGGAAGATATTGTCTTTGGTCAAAAAATTCGGTGGTGAGTTTTTGATGAATAAGCAAGTTTTAGAGTCCCTGGAATAAGATTTTACTATTTTTACGATGATGTCTGTATGTATGTATGTGTGTGTGACGATTTTTTAGGATCCGATAACAAATACTAAAATTGAATTTTTTTTAATTCTTTCGTATTCCTTTTCTTTACACCCATGTGAAGAGATGATTAGATTTTGGTTATAATTGCTCAATCGGAAATACCCTAATTTTAAATTTTAATAGTTTTTCTTGGAAAAATACTGTTAAATATCATATTTCCGTATTTACTGTTATTGTAAACATTAAAGAATATTTTATTCTCTATACAATTTGATTACATTTTATACTTCATACTTAATGGATAAAGAGTTAAAAAAATTATAAAGAAATTAAATTTCATAAAGCAGCTAGCTATGCTATAACCATGGAAACGGCTACTATATTAAGAAAATGCTGAATGACAGATGTCACTGTCAAGTGCAATTGACATGTGTGTGTGTTATTATATTTTACTGGAAATATAGAAGCTCATAGATACATGCAACTTTCTGTATGGAATTTGTACATAATACATAGAACTGACAGAAGGTAATGTGCTTGAAATATGGAATCTTGTGCAAGAAACTTTCTGTATGGAATTTGTACAAAATATGTGGAACTGATGGAAGGTAATGTGTTGGCCACATCAGATTTTTTGTTAATAATCTCGACAAGAGCTACGAAGTCGGTTAATGAGACAAAAGTTGTCTTATATTAGGATGTCATTTTAGCAATTAATTGTTTATTCAGAAGAAATGCATAGGTCACTAGATACAGACAAATATGTAAATTTCCCAGTTTTTTGTTTTTGCAAAACATAAAGTAATTCTAGATGTTTATTATTGAATTCTAAGCAACAGTAATTACTAACCTTATAATTTCTTGTTTAATAATTATTATTGCCCATTAAATAAACTGATAACTACCATCTGTTACCTTTTTGTCTTTCAATAGATAAAATAAGTTCTATTTGAAATATTTCTAAAACAATGCTGTGAAAATGAAAATAAAAAGAAGGCCGTTTTTATTATTTATAACATTTTCTATTCTAAGGAAACAGGCTCTTATGCATTCCATTACAGAAGATTAGAATTGTACTCAATACCAGGAAGCATTTAAAATGACCTTAGCAACAGGATTCAGGGATGTATTTAAAAAATTTAATGCTGCAAATTCTAGTCCGTTCGTCTCATGTGTAAGCAACCATCGAGTCGGAATTACTGTTGGAGGAAATTAAAAATAATCCTATTTCATAGAATTGCCAAACTAAATAGTTTAAAGATCAAAATATTTTGTTATAATGAACATAAACGAAAAATGTTTAAAATATTTTAAACACCCCTGTTTTGATATTTAGTTACCCTAATCGGCCATCTATTTTCAGCCAGACATAGTAAAGTATTTTTGTGCTTTCCTAGTCCAGTATTTAAATGGTTTCATGCAAAAATTTCATACCAGAATATTTCTTACACTTTTATTTTTCTCTATGGTATGAACAGAAACCACATCTATAAAATAAATTAAACGTAAACTTTCATTCGCTAGTCATACCATACGAAGTTCGGATGGTAAGGTGTATGCTTCTGTTTATAAAATTACGGCTACTATTACTGTGGGTAGATAAATGAATGCAAAAATTAATATTTACATGCATATGTATAATTGTTTGTGTACAATGTCGCCCTTTTACAATACGCGTCTATGAATATTAAAACACATTGTTAGAGTTATCGTTATGACAATTGCGATTATTACATGTCTCATTATTGTATGATAAAAAGATTTTGCATGCAATTTGAATGCAATTCATAATTGAAAGGAAATGACCGCTCTTGAAGTCGCTTTGAAGTGCTAGTTAGCAGAAAGGTAGGGCCGTTATGTCCATACTTCCATTCAAAATGAAATTGTTTAGCTGCGATATGCTCGGTGGCGATTAATCTATCAGAAAGATAAAAATCTGTGATTTCACAGCCTTCGCGATACATATAATAATAAAGTCGTAACTCTCGCACACTCCTAGTGCTACTGTGCTGTGAAACATATGAAAATCGTATACCAGCCACCGTTGATTCTAGATAACGTGGTGCAATAAATCCACCGTCTTGATTCACGTTGAAAATTAAAATACCAGAACATTTTAACACCCACGTGCTGGCAAAAGATCATAATCTGGGCGTTCCTCTCGGAGTATAAATTATAGGAAACATACTAAGACTAGCGCGATTCTGACTACGTCTGTGTGCCGTGATCTAATCAAACTATAAATCAATCGTTTGCTTGCGTTACTTAACCTAACATTTAATAATAGTTTGGTTTCAAGGACCCGAACATTCCTGCCTGGACTCCATGGCCACCTAGACTTAAATTGTCCTTTGAAATGCAACATCGGCTTTCTATTTTCAAGCGAGAATCATTTGCCATTTGTCGATATACTAGTCATTACGCTAATCTAATGTATCCCAGTCCATTATCTCTATGTTTCTTCTAAAGGTAATTGCAATAAAAATTCCTAAGATCTCACTTAAGAGATGTTGAATTCCAAAAAGAATCATTATTTGCGGTTATTTTTATTGATGTGTCATTTAAAACACAGTAATGCATCATCATAATTATTTACTTCACAATACATACCTGTTTCTCTTGAAAACAGAACCGCACTTTTTAATTAGTTCCGGTCAACGATGTTTAAAATACAAATTCTTAGATATTAAATTTTATTTTTATTGTAGCTTATACATTATTAATCTAATTTCTACGAATCATTTCAAAATTTTCTTTACCTCCCGCCTTTGTAAGGGAGGTATAGGGGTGTAAATGAAATAAATACATGAAATTTAACCAGTAATATAACTCGTCGAGAGCAACAATATTTCTTAATAACTTTTTCTCGAAATCGTATATTTTTTTTAGCATTTTTACCACCCCGTAAATTAACGAATCGTTCCAAATATTTTTCTAATAATTGAATGCAGTAGCAATAGCTATGAAAAATTTAGTTTTAGTATTTGACAGTTCTGTCAGTTGTTGCAATTAAATTTTAACACTAGTAATAAACTTGTTTATAAGGTAAAATTCTGGCAAAATGCTTATTTTTATGAATAGCGGATACACAAACATTGTAATTACCTATGGTAAAGTTCTAAAGGACAACGAAGTTACACGAAAATCATCCTCTTCTTAATATTGGTAAATTTATGTTGTACGACACATACAATATCTTCGAGATTATCACAGTTTGATGTGCCACATATGACAATTTGGAATATTTTAAAAGAGCAACAGTTACTTCCATACCATGTGCAAAAATTTCATTGTTTCCAGCATTTCAATTTTGCGAATGGGTTGTATTGTTCACTGATAGGACTGAATATATTAGAGAAAGAAAAAAGTTAGCCAATATTATAGTAATAGTGATTTATGGTACAAGTGACTAAATACATATTTTCACCACCTGAAAAAACGAGATTATAATTTTTTAAGTAATGTACTTAAACTATCTGCCTTAGGGTAATGAAATTTAATTCAACGAAAGAAATGGTTATAACCAAAAATGGTGTTTACAAATATTAAATCTGAGGTTTAATATTAATAAATTTGAAAGTTTATATAAATTAACGACTATGTTTTACTGACAATACTAAAATTGCTTTGTTTTTGCTGAATATTGCACATATTAAGCAACTGGTATGAAATGTGTTTATACGAATGCTACGAGCCTTTACGTAGTGTGACAAATAATATTACTTAAGCAATTAAGTTTTTTTTGCAAAGCAATGTGGTAGCATAATTGTTATAGTACTTTCTCGAATTGCGTTATTTAATTAATTTTATTAACTTTACGCTTGTAATACTTGTAACAACAAATTAAAGTAACCGCCTTTGAGCTATAAATTAAATATTTCAGGTAAAAACAGGCGTAAAAATCAATGTCACTTAGAATTATTATCTTAAGTGGTAAATTAACAAATAAACGAAATACTACCGGAACAATTTTCAATTATATTTAATTACAGTAATCAATTAGACATATTTCATACAGTTTTAAATTAGTTAATTAATCCTGGCTTTCCTGAATTTCCTTCTTGGGTGACAAGTTAGCGTAGATTTTTTTCCATTCAAAAGTCTTTTGTGTTGTTTTTGCTTGTCATTGTTTGAATAATTGTAGGTTGCACAAATGTCCGAAGTAAGAATGGAAAACACACGTCGTTTTTTCTTTCATTAAAATACTTTTAGCATTGAATGCGCACCTGCAGACAAAAGTGTGTTGTCTAATCGAACAAATGTTCTATGCTAATTAGATAAATAATTGTTTCATGATTAACTTTTCAAATACAATTACAGTGCACAAGAAAATAGCGGATAATTTGTTATACTTAATAGCTATAATAAATATGAAGTCTAACTTATAAACAATTAATTGCAACCTTATATTGCTCTCGTTAAAATGTTTGATTATAGATATTAATTTTCTTTTGCTGTGCCTATTGTTATTAGTATTACTATTTAATAAAATAAAAATTGCAGAATTACATGTGTTATCTAGTCGTTTGCAAACCTATTACGTTTGGTTTAAAGAAAAAGGTTACTTTTGACTTCTTCTTTTTTTCTATATCTCTGATATCTATAATAAGCTGTGGTATTTCCTTTTCTCTAGGTCATTTCTAGTCCATTCCTTTCATATATTTCTATCATTTGCTACCTTTTCCATTTCTTCCATTTTTTTTACAAAGTTCTTGACGTAAGACGAAAATTATTGGGGTGCATAGGAAAAATATTTAGTCATATTATTATCAAACATTTTCGATGGAGTAGAAAATAAAGTATCTCCCATAAATAATATTTTACCATTTTGGTTATATTCATAGAAACCTAGATGCACTATACCTTGTTCCATTTAAGCCATTCATTATTGCAGAGAATAGGGAATAATTTTGACTTGTCTGATTGGTTGAAATTGGAGACAAGAGACAAGTTTATCCAATGTAATTGCCATCTGCTGAATGTTTTAAATGGAACAGAATATAGTAGCAAACCAATTAATTCTGTAATGAAAATTATGCTTCTAATAAAGTTGGCATCGTTTTGAAACGGCGCCGAAAAATGACGTCTGGATTTGACATTATTGTGACAAAACACCGCTATATGGCGAAGCAGTAAATGATGAACCCGAATTATTGTGCTCGAAGGAAGAAACTCGATTGCCATCTACTGATGTTAAATAAATAAAATAAATATATCATCACGGCGTATTACCCATTGTTGGGTGTGCCAATCTGCTTTGTTACCAGGCGTTATCTCACGGGCACTTATTGTTGGTCTGGGGAGTGCACCACAGGGGTCAATTTTGTGCTATTGAAAATTAGAAATATTTGGCGTCGGTCGAGATCGAGCCCGGTTCCCCAGATTCGCGACCTGACAATCAGGCACGCGGCCACAAGACCCCATAACATCTACAAATGTTACCAGTATTATTGCTTATTTTACGTCATTATGAGGTACCAACCGTCGGTCATTATTCAAAAAAATAGTAGTAAAATATGATTGTAAAACAAATAAAAAATACCTACTGATTATTTTCATATAAGGAATAATATATTAAATGAAAATTAGTGAAATACCCCATTAATAGAGGATGTCTGTGAACCTTTATAAACATAGAAGAAACCATAAAAAGGTTGAAGATTTGGTTGTGATAGCAACTAAATAAAAAAAGATTTTACATTCAATTGTTTTCTTTCAAGGCTATGTAGATTAATTCCTATTATTTGCTTTAGATCACTATTTTTTTAGTTCTACTCATATTTTGTCCATATCTTTTTCGACTTTATCCAATCATCTTTGCTCTTTTAATCCATCTTTTTTTCTTGTTTCCTTATTTACATTGCTGTTTAATAGCAGTATCTTTTTTATTCCCTCTCCATATATTTCTTTGCATTATTATCTGCATTGAAATATTTTATTACCTGAAAATCCTCCACCACAGATTCTTCTTAAAATTTGCGTGTACATATTTGTAATATTCTCTCTCTTTGTGTGTTAACATTCAAGTCTCACATTGGATTGAATTATAGCCATTCAAAGCGGTAGTAGTTACGGATACTATTGACCTATAAAATTAATGTCTTAAAAATGATAGCATTGGCGTGATGTTATGCATCTATTAATTATTAATCATTGAAATTTTTCATTCTAAACAGCCATAAAATTTCATAAGAGTATTTAGCACCTCCCATTGGTTGGAAGCGAATGTTCTCATCGCTGGTAAAAATGCGCATAGTTGCTCTGAAACTACTAATTATCTTTCCTCATATTTAATCAACGTGGCGGCGAGGTATGAGAACTTATATACAACTCTTAAAGTCTGATTTACATTATACTTTTTTTTGGCTACATTCGATACTAGATTTTAGAAACTTTTTTCAGGTAAAAAGCGTACTAAATTTCATCCAAATTAATATGGCGGCATTTTCATTAAACAATTGACGCATAATAGTATTTTATGTACCAAGGGCGTTACGATGATGATAATGCCAGGAGGACGACGAGGATCTAGTCCGAGGGCCTTTGACCCGAGGGATAGATGTTGTCCGATGGGCATTATCATCTAGTAACGCTCGTGGTGCATACAAGATTTTATGTCTCACTAGAATATGTGAAATAAGTTTCATTTTCATAATCAATTTTAAGTATTATAATTAAATTAAAAATGATGTATTAATTGCTGTAATCAATCCTTATTATTATTATTATAGTGAATTATAATTAAAAAGAAAATAATTTTCATTATACCTATACCGTACATAATATTTCTAATTTAAAGTCCATAAACGATGATCGGATTATAATGAGGGCATTGTGAACTATTATGCCCCGGTAGATATATTTGTATACACCATATACTTGCAATAAACAGTTCATAATACGTAAGTGAGACATAAAAACAACTATTTTCACTCTGTTTGACATAAAGTTTTGATATAAGCATATACTTCGTTATATTTCCAAACAAATTATTTTCACTCTGAACGTGTAGTGTAGAGGACACAAGATTTTTTTGGGCCGACTTCTCCATAAATGTATTTGATTTTTTGATAGAATATTAAATATTTAAAAATATTAATAATTATTAATATTTAATATTTATGGGGTCTCGTGGCCGCGTGCCTGATTGTCAGGTCGCGAATCTGGGGAACCGGGTTCGATCCCGACCGACGCCAAATATTTCCAATTTTAAATGGCACAAAACTGACCCCTGTGGTGCACTCTCCACGCCAGCAATGAGTGCCCGTGAGGTGACGCCTGGTAAACGCCCGCACGGTGCAAATATTTCATCATTACCGCATCTGTGTACAAAGCAGATTGGCACACCCAGCAATGGATAATAAGCTGTGATGATATATTTATTTATTATTTATTTATATTAAATATTAGGTAACATCAGAAGATTTAATATTTTTATTAATATGTTCATTTGTTACAATTAACAATTTATGTATTTCTGGACGATCTGGAGGTATGTAAAACTATTTATACCGGACGGAGGCACAAAAAATATTGACTTACGTTATCCTTTTTTTCTGGTTAAAACCTGGTTTCAATTTAGAAACTAGATTTTAGCAAGAAAAAGTATAATGTAAGTCAGGCTTTATACAGACTGGTTGCGCAAGCAGCCACATGTCGCGGAGACAGCACCGGCTACTGTTTAATGATGTGAATCATTAAAATTATTAATTACCTACATTACAACTAGGTCTTAATACGCACTGTATACACACACTGCAGCTCGTTCAGCTTAACAACACTGACACTTATATCAATTACTTCTTATGCTGACCATTGCTCGCCAGTTGATAATTGTTTTCTTTGAAGGTTCCACTAAGTAATTGCCATATTTCATTCATAATATGAGCATTTATGTAGAGAAAAGTTTATTGCGGCGTTTTGCGAATAAAAGGATGCTCTGTCGACACATTTTTGTTGAGTAGTTTATTCTATACGCATATATGTAATGCACATCGATATTTTTTTTTCTGTGCCGATACTTTAATTTTATTTTATCCTCAACAGGATTAAACCCAATAACAGAATGGGTTAACATACGAGTATACAAACATCCATGCCTGAACGAAATTAAAACCCGGGACCCTTAACATGTTCATGACAAATAATTGTGAAATAAATATGAGATATAAAAACAACCAGCGTCAAAATTTTGTACTTTTAGGTTTAGGAATAAATGATTAATAATCAACAAGAAATTTACATTGTAAATAAGATCTAGAGTACCTGTAATTTAAACTGTCGATAATTCTAAAGCCCTTCGTGTTTTTTTCTAAAATTGATTATTATTGCAATAGGTATTTTCTGAAATGACATTAAGCGATTTTTCGCGACAAACCAAAACGATTTGTTAATGAATTTTATGAACCAGTACATTCTCGCGACAAACTAATGACGTCAATCGTCGAATCACAAACAGAGCTGGCGAGCTGGTTCATGTATCTGTTTCATCGGTTCTCTCTTTCTAATCTCATTCCATCGCAGTCTACCTTCGTTTTATTTAGACACTTGACACTTTGAGTTTTTGATTTAAATTTTATAATAAATTACCAAAATGGAAAAAGTCACACTACCCAATGGATGGATCCAAGGGAACTGCTGACTTGTTAAATGGAGGTAAAAGTTAAGTGAAGGCTTTGTTTACAAATAATATTAAATCCATTCTTTGGAGATCCTGTAATTGACAAAATATTTCGAAATGTGTAACTGGTTTAGTGTAATATAACTCATATACTTCTCCATTGTTTAAAATTAAGCGCCGAATGATACAACAGGTGTAACCAAACTGATTTCTCGCGATAACCTATCTTACGTCATAACAGTGACGTTTTCATGAAACAAGCGTACAACCGTGGTTGGCCTGTCACCTAAAATCGCCTATTGGTTCACGGGAAACCGATTCCGGTACATTTTTTTAACTGTTTTTATATATCAGGTAACAGGAAAAGAGGGCCGTAGACGTTTAACAGACCTGTTCAAGGACAGAATTTACTAAATGATAATGAGTTATATTTAAATTTAGTAATGATTGTGTCCTTTACACTAAATAAAATATAGTTCTTGGCATAGTTTGAAACGAACATTTTAGGAATATATTAAATTGAAATTTACCTACATACATATGTGAAAATAAACCATATGTGTATATGTCAGTATTGTTAAAAATGTGAGTATACACATTATTAAAATACAATTGTCAGAAATTTGCTAGCTACATAATATTTTTTTGTTTAAGAGACAAATGAATTGGAGATTTTAGATTAATCGATCTCAGGAAATATCAATGACGTCATACTGACTACAACAACAAAACATATCGACTGGATCATATTGCGAATACACGATCAGTTTTACTAATCTGCAATCTGCTTCAAATTGTATGTCAGCATTTAATCTTCCACATCCTTTACGCAATACAAGATAAGCAATTATAAATACGATTATTATTATAATATTCCATTTAATTCGTCTGAAATGTCACCACCTACGCCGCATTCTCGCGACAGGTTCCCTTGCAAGTGTGTCAGTGTACGCGGCCTCAAATCAAATTCCAATACTTCACGGTCTCTGCATCCATCCATAGCATAGCCGAGCAGTAGCAGACGAGATAATCTCGCAGGAGATGTAAACACGCCGATCTGTAGCATTACTAACCTACCTAATGAATTATTTGTATATATTAAAAGTTCTTAATTTATTTATGTATGCAATGTTGACGTATGCTAATGTGATGCCGGAGTACGGAGCGTGCTTGGCTTTCTTACAGTGTTGCCAGATAGAGAAATACTTTATACTGGATTATTTGATTGGATTTGTTTTTGAATTTGTTTTTACACGAATGAAATAATAATAAAGCTTGAATTACATTACACTTTTTCTGGCTAAAATCTAGTAATGAACATTTGATTTGAAATGAAACTGACTCAATACTAGGAGGCATTTAAAATTACCTTAGCAACAGAATTCAGGGATGTATTAATACCGCAAATTCTAGTTAGTTCGTGTCAGGTGTAAGCAACTCTCGAGTCGGAATTGCTGTTAGAGGAAATTAAAAATAATCCTATTCCATAGAATTGCCAAACTAAATAGAGATCAAAATATTTTGCTATAATCAACATAAACGAAAAATGTTTAAAATGTTTTAAACCCACCCCTCTTTTCAGCCTGTATTTCTGTGCTTTCCTAGTACAGTATTTAATTGGGTTCATGCAAAAATTTCATAGCTGAATATTTCGTACAATTCTATTCTTCTCTAGGGTTTCAAAAACAACCACATTTATAAAATAATATAAACATCAATTTTCGTTCGCTAGTCATACCATACTGACCCTTATTGAATATTGTAAAATATTTTTATAAATAAATGTTGAAAATGAAAGCCGAAACAAAGAAATAGTTTATTTAAGTATTAAGGAAAGTAATTGCAGTTTACCGCTCGCTAGAGGATAATATTGAATTCCTCGACTACGCCGCGATATGCAATGCCATCCGTAAGCAGTAAAAATGCACTTAACGTCCATGATGCTTATTATATTTTCTTTAGTGCACGATCGAACATATTGTAGCATTTCCCAAAATTATTAAGTTATTTATTCACTTATTGCCCGTGGCCTTTTATATTATTTACTGTCTTTGTTATCTTAGCAACTGCCTTGGAAACCCTGTCGGTAAACATAAAAAACGATCTTGAAAAATTATATCGACTTGCCGTTACGCGGCTCGTGACTAGATTTCTAATTTGTACTGGAATAGATTGCCTTATTTAGCTTATGTTTTAATATACTCTTCTCAATGTACTCATTGTTTTTTTTTTTTTGAATTCTAGATTCTGCCATTAGTACCATTATTCCTCTGAGCCTTTTTTATTTGATTCAATAACCATCAAAGATTTTCGTCATTTTCAATAATTTTATAATATATTTTTCTCACACAGTTTAATTTAATAAAACATAAATATAATAAATAACAATGGCCTAATGGATAAGGATTAAAATTCTAACAAATGATTACAAATGACAGCAAATAGTTCAAAATACTCACTCAGTTGTAGATGCGTTGCAGAGCCAGCAACCTGGCACATAATAATATAATTTCTTAGAGCAAATGAAAATTTTGTTCTTTTAAAATTCAGTAAACAACATTCAGGCGCCTTTGTGCTATGTTACATTTTAGCGCCCCTTCCTCTTATGATATAAAATTTGCAAATTAAAGTTTAAGCTATACTTTTTGTTCTTCAAAAATGCTAGATTTATAATATATTAATGAAATTTTCCTAAATTCATTCTTGTAATCAATAGGTTATAATCAACAATTTTACAACAGATTTCAGAATTGTGTTGCAAAATGATAATAGGTATTTAAATATTGGATTCATTGTGCGATTCATTCTTGGAATCATTATTCTTGAGTTATAATCAATATATTCATTGTTGTAATCAAGATTTTTATAGTTATTATTTCAATATAACAATGCTAGAATAATAATGAACCGATTGATTTGATAATTATTTTACTTATAACTAGAGCTCTAATGCAAACAAATTAAAAAATATATTGTTGACTTATATCACGTTCATTTGTTTTATAGTAATTTTGTCTTTACGAAAAGGAACATTTTATAAAACTTTGCTATTATTTATTTTACTGTCTTGAAACGGAGTCCCTTAAAGTCAGGCGCCTTTGTGCGGGGTACAACTTGCCCACCCGCATGGCGCGGCCCTGACAACATTTTATAATTAATCGACAAACAATGAATTCTGATCTGGGTTCGTTCATCAACAAGATTTTTTTTCAACATTATTTAAATATACATTACAGTATTCCTATTGATATTTAAGATAATTATTGTAAATTAAATATAATTATGAGCATTTAAGTGCAGTCTAGGAAAATTATAACCTATGAAACACTTTCAACCGATTTATTCAAAGATAACAAAATAATAATATTTTATATAGTGACTTTTTGATAAATATGCTTATTTTGTAAAAGACAAGTGCTTTGAGTGAAATACCAGTTAATATCAAACCAATTAAACCCGCTACGCATAAATCACCAGTGCATTAGCATTGTGCAGTTGGCAACATTGTCACGCTCACAGAATCACGATCACGATCACTCCTCCACGCAGGTCAAGTTCACAGATTTAACATATTCCTGAATGAAATGAAAAGAGGAGGTTTTATATTTACTGGCCCGCATTAAAATGTTGAATTACTAAAAACTTTTTTACGATACTATGATTGTGCTCGCGAACGGAATATTATTATCATATATTAGGAATTGTGAATTTGAGAGGAACTGTTGCTTCGCCAAGTGACACCGGAACAAGATTTTTATTATTGTAAAAGATTTTATTCTGTTTTGGAATATTTTTTCATATCTTGGGATGAATGTAGTATAAAGTTGTAATATTGAGGACAGAAACAATTTTATAGTTTGCTACACCTTTTCCAGTACGATTTCTTTTTACTTGAAGTCGTTTTAGACTTTATTTATTTAATGTGGTACCGGATTTGATTCCAACCGACTACAAACTTGAAACAAAAAAAATATTTTCAAATAGCAATAATGTGACTTCTGTTCCACTCTGTCCTCGATATTTAGGAGAGCCCGTGAGGGTCACCTGATAAACGCCCTTAAAGGTACTATAACGTATATAGATTTTAAAATCCGACTTCTTATAAAATTCCTATTTTCAAAATGACTATTCGAACTGTAAAACGAATACAAGATAATTCCTCTAACACATCTTTGTGTTAACATAATGCACAAAACTGGACAGAGTTTTGTGCGTTAGGTTAGGTTAAGGTATACCTATTTGAATATATTTTCAAGCAAATTAAATCCAACACTGATAAATTTATAAACATCCAAAGATACATAACTTTTAATTTATATCGAATTGTACATGAAGTTAACAAATGTAATGTATTTTATATGTTCCTGCCTGAAATTTTAAGAATAGGCACAATAGAATACATTTCATAAGCCACTTGGTGAATATTTGAACTTTAAATCGAATAATCACAGTAGGTATAAGAGCAAAACAAAATATTAAAAACCAAGTCACTTATGAAAAGTATCATGGATTGCCTATTCATGAATTTTACTTTTAAAATGGGCAGCCTGTATATATTTTCATTTTTTAAACTGATCCTTATTATTTAATTGCTTATAATATTTGCATTAAAATTACGTTTGTACAATTTTTTACAATATTACAATACATACTTTTGCATCCTTACCATTTAAGCATACAGGAAGAAAGTTATTAAATAAATTAACGTTAAACATGCGTATAATTGACAAATAGTCATTAACTGAAATCACATGGGTATATTAATAACAATGACATTAATTCTGCATTAGTTGAAGTAATGTTATAAATTTGTGATGAATAATAATATTGTATCATTTACTTAAAAATGAACATTGCTGTCATTTATAATGTTCAATTTATAGGTTTTGAAATAATTTTTGATTTTGAGAAGTACATGATAACAATTTTTTAAATTAATAACGTTACAAAGGGTTAAAGAAATACGTGTTATTTTCAATATGGTTATTTGTTTGATTTGAAACACAATATCCAATATATCGTTTATCTTCAAAACAAGTCGAGAAACAAACAATTTTAAATAATGCTGCCAAATTTATTGAAAAAGATGTCACTACATTTTCGGCGTTCATCAGTAGGTACATTAGCAACACTGCTTCAGTATAAAGTGAATATAGCTTCGGAACAACCCTAGTAACCTTCCCGTGAACCTTTTCAATGTAACAGAATCCATTTTTTCGAAAAATCATAGTGGTAATATACAAAATGTATATCTGTTTTCTTAAAAGTCATTCATAAAAATTCAACAATGGATCCATCAAGAAACTACAGCAATTACGTAAGTATCATTACAAAAGTCTGTGTAAAGCAAATAGGCACAACATCCAATACCATTCATGCTATTTCTAATTCTTCCTACGCGTTTCCCACAGTAAGCAATCCTTGTGATTCCTGGTTCAGCTATGACCATTGCCTAGCAACTGCAGAATCTACGTAGTGATTCCTCCTGCCCACGTAAACAATGGAACGGTCCAGGGCCGCCTGAGCCGTCGCCGATGTCAGCCCGAGGAAAACGGGTTACCAGTGTGACCTTAATGCACGCGCTGTCGTGACTCGTGACCTTATAGCTAGCTTCAGCCACATTGACTCCGCACCTAGATAGCCTAACACTTTATTTTTAACAGGAATTCTAATGGATATTGAATTTTTGAAACGGTATTCTTACTTCGTATTGCGGAACAGTTACGGTGTCATCCCAAATATTCCGGTGTTGTAAATGGTGAAAGGATCAAAATAATTATAAATTTTAATTAAGATTTTTAAAGTTTACGAGGAGAAAATAAAAAAGTACTTATGTGTAAAATTATAAAATAATAGTACATTAAAACACAAGTATCATAAGGCAATCTGTTAACGTACGAGTCCAAGTTTGGAAAACGAGCCGCCAGGCGAGTTTTACAAAGGACGAGTGCGTCAACAGGCCTTATGATACATGTTTTTTATACTTTTTTTTCTATTGAGCTAATTTTACAATTAGATTTTTTAAAAAAAGAGTTATCAAAAATATGAGTTGGTGTTTTTTATCAGTTATGTTGGTAGCGTTTCCCGGTAAAAATTGAAATTTCTCATTTTGACAGTTTGTGTATCTTGTGATTTTGTCTGATTGTTTACATTAAAACATTGTATCAAGCATTATACAATTATGGAAGAGGAAAACCAATACATACAATGAACTCCAAGGTTATTAATGAACCATCCTGATTTGACATATCGGTGGTCCGTATTGGTTATTATCATAAATAAAACTTGAATATGGGATTGAAGGACGTTACGTGGACCATCAAGCCTTTTTATTGAGAAAACAACATATAAATAAAACTCTTTAAATAATGAAATACTTTAATGAACAATTTATTGCTCTAGACTTTTACTTTCCACCATTTTTACAACACTCACTGCTCAGTTGCACAGATAACAGCAACAGCTTTTCTTGCAATTTTTAATACAAAACATATATGGTATATATTCGATAGTTCGCCACAACGTGGAACTGCAAATCATGGATAAAAACGTCAACTTTTCATATTTGTTTGCTAGTAGCCGCCACAAATTGAGTAGACATTGTTAACATTTTCAAATAACGTGCATCATACATTTCATAACCTGCCTGGAATAACAATACATTAAATTCAAAATTGCATTACCATAAATTTAAATTATAATAAATAAAACTTACCGTTTTAATTATTTTGACAAAGTAAACCTGAGTGCATTGTTTCTTGTTTCATAATTTTTTAGTTGTTGAAATTTTAACTTCACAGATTCTTATTCTTTCTTAACTAACACAGCTATAGCTATAAATTTCTTTTCTTTCTAGTCCTATCACCTAGAGAAAGGATAAAAATCCACAATTAGAAGTAATATTTCAACACAAACAATTTACCATTTTAAGGTTATCTGTCAGTTATGAAAGCATGACTACCACCTCTAGAACATGAAAGGCGCCAAAAACAGTACGTTTATAGATTTTCTAAACGTCGTGTTTTCAGTGATAAACAGTGCTTTTATAGAAACACCGAAATAGAAAAATAAATTTTAGAGCGAAGTTTTTATTTACCAAATGTAGAACAAAATTATGAAAATTGAAATAAGAAAACTAAAACAGATAATCATAGGGAATTGATATATAAATTATTCACGTATTAGGCATTATATAGAAACAGGTTCGTGGAAAACATATTTAAACGAAATTAGCACTGGAAGGTGTGTTGGTGCCCTTCAGAGGATATTTTATTTTGGTCTTCACAGACCACACCGGATCTAAAGTGTTTCAGCAAGGACACCCGACAGACGGAGTATTAAAAAAAACTAGTAAACTAGTGTTGTATATATTAAATTATGACATGCTTCTAAAGTGGGAAGTACGAAGAAAAGAAAAAAATCCTCGGGTTTAGCAAACGAGAAATATTTGAAAAAAATATAAATTGAAAAAATTAAAATTTAACTGTCATTTTAAACAGTTATTTCTCTGTCATTTGAAGTTAATTACGCCTGTTTTACATTTGTGAATTTTCGAACTTGCCAAGTTCAATAAATTGTATTTAAAATTATACAACTTCACCAATTTCTAGGCATCTGTTATCTTTTATAATTTTTTTTCATATTGAAACATCAAAATTTATTGATATATAACAGTCATATAATTAAATTGACATATTGGTGTGTTATTAAAATTATTAGAAAGCACTAAAAAATTGAAATTTCTAGAACTTGGCCAAGTTCTTAAAATTGACAAATGTAAAGCAGACTTAACACTTATATTTGCATTTTTACCTCTCGCTAAGAGAGGTATTGTATTCATGCTAAAAATCGCATATCCAGATTTTAATGAATAAGCACGTTTTAAACCTTAAAATCCCTAGAATTCGATTATAACATTTTTACGATGATGTCCGTATGTGTGTGTGGATGTGTGTGTGTGTGTGTGTGTGTGTGTGTGTGTGTGTGTGTGTGTGTGTGTGGATGTGTGTGTGTGTGTGTGTGTATGTTGGATTCACTATATCTCAAATACTATAAGACTTAAGAATTTTTAACTACGGATTCCTCAATCTAACAATAATGGGAAGAGTCGAGTCAGTTTTAGTAACAATTGGACAACCAGAAGTAGTAGTTACAAGAAAAAAATCATCTAAATATTATTAATCGAAAATTTATGTAAATACTTATATTAAAGAACGTTAAATTCTTTATTCGATAAATATAAATTCATTATTATACCTTCTATAGATTTAGAGATAAAGAAAGGCATATAAAATAATTTGATGTAAAAAATATCAGATCAAACTACTACAAGGCAAGAAATTCAAATGTTTGTAATTGACACATAAATGTCACTGTCAAAAATATTTGTATGCCTCTGTCAAAAATATTTGTACATTATTATGAAGATTATGAAAATAAAAAAAATTCAACAACGCAAAAGAATATACGTAAAAAAGAATATAAAAGGAATTTGCGAAAAAATGACAAATATAAAGAAAAAGAAAAGGAAAGTAGAAAAAGAAAATTTCAGGATATTGAATATAAAGAAAATATATGTATTGTACATAATTTATTTTAAAATATCCCATAGATTTTGCAAATATATGTGAGAATTATTTTGTAGTGAGACATGAATATGTGTATTTGTATTTAAAAATATTTTTCGTTTTATGCGTACAACCAGGTAAAATATCTGGTGAGAGGTTATATGTTGGCCACATCAGATTTTTTAAAGTGTCATTGTGAATAAAAATATGGACTTAACCAAAGAGCACTTACAAATCATAATTTATAACTTGACATCTTAGACAGTTTTTAATTTAACTTTAAATTTATTTCACAGTTTATAAGTGCCTCATTAATAGTATGACAGATTTAGACAAATTTAGACATTTGAATGTTTATGTCTCGCTGAAATTAGTTTGAAAGCAGTTCAACAGGAGATTGATTGGGAGCTTTTCAGAAGTGAAATGAAAGAATAGTCAAGAGTATTATTGTACTTAGGCAACTTTTTTGAACATTTAAAATAAATAGAGAATTGGGAAATGATCGGACACGCAGTCTAATGTAAATAATTTATTTCCTGGCCTACGTTTCGACTGTTACTACAGTCTGTCTCAGGGCTCTGGTGGATGATATTGCCCATGACGTTATGTGGGGGTGGGGGAACTAAGTATGTAAACTGTCCTAGTTTGATGTAAATGTGGAGTACGATGATCGACTGGTAGCAGAATGGAGAATTGGGAAATGATCGGACACGCAGTCTAATGTAAATAATTTATTTATCATCGTACTCCACATTTACATCAAACTAGGACAGTTTACATACTTAGTTCCCCCACCCCCACATAACATCATGGACAATATCATCCACCAGAGCCCTGAGGAAGACTGTAGTAACAGTCGAAACGTAGGCCAGGAAATAAATTTTCGTCGATCATCGTACTCCACATTTAAAATAAAATTTTAAGAAATATTAACCATGTGTGTTATTCTCAACAATCCTAGCGTAACTCTCGTATAAGTAAACAAATTTATTGAGTTTTTGGGTAATTAATTAGATTTTTAGATAAAACGAGTAAAATTTGTCTTTTTATGTGTTTTCAGTGATTTATAATTTGTTTAAAATTTAAAATAAAATAACGGTGAGAAAATGGACAAACTACCTACCCATAAATTTGGGAAAGTACAGAGACAAGTAGTTAACCTAAAGACAATATGCGAAAGAATTATTTCTGCAAAGTTGAATCGTGAGAACCATGTAGGAGTTAGCACTAAACCCAAACAAACCTCTCGTGAAACAACAATTAAAATACTTAACTATCCATTAATCAATCTGCGACTTTCCATTTCTCAGTATAGTACAGCACGTTCCCTAAGGTAAGGCAAGGCGCGAGCAACTTCCATCTCATGCTGACAGACGTAGACAAATCTATCAGGCCTGCATTGGGCGAACATAAGCATAATGGTAGACCCATAAGCAGTTACCAGGATTCGCGGACATAGGAACATTAATAACCCGCGATCGGTATCTGCTTATCGCGCATTGTTTCGTATGTTCTCTTGACCTTGGAGGTAAGTGCATATGTAAACAAGTCCCCGACTACGGTAATCGTTTTTTCATCGCGTAATTGAAAGCTTCGTAATGACGGCCAGCTTATATCGAAAATAATAGCTATAGCTGGTTTTTACCTTTACATTTTTGGTATTTCCTGTATATAATATGCTTCTTCGGAGGTTTATTAATGGTTACGGTTAAATTAAGAAATCTATTAAAGTAATCGATAGTCTAATTCCTGATGGAAAATTGTTTTTCGAATATGAGTTGTTGGTTGTGTAATTGAGGCTTTAATGAAATGAAAATGGATCCGGTGGGGCCGGTTAATAGTGTTTTTATTACATAATAAGACAAGGACTTTACTACCATAGTTACTCACTTCCCAGTCGGTAAAAATACCTGTACTATAAATTACATCATTGTCTACGCGTAGACAATGATGTGGTTTATGTTATCAGAATTTGTTCATTATCTACGCCCATATAGACCACATTCATTCTTTACCTCTCGCTAAGAGAGGTATTGAATTCATGCTAAAAATCGCATATCCAGATTTTAGTGAATAAGCACGTTTTAAGGTCCCTAGAATCCGATTATTACATTTTTACGATGATGTCCATATATATATATATATATATATATATATATATATATATATATATATATACGTGCGTGCGTGTGTGTGTGTTGGATATACGATTTCTTAAATACTATAAGACTTAAGACATTTTTAACTACGGATTCCTCAATCTAATAATAATGGGAAAAGTTGATTAAGTTTGGGTAACAATGGGACAACCGGAAGTAGTAGTTACAAGAAAAAATCATCTAAATATTATTTATGGAAAATTTATGTAAATACTTACATTAAAGAACGTTAAATTCTTTATTCGATAAATATAAATTCATTATTATATCTTCTATAGATTTAGAGATACAGAAATGCATATAAAATAATTTGATGTAATAAATCTCTGATCAAACTACTTCAAGGCAAAAAATTCAAATGTTTGTAATTGCCACATAAATGTCACTGTCAAAAATATTTGCATGCCACTGTCAAAAAAATATTTGTACATCATTATGAAAATAAAAAGAAAGTTAACAACGCAAAAGAATATACGTAAAAAAGAATATAAAAGGAATTTGCAAAAAAATGACGAATATAAAGTAAAAGAAAAAAATATCTGGCGAAAGGTTATGTGCTGGCCACATCAGATTTTTTAAGAGGATAAAATATTACGATTTAGGCCCGATTCTACCACCTCTAGTTAAAGTGAAGGTTTATTAATCATTAGATCAGAATTAGGAAGCATGTTGTTAAGAGAGTAGGAATGAGCCAGTTGAGATGGTTTGGTCATGTGGAGAGAATGAAGAGTGAACGGCTTGTAAAGTGTATATATCTTGGTGAAATTGAGGGTGTTCGATTGCGTGGCCGTTCAGTGTGTAAGTGGATGGATATGATTGATAAGGTGCTAAAAGAGAGAAAGTTATCGAGTGGTAAGAGAAGACGAGCGTGTATAAATGCGATTATAAATATGGCCGAGGCGAAAGAAGTGTGCTTAAGCAGGTATGGAGAAGGATGATTATTTCGTAACTATTATTGTGGTCCGGTTGTGATATTTCGCTAACGAAAATCGTTCACTTTATTATGTTAAGAGTGAATAATATTTGTTGCATGGTGTCAGATTAGTAAGAATGTTGTTGAAAGAGAGAGTGATTATTTTTGTGGTTGATATTATTATTGTTTCGGGTTTGTGCTAACCCACTAAATGAGAAATGCGTGATTTTATGTATGTATGTATGTATTGGATAATAATTTTACAACATTTTCTACTGCCGTGTTTTTCTTATTTATTAATACCAATGACTCTTCATTCATCCTTTGCATTGTTTATTAATTGTAAACTATCATATATGATGAGTTTTTAATGCATAAGTACGTTTTAGGGTCCCTAGACTACGATATTATTTTTGCGATGATGTTTACGTAATATATGTGTACGTATCTGATAACTTGAATGCTAGAATTCCAAAAATTACAATTTTTTGGTATTCCTCGTTTTTACATTCACATCAAGAGCTGATTAAATTATGGTTATAATTGGTCAAACGGAAGTACTCTCATTTGAAACTCTTAACGATTTTTCTTAAAAACCGCAATTAAATATACATACGACTTAATTAATTTTTTTCTTCATATTACAATGTATTTAAAGATAAAAAATAGAAAGAAGTAAAAGTTTTACACACCTCTGCTGACATATAAATATTTCTAATTTACTTTACTTTACCTAATACGTTCGTGAAATAATTTTGCTGAAAATATATAATCTTTTGCAAGAATCTTTCTGTATGTAATTTATATAAAACACGTTGAACTAACGGAAGGTAATGTGTTTACCACATCAGATTTTTTAGGTTTTAGATCAACTTATACATCTCATTATTTGGTTTATTTAAACTCAATAGTATATGTACATAGATTCTACAATACTTTACATATAAAGAAATACAAACCACTACTAAAATATTTTCGAAAAGTTGTCCATCTCGATAAAGTCCCCGTGCAAATTGCCTCGTCAGGCTACGTTTGACTTCTAAACGCTTAGTTGCTTAAAGTTTCCAACAAAAAACAAGAATAACATAGGTGTAGCGTTCAACATCTACGCACGGTGTATAGCAGCCCGTCAAGATGAGGACAAATATTTGAAGAGCCCGTCGGACAGTGGCCGGCAAACATGTCAAAAAACTGTGTATTCAGCAGAAGAAAACATTGAGCTGTATTATGAAAGCCACATATTTGAACAGAAGTCGAAAGGAAATGCCAGTTACACTTAGTTTACATGACTGGGAGACTTCGTATAAAACTCTGATTCACATTGGAATTCTTATACTTTCTATCAGGATAAATGAATTTATATTTAAATATACGTTATTTATATTTGATCTGAAAAAAAAATATTTATTTCTATTTTGTTTCAGGGACAAAGGAAATACCAAACATGCAGTTGCAGTTGAAATTCGAAAAATAAAAGTGAGTAAACTATTTTTAAGTATCTATTTAAAAACAATAATTTATTTTTGTAAATAGTTATCTATATAAACTCAAAAGCCGATAGGTATTACATTAGTCAACTTTGGTTGATAGAAACTGCAACCTTGGTTGAAGCATCTTAGGTTTCTTCAACCAAAGTTGCAAAAATTAATTACACTTTTCCACTTATATCTACAGCCAAATTGTTTAGGTATTTGTCCAAGAACAATATATTTATGTAGTAGCACTGTGTGAAATAAGTGTTAGTTTAATTCACAGAATATCAAATATGTACGAGTATATCGTTAGCATTTCACTTTGCCATATTGAATTTTAAAAGCCAAACCGTCTAAAGAAATGAATAACTCTATTTAAAACACGGACTAAATATTGACATTGCAATACGTATGGTTGCAAAAAGCGGGAATCTTCTATACTACATTTCTCATCTACGCAATGAGGTCATGCACGATTTTTTATTTTTAACTTTAATCGATAGAGTAATGAAAAATAATAGACCCGTATTTTTTATTTTTCCTTAAATCGATCTTTAATACTGAAAAAAATGTAATTAAAAATGGCATTGTTCAAAACGCGGCTGATTTTCTCCACCTCGTCCCTTGCCCAGTGACGCCAGTGTTTCATCAACGCGGCCATTTTGATTGTCACATTATAGGTTAAACGTCAAAGTGACATTTAAAGATAACCTGAAATATACGAAAGTAAACATATCGGTGAAACGCTGTTTTGTGCCATCGTGCCAAAATACTAGCAAAAATATTGAGAAAATATTTTTAATAGTACCGCGTGATACAAAAAACACAACTCGGAAAACAGTTACTGTTTTTATTGAAAAATACATATGTGATACGCAACACAGCAACAGTAATGAAATTCTAAGAATACACAATGATCAACGTAGACAAATGTTAATCAGACAAAAACTAAAAACGAATGGCGAATGACTAATGACCAGCAGCTGAGTGATACGTGGATAACTTCAGGTCAAGTGAAAATTATATTTATAAAAATTAATAGAATGATGTTATATTAATATATTATATCATTTCTATAAAATATTTAGATATGTAATTCTCAATTTATAGTATATATAATTTTTTCTTTTAGAAATTCTGTGTCGATATAATAAGGCTGTATGAAACGAGTCTGAACTTGCAGCGTGAAACGGTGACGTCACAACGTGGCTGGTCTCTTGCAACTTTTTAATAATGTCATACTTTAAAACGATTCTATACAACAAAAAATGTAAATAAAAAATAATATATTCATAAAGATAGATACATTAGACTATGCTTGTTTGACTTAAACAAAAAAAACGAACAATTTTTTTTGCATGACCTCATTGCTACCCCAAACTGAGGGCAACGTGCAACTAAAGTTGACTGTTGTTTAACTTTAGTTGATACGATTGACGGTGTCCTATCAACTAGCAACTACTAAATTACATTAGTCAACTTTGGTTGACAACCAAAATTGTCTGATGCCAACAACCAAAGATGACTAATGTAATATCGGCTAAAGAAACAGCATTAATTTGAAATCACAAAGTTTTTATTTAGTTTCTTTATAAAACTTATTACTTACATGGCTAGTTTTACAATATAAATTACACAAAATGGAAAAGTATGAAAAATAATGCCTCGTAAATGATTTTCGGTTTTACTCCGCAAGCACGGGCTGTTTTTACGTCATTTTTCAAAATGACACTTCTGGGTCTAGTGCTTAAATTTGTTGCTGGATAGTCCTGGGATTATTGACATACATCCGATCCTATTGGTAGTCCCGCAGAAAATAGTCTAATCTTTAATCAAATCGGGCG
This sequence comes from Harpalus rubripes, assembly GCA_963082715.1. Lineage (NCBI taxonomy): Eukaryota > Metazoa > Arthropoda > Insecta > Coleoptera > Carabidae > Harpalus > Harpalus rubripes. The sequence goes on along the minus strand of OY720460.1, from coordinate 26,243,287 downwards.
GACATGGGGGTCAATTGAATACAATTTTGCAAAATTGTTCGCTTTTTAAAAATAGCATTAGCAGCTGCATTGTGGTTCTGACCGTATGAGCAGTTGCCCAATCTTGCTGCTACCATGTCTCAGGCAAGTCGTCCACTACAAGAAGCACAAAATTTTGCAAATTTTTCAATATCGATTCTAACTGTATTGCCATTTTGCCTTCAAAACAGTAAGGCCCGATTTTCTTTTCGAAAATTATACTGCACCAAATTAAGACATTTGTGTGGTACAATTCATGCTTGTTGATGTACGACCCTCGGATTCTCGGAGTTCCAAAACCTAGTATTTTGCTTATTCTCAGTCTCATACCCATTCCGAAGAAAATGTTCTTGATCTCCCAAGATCAGATTGTATATAAAGTCTTTCTAAATAATAATAATAAAAAAAAAATACATTTTTACGTGTTGTTGTGTTATAAATTTTTCCATTATAAATTTCCAATGAATATTTTCAAAATCTGAAACAAAATTACTTTACTTTTTAATTATAAAGCTACTTGTATTAATTTGCTCAATAATAATTTACAATGTTTTTCAGTGACCAAATTCTAAATGTCTTCTCTGTCCAAAAATATTATAGTTAACTTGCCTGACATTGGAACTTGACAAAAAACAAAACGCATTCCTAGAGAAATATTCAACAAGGAATGCAATAAATTGTTTGATATTTATTTCTTCGAATATGTAAACTACGCGCGACATCTCTTGGCATGTGTGATCACCTTGCAGCACTTACGTAACACGTGGCTTGTATAGGTATGAGTCGCCGACACACTACAGACACGTGTGTTGCGCAATGCATGTATACTGGATCACATTTCAAAAGCTTCTTATCTTTGACATATTTTATATTGAATTAATTGCACTGCTACTAGAACTGAGCATTGTGCTTAATAAAACGATGCTGCAAATGCACTAAATGATGGTCAGAAGATGATAGTTTCATACAGACGAAATAGTGAACCAGAACTAACTATATTCATTGAAGGGACTAGAAAGTATTTTTGAAAAATTGAATATGGCAGTGTTTTAATGTACTTTTTAGAATATATTTTTTTATTCGGATTATTATCGGGACACATTAGTTGCAAAGGGCATTACATCTAACAAAAAATCATTTCTTGATAGGACTATTTTTTGTTAATTAATGAGAGAGGACGTTAGACATTTTGATGTAATCAATTTTAATGGGGTAGGGATTCGAATGACGATGACCCGATATGTGAAATATCAGTAGAAACAAGAATGAATTAGGTTAACTTGAAAATAATAAACGAACATTGCCTTTAAGAAGGATGCCCATCTTAATAGGACTGTATTCCTTAAAGGAAAACGATGTATCTTTCGGATACCTCAAGCAATCCTTGATCTAAGTCAACATAGGTAAACGATTGTTTTCTAATATTATCTGCCCGGTAAAATTGTATAGGGTGCTTTATAGGTACTGGGTGTAATTTTTAAAATTGATCATATAGGGCTATTACATAGGAAAACAGTTTTTTAGCTGCCAAAAGTTTCTATATTAATTTATAATTAGTGTATAATATAAAGAAAAAAATTACGAATTTTTTGATACCAAACACATCATAGCAATAAATTATATTTAAAAATATGACAGTAACAAAACATTACAATTTTTTACTAACATTAAGAAAACCCAAAATAATATTTATAACAAATAAAATACAAATAAACGTTTATTCATGAGCTTCCTTAAGTCAACAATTGTTTTGTTACTGTCATTTACATAGTTAATGAGTTTTTCCTTCATTTCGCAAATTTTAAAATTTATTTTGTGGCCTTATATGAAACAGAAATGGAATGTGTTTGGTATAAAAAAATCGTTTTTTATGTAATATAATATAGAAATTTTTGGCAGCTAAAAAACTGCTTTCCTATGTTACACCCTTATGACTCGTTTTAAAATAACACCTGGTATATAAAATTTTAGAACATAAAATTCTAAATAAGGGTGTTGCAAGAATTCTTATATGACTTCTAAGTACTAAATTTTAAAAGATATTGTTCTTTAAAAAACCTCACATTTGAAAATATCACGAAATATCTATTAGATATTTTATAATTAATAATTGAAATTTGTGTAATATTTTGAAAAAGTCACGTGGTTTGAAACAAAATGTGACGTCAGAGCACACAGTTTAACATGTGACAAACTATCGCCTACTTTTATTTATATAAATAACGTAAACTGATTTCCTATTGGCTACGAATGACGTACTGTATGTGCTCCGAGGTTACAGGAGTGGGGGTTTGTTTTTGATGACTATTTCTGGCGCCAATCTTTTTATTTAATTATTGACGAAAAAACAATAAATTATTTTTTTAAAAATTTACTTGATAATTTTTTAAAAAATATATACTTCTACTTAACTAAGCAACCTTCATTTTTTGAAAAATCGCATACTATTTATTTTTACCATGAGTTTAAATTAAATTCGCTTTGTTATCAACACTGGAAATTCAAAAATTTTGATATCATAAAATAATGAATTTGTGCTCTATAATTCTATGTATAAAGCACCTCATAAAATTTTCACTATCGTACCGCTATTGTAACCAAGCTAATATCGTGATCATTTCGAAAACGTAAGCGACGGTACATGTGCATCAGTTTATTAGAAAAATTGAGGGGAATAGAATCCTATTGTCATTATCGTTATCGTATCGTTCATGAAATAAAGTATAAAAAGCAGTCTGATATAAATACTCGTACATGTATATCATAATTTATTATTAATAAATTTGTTTATATGTAATTTATTTAGCATTTTCAAATACAATTGAAAAACAATAGCTCATGTAATTTGCAGCTTTTAATACAGGAAAATAATTAAAAACATAATAAAAAATAATTGAAAAATTGCAGGTAATAAACACAAACAAGCTCCAATCCCACCTCGGAAGTTAATTAAAAACACATACTAATTAATAAACACTGACTGTTTCCTTTTCTTATTTGCACACAACATTAAATTAGCAATAATAAAATACAGGAGCAATACACCAAACATAATTAACTCTACTTCATAACATTACATAGCGGAAATATACTTCTTGTTATATAATTATAGTAAAAGTATTGTTTACTGCACAGAAAACATTTAGTTTGTCGTTTAGATTACTAGATTTGTATGTCTATTGTTAGGAATAACCTTCTGTTGAAGGAAATGGATCTTTAAAAATGTCATTAATAAAAATGGTCCGTGGACATACTTTCAGTTCGCTAGATAATTGCCGAAATATGGGGTGTTTGATAAAATAGGTACAAATAGCTATTTTATTTAGTAGTAGTGGCAGTGCGTGAACTTAAAGTGATGTGAGGCCATTATTTTCGGTTCAAGTACAAACTTTTTTGAACGTTACTTAAATAATCAACACACAATTAGATATTACCTATACCTATTGTAAATGTACGAAAATAAAAATATAATATTCATTTGCACATTAAATCAATCCGGTGTTCTTTGATATTAGCAAATTTGTTGAAGACCGATAGACTATTAGGCTGACGGCTAACGAAACACGAATGACAGGCTAGACGCTATACAGTGCAGCGTGTCAGCCTGCCAGCGTGCAGCCCAACCTTACTGTGTTCTCCCCACCACTCAACCGAAACCGAGAAATTCTTGTCCTCGCGTATATTATACCTATTATTACATTATAATTATTCCGATGCTTTTATTTTGCTATTTTACACTTGTAAGATTATATTTTTTATATTTATGAATTCAAAAGAACTAATAATGAAAATATTAGTTGGAAAAGTAATTATTGTAATAATTTATTTATTTAACTTTTTTCTTAAATTATGTCAGTTCAGTTTAATTATTTCCATTGTTCTAAATAGTTCATATTGTTGTTAAATTTGTGTCTTGGTTGTTGGTATTTGTACAATTCATGATATATTAACAGCTATACATTGTTTATATTTATAAATGTTTAGTTTAAATAACTGTGACAAGTAACAATAAATTAAAATAGAAATAAATAATAGTTTTAAATTTATGAAAATATAAAAAAATATCAACAGTAAAAATAAATAAAGCAAGTATTTTCTGCTGTAGTGCTTGCCGTGCGATATGCTCGGAACGAGAGAGGCCAAGTCACCGCTTGGCTCACCGGCAGTAATGCAGGGCGTAGAGAGAGAAAATCGTTCCATCTCTCTCGCACTTGTATATTCCCTATGAGGACAGCACAATTTGGCCTATTTGTATAAATTCGTGTAAAAATAACGCTATTTGAATGGTTATTTGGCATATTATAGTAACAATAATTGCATGTGAGTTCATATACCTATTATAGATTTATATTATTTCAATATATTTTAATTTAAAAAAAATGATAAAATTTTACAAATGTATTGAGTTTAAGAGGTGAGGCCTGGTCTCATTTGCCTCACTTGCCTCATCTGACACACGGCCACTGTTTAGTAGGTAATAATTATAGTATATATTAGAAAGTTGAAATGCCACTTTTTGATATGAACAATTAAAAATCTGATGTGGCCAGCACATTACCTTCCGTCAGTTATATGAGGTATTTACGAAAATTCTACCGGTGAACTGTTACCGGTAAACAGCTTATAGCTACCGGAATCGATATTTTAAGAACGCAAGTGGTAAACAGGGTAGATCCATAACCTATGAAAAAATTTGAAAATTTGAAACAGGTTAGAAATTTGATGTAGTTAACAAACTGAGCAGAGTCCTA
>OY720460.1:26071018-26233518 GCA_963082715.1 Harpalus rubripes | reverse complement strand
CTCATTTTATAAAAGTCGCGACAAAAAACGTAATAAAATAGTCCAAAAGCGAAATATTTGGAGTGATGAAGAAACAAATATTTTTTAATATGTTTTTGAAAGAAAGATCAAATAACAACATGGTAATTTTTAGATTTTGAGGTTACATATTCAGCATGAAATTAGATCATATACCTCTCCCCGTCTGTCTGCATAGTCTAGTATTTAGCTATCTTTTTTTAGTCATTACGAATTTAAAGAAGATTGAGAAGGAAAAGGATTTTTCAATTCATAATATACTTGAAGCCACTTGAATTGTCGAGATAAACGTAGTCATTACTACTTATGGGTTTCTCTGATAATTTTTGGTATTTAAAAGCATACATTTTACCTATTATGGATTTTATAAGTTGTTTCTTGTTTAAATAAATTATTGTATTCTCCTTTTCAATTTTTCCAGTGGATATTTGCAAATATATATATATATATATATATATATATATATATATATATATATATATATATATATATATATATATATATATATATACATATATATATATAACTACAGAATGTAAAAATAAATTAAAACTTTCTCTTTTTTTACAAACTTTTCGAAACGGTAGACTACGAGCCCAAACTCATTATAGTTCAGTCGTTTTACATTTCCATAAAATTGTTAAACTTATGCGGTTAGAACTTTCAACAAAATTCTTTCGGCTACTATGGACTTCAAACTTAAAAAAAACTGCGGGCCAAATGACGGATGATAATAGTTCGACCGGAATTTTAAGGGTCATCTTCTAGTCCAGATTTAGCTTCTACGAAGACCAATATATTATTGCAGTCGTTAAATGACAAAAAGTTGGCCTATAAAATAATGACAATATTAATAAGATTTCATAGTTGGATATACGTAAAAATAAGAGCATATCAACATCCATAATACTTATTCGTATTTATTATTCCTAAAGAATTCTACCTATCGTCAATAAACTTTCGTTAAATAGTTCTTTTAGTTTCTGAAGTATATTTTATTCGTTCGATGTGACATAAATATTCCCTGGTTTCAGCACGAGTTCAGCCATAAAATCTGGCTGAAAGTTTATTATTCCCGTCATAAAGAAATTAAAAGTTATGATTGTTGGGACATAATTTTATGTGTGTTTTATCGGTGCGATTAGCATATATAGATTTGCTCTCGGCAGGTAATATATGATTCCGATTGACAGTTCCGCGATTGTCTGCACGGGCACAGCACGTCGAGCTATAGTGTTTGCTTGAGAACAGAACTGCGGACCGCGGACATGGCCAAGGTAAAACTCATTTATAATAATCGCAATTTTATCGATTGTCTTGCGCCATAACTATTAGCACGACTGTTGCGTAACACAATGCTAGACGCAAAAGGTACGAGAGAATGACCATGTGGAAGACATATCACACGAGAATTAAACGAAAATTAGTCAAGGAAGAAAAAAACAATGCTCGTATTTTAAACTCAGTCAATAGCAATGGGTCAATAAGTGAGGTGTTGACAAAACTAGCGTTTTTTTTAAAAAAAAATCAGACTGTTCGATGAGAAAAAATTTACAACTAGTTCACACTTATCTGAATCCACTCGCGAGGTAGTGTATATAGTGCAAACAGAAGTGGGGCTTCTAAATGTCAGATTTGAAGCTATTTTGGTTAACCTGAAATTTGTTGTTAGTTTTGTCTGTCTTAAGTTGAAAATAATGGACGAAAATTTTACAAATTCTTGTATTTATGAAGTAGATGATGAATACAGTTTTTAACACCTTAATTTTTTATAGATTACAATATCAAACAGCTGCTAAACAACTTCTTAGTTCGTTCATTTGCTTATTTAACTTATTGTGTTTTTTGACACGTGTACTAGTGCATACTATACTGACTTGTACCGCATTTCACTAACATTTAATTTTTGAAATTCTCAACGAAAATCGAACTGGTGCACAAAAATGCTATATTACACAAGGTACTAACACAGAACTTAATAGATAATTTATACAATAATAGGGCTGTTACAAAAATTTTGATATGCCTTTTTTTAATATTAATTTTTTTAAAAACTAATGTTCATCAAATAGCCTTAAATTTAAATTATCACTAAATATATCCATTGTATGTAATAATTAATTTTTGAAATTTGTGTAATTTTTTGAAAAAGTCACATGATCTGAAACAAAATGTGACGTCAACTTTCATTCGCTTTACATGTGTCAAACTATCACCCACGTGTTTTACCTTCCGTCACCTTTAGGTAAGGAAGGTATTGTCTTTGGTCAAAAAATTCGGTGGTGAGTTTTTGATGAATAAGCACGATGATGTCTGTATGTGTGTGTGTATGTGTATGTATGTGTGTGTGTGTGTGTGTGTGTGTGTGTGTGTGTGTGTGTGTGTGTGTGTGTGTGTGTATGTATGTATGTGTGTGACAAAATTTTCTAATGCGATAACTCTAATACTACAATTCCAAAAAATATAATTGTTTCGTATTCCTCTACGTTACACCCATGTAAAGAGCTGATTAGATTTTGGTTATAATTGATCAACCGGAAATACCCTCATTTGAAGATTTTAACAGTTTTTCTTAAAAAAACAATGTTAAATATCATTTTTTCACTTAATGTTATTATAAATATTAAAGAATATTTTATTCTCTATACGATTTGAATGCATTTTATACTTCATATTAAATGGATATAAAGTTAAAAATTTATAAAGAAATTAAATAACATATATTAGCCAGCTATGCTATAACTCTGTAAACAGCTGCTATATTAAAAAAAATTCTGATTGAAGGATGTCAGTGTCAAGTGCAGTTGACAGTATGTATGTGTTATAATTTTACTGGATATATAGGATCTTTTGTTAGAAACTTTCTGTATGGAATTTGGGTAATGTACAAGAAATATAATATTTTGCAAGGAACTTTCTGTATAACATTTATACAAAATACATAGAAGTGACGGAAGGTAATGCGCTGCCCACATCAGATTTTTTGTATAAATAACGTAAGTGATGGATGAACTGTTTTCGTATTGGCTATGAATGACGTGCTATATGTAATTTAACATCTTAAGAGTGGAGGTTGATTTTCATATATCTTTTTATTTACCTAATTATTTACGAAAATAATATCAAATTATTATTATTATTGATTTTATTACTATGAAAAATATTGCATAAACTTTTATTTAAAATATTTTTAAAAAATGTGGATCCAGTTCATTTGGAACTCTTTTAAAACAGGCAGCAATTTTTGTTTCGGAGGTGCACGAAAAAGGAATTGTTTTTTTTTCATAAATAAATAAATATTAATATATCATTACGGCATATTACCATTGCTGCGTGTGCCAATCAGTTTTGCACACAGATTTCGGTAATGAGAATGACATATTTGTACCGTGTGATTTTTTCATTAGGTCAACATATTTTACTTAATTTGTTGCAAAAATATTTATACAAGTATGTAAGTATTTAAATGATTATAAATGGTATGAAATACTGTCGTAAAAACTACTAAAAATAATCACCCGTTTAATCACATGTGAATATTATTACATTACCATTAATTACACATATGCATGTTGAAAGATATGTACGTATACATATGCGAAATTATAGAAAAGTCACACACGCAAAGTGCATATATCAAAAAACCGTTACAATTTTATTTCATACTTTTATTACATGCTAGTAATCTGCATGCAGCACGAGAAAGAAAAGAAACAATTGACTCCCCTGGCAAATCAGAACAAAAGAGTTCCACAAAGACGCCAATTCACTCCATAAACCAGCATCAAATTCTTCCGGAGCAGTTTTTACAAAAACCGTAATAATTAAACATCAAGCTACAAGGCGTGAATGGAGAGAACTATTCGCTTATTCTCTCTTTATTATTCGCTCCCCTCGGAATGCAGAAGGGTTGAAGCGAAACGTCATATTAATTAGATGTCTGAGCGGTTTATTAAGAACGGACGGATTTTTCCAGTCACTGCGAATTGTTCTCGGATTGTCGAAGCAGTTCTATTATTTTTAAGATACTGGAATTTTCTCTTTGTTGAATTTCAAATGAGCGGGGTTTCATTATGCTTTGCTGGCTAAAGAACTCGTGTTGAAGAACTAATTAGATGGAGAATTTTTAACTCAAATAATTAATTTGTTTTACATTTTTATATTCTCGTTGTTTTAATTTGACAATACAATCGATTTCTCCCAAATCATTTCACGAGTAAATATATTTGAAAACAAATATAATGAGCCAGTTTCATATTTTTTAAAAAGTATTTTAAATTAATGTTTATGCAATATTTTTATAGTATTAAAAAAATATTTTTTGTTATTTTCGTAAATAATTATATAAAAACATTGGTGCCAGAAATTGTCATGAAAAACAACCCCCCATTCCTGTGACGTCAAATTACAGACAGCGCGTCATTCATAATTTAATTAATTGTAAAATAATCTAATAATTACTTCCTGACATATTTGAAATTTGGTGTATTTAGAACAATATTTTTTTTAAAATTTAGTACTTAGAAGGCATGTAAAAATCCTTGCAACAGCCCTATTCTCCTTTTCGCGTCAATTATTAATGACTGTTATTTTAATTAATCTATAGATAGCAATACAAATTTGAAAAAGTATAGCTACGTTATACCCACCAAATTCAAAATTTCTTTTAGTTGATATCATTGAAATATAAAAACAAAACATTTTAAAATTATGTTAGGTCTCTGAGACCGAAAACGCTCAGTAAGCAAAAAAGTAAAACAGGCACAATGCGATGTAAATTTATCTAAACTTATACTTACGCCCTGATCAGTATGAATTTGTTAGTTTTCTAAGCATAAGTTAACATAACCTCACTGTACAAAAATTATGTGATTTGTATGACTTTGTTTTTAAGACCTTAGACACTTACATCCTTATTCATAGTAACTGAGATAGACCTGGTGTAAACTAGGTCTTAGAGTAGGTTGTACAATCACAGTTTAAACTATATGTTTATTACAAATTCATGGCAACGCGCAAAAATCTTGTTGTACATCAACGGTTTGTTGTTTATACTTAGTTTAAACCACTGCACATTTAAACGCTCGTGATCGATCGTTTAAACTTAGTTTAACTTTAAACTGCCGATATTTTAATCTGCAATTTATACCGGAATTGTACAACCAGCCCAAAGTAGACTAGGTTTAAACTGGGTCTAAAATTTACTATGAATAAGTCCAGGGTGGTCTAAGTTAGACCTAGTTTAAACCTAGCCTATGTAGACCGAGTTTACTCCTTGTATCCATGTGAACATGGTCTGCGACAAATATGAATCTAAAGTAAGCTTCAGACAAATAGTCGAATATTTTCAAATGTCATTTAGTTGCCAGTGTAAAAATTAATACTTCTTAATAAAAAATATTGTCTAAAATAAGAATAGTATGTGCCGTGCCACAAAAATAGGCAATAGGTTTATATACTGTATCTGGTTTAAGTATGCAGTGGTGTGTAAATAATCTTGTTGTTTGATTGGACAATATCCCAATCAAGATCAAGATCAAACTGCTGCTATCTTCGCACCACTGCAATCTTAAATCATATAGGGCGCGAGCAGACACGTGACTCGAGCGACATTGACGTGCTTGGAATCAGCTGATTTGTGTGCATATGTCATTTTGACAAGGACAATGTCACGTTGACAAGACCAATGTTTTGATTTATTTTGATTTTTAACTGCTAAAATGTTATTATTTTTAATTTCATATGTTTTACTGCTTAAAAATTGTAGAATAATAACATTAAAGCAGTTCAAAATCAAAATAAATCAAAACATTGGTCTTGTCAACGTGACATTGTTCTTGTCAAAGTGACATGCGCACACAAATCAGCTGATTCCAAGCACGTCAAGGTCGCTCGAGTCACGTGTCTGCTCGCGCCCTATACAATATAGAAGCGTGTATTCATATGTATGAGCCCTATATATGAACAAAAATGGAAAGAAAGAAATTTATTATCTTCATCTTTTACATTATTTATGTGTACAAAAATATCTTGAATATCCACAATTTTATTTATTTAATATCAAAATTGTCAATTTGACAATTTCTTGTCTAACGAATGCAATTTTTTTAAAGCACACTATATATTCGTTACAATGACAGGACTTAGACCTAGTTTAAACTAGGGGTACGCTTGGTCTAAATTTTAGACTAAGTTCAAACTAGGGCTAAGTGAACCGTTACTAGGAGTAAGGAAAAACCTTAGTCTTAAAGAATTAAGAAATAGATAAAAAATATAGGTACACACTATAATAACTGCAGCAATAATAATGTAACGCTAGTGAATACTAAAATATGCAGAGGAAACACGAGGGAAAGATAAACGTGCCTGAAAGGAAGATCGCAGAAAAAGTAAAATGAGACAGAGAAAGAAATGAAAATATAAAAATATTGACAAATCTAGAATAAGGTATAATGTAGAAACCAATATAGAGCAGAAGAACTGGGCTGGTTCGGAAAGTATTAGAAGCTGGAAGTATGAACAAATAAAAGAGGAAGAGGCAGTCCTAGGAAAACGTGAAAAAAGTTGGAAGAAATGAAGAAGATGACAAAGAAGAGAATTGAATTTAAAAACGGGTATTAGGGATATATTAGTGAAAATAGAATTAATTTTAGAAAAATAACATTTATTGTGAAATTGGTTACTGAAGTATCAATTGACAAGGTATTGAGCAATACAAATAAAAATCGCCTTAATTTAAAATAAAAATATACATGGCGACAGGTAATGTGCTGATTACATCATATCTTTTTAATGTCAGATATGCTGGTCGATTTTTTGAACTTGAAAGGCCATTTAAACAACTATTAGAATTAGAGGTCAAGTCCATAAAATTGAAATGTGTAATCGACTAATTATTTTAAAATGCTGTATATAATTTCTATAGATATTATCGACAAGAAAAAACGCTGTAAAATTGTAGTTTTTTTCTGTGTTTTTTGTTCCTGTTTGCTTCAATCAAGTATTACATCTAACGTTATGATTACTTTCCGTTTTAGACTTCAATATATTAACATTTTTATTAGTGCTGGTTTCCTAATTGAGATGTATGAGCTGCAGTTGAAAAGTGAATTAGTAAAAGTGCGTCCTCATTGAGATTGTCAAGACCAGTAGCTGGTACCGCAAACAAATAAAAAGTATTTGCTTTATTCGACATTGATCTTGAGAGGAGTACAGCAAGTAATTGCAGAATCGTGATTGCGCTGCAGTCCAAACACTCGTAAATACCGCTGCTGTGTACAGTGTACATACACTATGTACAGGTTGCTGCTATCTGGTGATTACACATTACGTAGACTTCTAAATATAGAGATGACTATGTACGGAGTAAAATATAAACCATATGCCTTCGTCAACTCAGATCAAAATGTACTTCTCTATAAGGTTACCGATGTAATTTATCTTCTCATATCTACAGGATGTTCTTTAATATATTACCTAACAAATAGTCGCATATTTTAATATACAACAATGGAATTCGTCTTTCATCTATGATTAGAACACTTTAAAAAATAGTTTGGCAAGTGTTCGACTACGGAATAAATATTTCGCCATTACTGGAACCAGACTTATCTGAAACTCAAATGGACCTACCTATATATCGGAATAATCCAAAAATTACAATCAATAATGCTAAAGGTGCATTCACAAATGAAAATTAGGTTTATGGTTTTTGTTTAGGTTTAAGTAAGTCATTCATAAATGTAAGTTCAAATTACCTGAAAATTAGTTTTGATATGTACAGACATCTATGTAAATGCTACAAAAACAATATTAAAATATCGGTAGAGCCATACTCAACAAGACACCTGTGCGCCGTGAAACTGTCATTCGCTTGGCATTATTGGTTATATTTCAGCATTTAAGTTATGACAGTCTCATGTTCTTCTCGCATTTGTTTAAAAAGCTGAGTCCACCAAGTGGATACTAAATAAAAATGGGTGTATATGTATGTCTATATCATTTCAGACTTGGTGAAGTTTGTGACGTCAAACTAAATCATAAACCTAAAGCTTGGACGTTGCAATAGCTTTATGATTTGGAATTAGAAACCCTAAATTCTAAAGTGTGAATGGAGTCATTACGTAATATGCGGCCAAAGTCTTTAAATCTAAAGTATAAACCATAAATCTAAACCTAATTTTCATTTGTGAATGCACCTTAAGACTCATAACACAATCACTTTGGCATATTCAAAGAAAAGCATTAGGTACATCAAGATTCTATATAAAAACGAATAAACGGTACAAGAATAATCAAAAATTGTCAGCGAAAATATAGAGAATGACTAAGAAACCACCCGTATTATAGAGCAGTAAACCTTCTAAACCTATAGCCAGAAAATATAAAGACTGTACTATATAAATCAATGGATGTTCCGCAAAGATTCTCATAAAAATATTATAAAACAAACCATGTTAACTAAATGTTAAAATAATTTACTTATTGTCTCATATAAGACACAGTCACCTGTTATCTATTGGCTTGCATAATATCTACCTATTAATAGAGGAAGCATGTGTGGACGTATATTCGCGCTTTGCTTTACTCTAAAGGTACATTCATAAATAAAAATTAGGTTTAGATTTATGGTTTATACTTTAGATTTAAAGACCTTGGCCGGATATTATGTTATGTCTCCATTCACACTTCAAAATCTTCTTCTAAACCCAAATCATAAAGCTATATGATTTAGTTTGACGTCACAAACTTCACCAATGAGGACGACTCTAAAACGATGTAGAAATATACATCCATCTTGGATTCACTTGGATTCGGCCTTTAAACCAAATACGAGAAGAACAAGGAGACTGGCAAAACAAGAAATTTAATTCCTGAAATATAACCAAAACCAATAATACCAAGCGAATGACAGTTACGCGGCGCACGGATATTTGTTAAGTATTGCTCTACCGATATTTTAATCTTGTTTTTGAAGCATTTACATACATGTCAGTACAAATAAAACTAAATTAGTGTTAAATTAAACGTGTATTTATGAATGACTTATTTAAATCTAAACAAAAATCATAAAGTTAATTTTCATTTGTGAATGCTCCTTAACTCTGGCAAAATTACAGTTGAGTTTGAGTGATTTGGAGATCAGTATAAGCCGTCAATCCGCTGTGAGTTTTAAGCCACTACTCACCACTACCTAAATGCAAGTAAAATTCAGTCAAACAAACCAATAGGATTCCGGCCTTATATTCTCAAACGAACTGACGATGATGAAACCTTACCCAAAACAAGTGCTTAAGGAAGGTCTCCGCAGAATCTTTTTCGTACAAGCAAATTGGTTTAGATTGTCTTAATGTAAATTTGAAAACTCTGAACGAAAAATTCATATTAAACTGAAGATCTAATTCCAGTTCTTCTCGATTCTTCGGAAGAAACTACTTATTAGCGTAGTAATTATTGAAAACAGCAAAAGGACCTTTTATAATGGCTAAAGTACAGACTTTATTAAACCAGGGAATAAAATTTAAACGTGTACAAAACGATACGTGAGGAAAATTCTAAGGCCCGGTTTTACCATCTTCATGTTAAGAAATAACATACGGTTAAGTGCATGTTAGTAAAAAAAAGTTGTTTTTCCATTCCATGTTATCCATAACCTCAAGCTAAAGTACATGTTATCTTAACATCTAGAAAAATTACATGTTGTACACTTGGTAACATGAACTAACCTTCAATTTTGTCCCTGACAGTGACATTGTTTAATCATTAATAATAATTATCAAATTATGAATCTATGATATAAACGCATATAGGGAAAATGAAGAGATACCAATAAGGGCAGAAAGGATATTTCGACATAGGGCATCATTTAGAAAAATATATTCGGAAGGAGTTTTTTAAAAGATTCAGGCAGTCCGCGATAACTGTCTAAATTATTATAGAACAAGTTGAAAATGGCATTCGACATGAAACGGATAAATAAATAAGATTGTGGTTTAAATCAACAAGAATTTTTATTATATAAATTTTATATAATTTGCAAAGTCTCCTGCAGAACACGTATTATGCTACAAGTTCCTTTACATCAGTTGCCGCAGATTTTTCTGAAGCTATTGTATACATATGCATTCCAACCCTGAAGAAATTACAGAAAGAAAACATGAGTTTTGCAATATTGCTCGTTTTCCAAATTGTATAGGTGCTATAGATTTACACATTTACACAACGTAAATACCCGAACCAAATGAAATGCTATCAGGGCCGCTCATGATGTAAAATTTGCAAATTAAAGTTTAAAGTATACCTACTTTTTGTTCTTCAAAAATGCTAGATTTATTATATTGATGAAATTTACCTAAATTTATTCTTGTAATCAATAGGTTATAATCTTCATCGTTTGTTGTAATCAACAATTTTACAACAGATTTCAGAATTGAATATGCATTTGATTCTTTGCAAAATAATAATAGGTATTTAAATATTGGATTCATTGTGGGATTCATTCTTGTAATCAATATTCTTGAGTTATAATCAATATATTCATTGTTGTAATCAACATTTTCATAGATATTATTTCAATATAACAATGCTAGAATAATAACGAACCGTTTGATACGATAATTATTTTACTTATAACTAGAGCTCTAATGCAAACACACTAAAAAATATATTGTTCACTTCTATCATATTAATTTGTAAGTTTTATAGTAATTTTGCCTTTACGAATAGCATTTTATAAAAATTTACTATTATTTACTTTATTATCTTGAAACGGCGCCCCTCAAAGTCAGGCGCCTTTGTGCGGGGTACAACCTGCCCACCGACACGGCGCGGCCCTGAATGTTATAAACCAAAACAAACAACTTTCAAAATTTAGTGTTGTCAACTGTATAAAACTTCGCTGTCAATGAGAAAATTATACCAACATTATAAAAATAACCTAAAACTTTGGGTTAGGTAAAATGCAGTTTCCACTTGTGTGGAAAAACGTTTACGGTGGTAACCGGACATTAACTTCATGTTACTTTTAACTCCATGTTTCATAACCGCATGTTAATTTATACTTGGTAAATCCGGGCTTAAATGGTATACAAGCTGAGACAATCTACCACCTCAAAAACAATCTTCTTTCTCTTGCTTCTTGCTTCGTTGGAAGGCCTGCAAAGAAGAAAAAAATAAATAGAGAGGCATCCTGTGTAAGCTATTATGTTTCGTCAACTGTGATCAAAATGCACTCTCTATAAGGTTACCTTGATAATTTATTGGCTGACATATACTGTGGTGTATGGTGCATACTGCTCGCTCGTGCGCTTAAACTCGTGCGCGTCGGGCTCTAATCGCACCATCTTCGATTACGTCTTACTGTGTAGTCACGCTCCACTCTTTTACTTCTATTTGTTATTTGCAAACGCCAATTGTTTACCAACACTTTGGGACAAACAGCCAATTTGACCTTGGGGAGCTAAACATAGTTCATGATGATCAAGGAAAAATACACTAGACCTAAGATATTTATCAAATCTCGTAGATACCATTACGCTCCTTTGTCGTATGGAGATGTATGTCAAATAAAAATAACCGTTTCAATGTCGATGATGAAATTCTCTCAGTTTATTGCAAGAATAAATCAGCGTTGTAAAGTTTTACCATTAAACTTTGAAATATATTGCTACTTATTCAGCTAATACATGACAATTCGAGTTTTATTCGATAAAATTAAGATGTAAATCATTGTTCTCGTTTCATTTCCTTTCACTCGGAAGGCTAGTTTTGTATGAAATAAGATTAAAATCAATAAAAACCGTAAATATAAAAAAGTCATTAGGTTATAAATAAGCGACTGGAAAAGTATGTAGTAAATATTCTTTAATCGGGATTTCAGTCAATTATTATTAAAATTAGAAATCGGACAACATCTACGTTTCGTCACCAAATTGCGACTTCATCAGGACTCTACAATACAAACAATAAATTACATTAATATACAATAGTAAGAAATATTTTGTGAAATATTTCTTACTATTGTATATTAATGTAATTTATTGTTTGTATTGTAGAGTCCTGATGAAGTCGCAATTTGGTGACGAAACGTAGATGTTGTCCGAATTCTAATTTTGATAATAATTGACTGAAATCCCGATTAAAGAATATTTACTATAAAAAAAAGTCGCTTACAACCCAATTTTGTCTAAAAAGTTAAAAATGTTCAAAAATCTATTCTTTTTTGTGTACTTACTTCTTAATACTGATTTGAATTTTTTTTAGTAGTGACCCAAATATGGGTCGAAATACAGAACTATCACCATTTGATTCTACAGGCAAAATTACATAAGCAAATAGGCTGAAAACTGATATACTTATGAAATTTTGTCCATAGATTCATTTGATAATATTAATAAGCCTCTATTTCAATCTATTTTTGAATTACTATCCAAAATTGGGCATTTTGGAAGAAAATATCTCGAGAACGAAAAAACTTATCGACTTGCGGGTTTAAATCTGCAATTGAGAAGTATTGTAATATTTAAAAATTGGATTAAAAAAAAAATACTTTTACGTAAGATTGAGTGTATAAGACTTTTTAAGATAATATCTCAAATTTGAAAATATCACGAAATATTCATTAGTTACGAGTATTTTGCAATTAATTATTGAAAATTATGTAATATTTTCAAAAAGTTACGTGATCTGAAACTTTTATTTATATAAATAGCGTATGTGATGGACAAACTGTTTTCCTATTTACGCGTTTACAGCATACACAGTGCAAGTGCGCACTGAGTGCAACATATCACGTGACCACACTGAACGAGTTCTGCCCTCATCTGGTGGCAGGGCAGTTTAAGCTGAAAACGATTTTGCTTAGTCGCCATATTTGCACTGACACTATTGCACTTACCTAGGGAGTTAGAAAAGTTGCACTGAGCCAGTGCACGGTTCAACTTTTTCTTAAGCTGAAAACGCATCAGCTGACTCAATTTTGCACTCAAAGACAAGCTGAAAACGCTCAATGCAAAAAGTACGCACTCGACTTGTAAGCTGAAAACGCTATAAGAAAAGTTGCACTGAGCCAGTGCACGGTTCAACTTTATCTTAAGCTGCAAACGTATCAGCTGACTAAATTTTGCACTCAATGACAAGCTGAAAACGCTCAGTGCTGAAAACGCTATAAATGACAGGTGAAAAATTCACTGACTTCAAAGGGAATTTTATCTCAGTTAGTAGAGTATGCTACTGCGCATAGAAGACTTCTGGTTTCAAATCCAGGTGAAGTCCATTAATTTTTCACAAAAATCTTTCTTCGACATTTAGTAATTGAATCATTCACTGTTCCGAATGTTATAAAATAATTGCACGAAAACAGTTCATAATATAATAAAATAAATATATTGAATAGCAGATACCTATACTTTCTTCAGTAAGTAATAGATTTTGCTTAGAAATATAAATATGTACGTTTCATAAAACACCATACATCAAACTTCAATTTCATTACACTGTCATAAATACCATCTTTTGCTTTTCTTCTTCGCATATTGTACGCAAATGCCGCAAGTAATCCTCTACTACAATACTTGATATGGCAATTCTTCGCATTAGCACACTCATATCTCATCTGCATACTTGCCGACAGTCGCGATTTCTTCTGCTACTGCAACTTGAAAAATGAATGAAAATCTTGTTGTTGTCCACGTTTTATGATTGTTTATTACAGCTCAGAGTTTTATGATATTTGTTTATTGTTGGTTTAATTGCTTATTGACTATAAATTGTGGTTATAGTGTTTGCATAAATTAAGTCGGTTTTATTATTTTTACTGGTTTTATTATATAATTGTAATGAATCATTCAACGGAAAACTAAATATGTGAAATATTTCTATTTATTTCTATTAATGACTAGTTTTAAAATTTGTATTGCACCGGGTTCATTGTATAGAAATGCTGAATTACAGTTGCCTCCTAATTTTTTTCTACCGGGTATATAGTAACGGGTTTCAGGCGTTTCACATACCAAAATAAATGTACTGTTTCGATCTTTTAATAGAATATCATGATAATTACCAATTATGAACACTAATAATAATTGTAGAGATGATGAGAAATATTTGGAGATGCAGTCGTGGCAAACAGTGTTTATTGAATAGTAATTTAATTAACTTTCCTACGTTTCGACTTCAAATGAATCAGCATCAAGGATAGTTAAAGTACAGTTGGAAAATAAGATCATTACATTATTAAATCAGAAATGTAAGGATCAAAATGTCGACAAAAAATATCAGAGGTAATAAAATAGGTGCACACTAACAGTCAAGTAATACCAATAAATACTAACAATAATATTCATAATATAGTGAAAGCCTTCTTTAGTGGACTCTGATGGTTGCCATTATTTTGTCCTTTTAAGCAAGATGACTACTTATTAAAAAATTGCTTCGAAAATAAAATTAAAAATTACACCTTAAAAATTAAGTGAAAACATTGTTCTGGAAATACGAATCTAATTTTTATTTTCACTTCATTTTAAGGTTAGGGGTATATTTCAATTTTATTATCATTTATCTTGCCTTAGGCTCCACCTCCACAATATTAAGTCTTTAACAAAATTGTCTATTTACACTATAATCTTTGTAATATGTAATTTATAAATGAGATCTTTGAACATATATATATATATATATATATATATATATATATATATATATATATATATATATATATATATATATATATATATATATATATATATATATATATATATATATAATTTATACATACATAATTAATTGGTACTACGTTACGAAATATGCTTCAGTATCAAATTTCTAAGTGGTTAAATTTACAAAACTTAAGTTTGACCCATTTAAACCAATTTTAGTATTTGTTTTGCACATTTTTTTTTACCTTCCGTCACCTTTAGGTAAGGAAGGTATTGTCTTTGGTCAAAAAATTCGATGATGAGTTTTTAATCAATAAGCATGTTTTAGGATCCCTAGAATACGAATTTACTATTTTTACGATGATGTCTGTATATATATATATATATATGTGTGTGTGTGTGTGTGTGTGTGTGTGTGTGTGTGTGTGTGTGTGTGTGTGTGTGTGTGTGTGTGTGTGTGTGTGTGTGTGTGTGTGTGTGTGTGTGTGTGTGTGTGTGTGTGTGTGTGTAAGTGTGTGTGTGTGTGTGTGTAAGTGTGTGTGTGTGTGTGTGTATGTATGTGTGTGTGGATGTGTGTGTGTGTGGATGTGTGTGTGTGTGTGGATGTGTGTGTGTGTGTGTGTAACAAAATTTTCGTCTGCGATAACTCTAATACTACACTTACAAAAATTATAATTTTTTCGTATACTTACATCCATATGAAGAGCTGATTAGATTTTGGTTACAATTGGTCAACCGGAAGTACCATCATTTGAAGATTTTAACAGTTTTTCTTGAAAAAACTATGTTAAATATAATTTTTTCACATTTGATTTTATTATAAATATTAAAGTATATTTTATTCTCTATACGATTTGACTGCATTTTATACTTAATATTAAATGGATATAGAGTTAAAAAATTATAAAGAAATTAAATTTCATAAAGTAGCCATAGCTATGGAAACAGCTACTATATTAAGAAAATTCTGATTGAAAGATGTCAGTGTCAAGTGAAATTGACATAGTGTGTTTTTCTTATAATTTTACTGGAAATATAGGATCTTTTGCTTTCTGTATGGAATTTGTATGAAATACATACAACTGCTTTAAGGTAATGTACAAGAAATAATAATAATAAATCTTTTATTTCTGCAGATACATTACACTGTATATAGAAAACGTCACAAAATAATAATTTTCTATATGAAATTTGCATGAAATACATGCAACTGCCGGAAGGTAATGTACAAGAAATAGAATATTTAATTTAGCAAGGAACTTTCCGTATGAAATTTTTACAAAATACATAGAACTGACGGAAGGTAATGTGCTGGCCACATCAGATTTTTTAAGAGTGTAAGGGCAATTTTCATTACCAGGCTCACTTTAAGACATGGGTGCCGTTTAGGGGGGGGGACAAGAGGGGTACTTACCCTCCCCTGGAAGTTAAGTTCAATTCTAATTTCTTCTTTATTTTGTATATGTCTTTAAAGACTGTATAGGAATATTTAATTTCATATTTATTACTATGCAAAAAGCAAGTACACAAAATAAACATAATTCGGTGCTTGTCCATGTATGTACCTACATGTATGTACTTCTGGGTGCACGTTTGGAAAGAAAAAGAAGTAGCAGAAAGTATAGATTTTACAAAACTAATATCAGAAGAATGTGATGTTTTCCCGCTATGAAAATTGTTTTACAAATTTTTTTCGACAATGCCATCAACAACACGTTCAACAGATCATTCTTTCTAATCACTTATTTCTGTGTGAGATATTTATTCTGGACAGAATACTACCAAGCATTATTTCTGTTAAATCTTGCATACAACATTTGCTATTATTTCTTTTTGAGATAGGTACAATGACACTGCAACCCTTTTCGTATTATAAAACTCCATATCTTAATTTTCCTCTACAAGGGTGCCAACAACCTCTCGCTATTCCTTCCGGGCTGGTCCCATAAAGCATCCAGCCAATTTAAAACAATATCCCTTTCTGCACTACAACCCTTCCGCTGCCCGAGGCCGTGCGGCTAACCACCAGACACCTCCGCGCCCGCCTCGAAAGGGTTGATGGATGCACCCCCACGATGCTTAATTACGGAGAAAATAAATGCCTACAGTAATGAGCGTTTAACTGACAAGCGATTATTATTGACTAGCACGATAAGTAAGGAAGAAGAGTTCATTTCAAATGGATTAGGATGGAAATATGGTTTTGAATATTTCATATAGCGAGTTTTGTTTATATAATTAAGTGGTGTAATCGTGTAATAGTACTGGAGTCGACTAAGATTTATTTATCGATTGAATCGAATCAGAATCGATAGTTATTTGAAGATTTAATGATAGAGTATGAAAACTAGCAAGGCCATTTAAATGAACACTTAAACCTTATTTCAATTTTATTAAATTGTGTATTATAAGATAAGAGACGTTACATTTACGGTGACTTTACCGAAATTAGATTTTTTAAAACATTTACTAGTGTTATTATTTTATTATCCGTATGTTACCTTTTGGTTTTTTGTCAGTCAAATTTTGTTTATTGTGTAAAATTTGGGACAATACAAATATTTATTTTTTATAAAAATTTAATATTCAGCATTTACCTTACCAATCTCGAGCTCTCTGGAAGTTAATGGTAGTTGTATAAAATGGACGCAGCTGTGCTCTGGAGTTAGTTACATGGAGAGACATATAGAGACATTCACATAGAGTGTTAGTGAAGCACAGCAGTATCGTGGTGGTGCTCTGGAAGTTACTGGTATACTGGGATAGCTGTAGATGTGAATACTCGGTAGTGTTGACGAGTATTGGGGAGCTATAGTGTACGAGAACAGTAACGGCGAGTCTGGAAGTTACTGGTATATTGGGATAGCTGTGGAAGTAAATATTCGGTAGTGTTGACGAGTATTGTGAAGCTAGGTATACAAGGACAGTAACAGCGAGTTTGAGTGGATACTCGACATTGGTGTTGAAGAATTCTGGCATACGAATAGTTGGTGATACTGAAGCTGTGAAAGGAGAAAGTTAGTTACATAAATAGACAGACAGTGAGGTGAAAAGTGTGACTTCTGCCCGAGCAGTTAAATATACAGACGCTGTTGAGTCAGTTGTGTATATAGACGCTGTGGAGGTCGGTAGGCGGACAGTTGAACGTGATATAAGTATATAGTGAAATAAATATAGTTATATAAATATCGCGTAAACAGTCTACAAAAGTCTGCAACAAACCGGCAGTCTAAGATTGGAACGCGTAGTGAAATAAATAATTAGTAATATCGTGGAAATAAATAGTAGTGTTAATTGGTTAACTAAATAGTGTTAGTGTTATCTAATTAATTATAGTTTTAGTCTTAATAATCGTCATTATTTAATACCTTTTCAATATTTAATTATAGTTTAATAAACCTTTATTTTAATTAATATTAATTGTCTAATATTTTCACCGAAATAAATTAGATAAAAAAACATTACAGTAGGTACAAAAAATTCATAAAGAGCACATAAACGTCAATTGTTCTCAAAATCGACAACAGAATTGTAACCACCTTATCCATACCAAAGTCCAGAAATTTCCCATTATAATTTTTCCATTTATTTTGCTCCACAAGTAACAGTCGACTTGTAGTGTACCCCATGTTTAACCCTGAACCCTCATGATTAGAGCGAGTCCGTCAGGCAGGCCTGGATTTGGCTAGGGCGCATTGGAAGCATGCGAGCCGCTGCCGCAGGATGCAAGCGAAAGGAAAAAATACCCACGCAATTGGTATTCCGCACACAACAACAGGGTCCGACAGCCCGACCACCCCCGGATCAATACCCGCCAAGGAACCGGCACGCACTCGCTACCCTACACATCGCGAGAATCCAACGCACAACATCGGACATGGATCACCAACAACACCACATAGGTGAACAACACATACGACGTACGATGCGTTAAGAAGAGAAACAATTTTTATGTATAAGAAGTTAACGGCCATCAAGTTATTCCAGGTTAGACAAGGGTAAACACAAACATCTTTCTTTTCCTAAAAATCTGATGTGGCCAACACATAACCTCTCGCCAGATATTTTACCTGGTTGTACGCATAAAACAAAAAATATTTTTAAATACAAATACATATATTCATGTCTCACTACAAAATAATTATTTTAATATAAATTATGTATACATACATTTTCTTTATATTCAATATCCTGAATTTTTTTCTACTTTCCTTTTCTTTTTCTTTTATTCGTCATTTTTTCGCAAATTCCTTTTATATTCTTTTGTAGGTATATTCTTTTGCGTACAAATATTTTTGACAGTGACATTTATGTGTGAATTACAAACATTTGAATTTCTTGCCTTGAAGTAGTTTGATCTAAGAATTTTTACATCAAATTATTTTATATGCATTTCTTTATCCCTGAATCTATAGAAGATATAATAATGAATTTATATTTATCGAATAAAGAATTTAATGTTCTTTAATATAAGTATTTACATAAATTTTCGATAAATAATATTTAGATGATTTTTTTGTTGTAACTACTACTTCCGGTTGTCCAATTGTTATCAAAACTTAATCAACTCTTCCCATTATTGTTAGATTGAGGAATCCGTAGTTAAAAATGTCTTAAGTCTTATAGTATTTGAGTTATGGTGAATCCAACATCCACACACACATCCACACACACACACACACACACACACACACACACATACGGACATCATCGTAAAAATGTTATAATCGGATTCTAGGGACCTTAAAACGTGCTTATTCACTAAAATCTGGATATGCGAGAGGTAAAAACTGTATTGACTTCCAAGATTAAACGCCGAATAACAGCAATAAGTTGCTTTCCGTTAGATATTTTCCGTTGTGTGATACTCAATATTAAGCAGTAAAATATATGTGGACATCAGTCACGTCATTTGTAAATGGCAACATACGCTTCATATTTTTTTCTCTGTTCCAAAATCGACAGGAAAAATTTATACTAAATGAAAATGTACGTACATTTTCAAGGGACTCGCCGACGCAGCTAAAGTGCCATTCTAAAATATGTAAGTGACTCCAAAACATTCTAAAAACATTTCAATTAGAAAACGTCTTCTGGAGCGATTTGGAGATATGAGAAACAGTTTTTACCTCTCGCTAAGAGTGTGTGTGTGTGTGGCTGTTGGATCCACGATTTCTCAAATACTATAACACTTAGGACATTTTTAACTACGGATTCCTCAATCTGACAATAATGGGAAGAGTTGATTAAGTTTTGGTAACAATTGGACAACCGGAAGTATTAGTTCCAAGAAAAAAAATCATCTAAATATTATTTATCGAAAATTTATGTATATACTTATATTAAACTTCATCAATATATTGTATTAATTAAAATAAATATACTTATATTAAAGAACGTTAAATTCTTTATTCGATAAATGTAAATTCATTATTATATCTTCTATAGATTTAGAGATAAAGAAATGCATATAAAATAATTTGATGTAAAAAATTTCAGATCAAACTACTTCAAGACAAGAAATTCAAATGTTTGTAATTGACACATAAATGTCACTCTCAAAAATATTTGTATGCCACTATCAAAAATATGTGTATGTCATTATGAAAATTATGAAAATAAAAAAAGTCAACAACACAAAAGAATATACGTAAAAAAGAATATACGTAAAAAATAATATAATAGGAATTTGTGAAAAAATGACGAATATAAAGAAAAAGAAAAGGAAAGTAGAAAAAGAAAATTTCAGGATATTGAATATAAAGAAAATGTATGTATTGTACATAATTTATATTAAAATATCCCATAGATTTTGCAAATGTATGTGAGAATTATTTTTGTTTTATGCGTACAACCAGGTAAAATATCTGGCGAGAGGTTATATGCTGGCCACATCAGATTTGGACATATCACGGTGTGAAACGAACGGTTTGAAAGTTTTATTTGAAAAAACATATTTTACCTAAAATATCGATGGAACTTGGTTGGGTAGGGCATAATATGACAAAACCCATTGTTTTTAGTGGATACAATCTTTTGAGGGGACTTCGTAGTGCACTCGCCGTTTTAAACTATGGAAGTTATCTATATCTAAAAGTTTGGCATTTCTCTGATATTTAATTTTTTAAAAATCAATTTGTATGAAACTATTTACCGTTTTCAGTTCAAAACTGTGTCACACAGATTTGTAAATCTTGGCAGAAACATAATTTACAGATCTGTAAGACTAGTTTTGAACAGTATATTTGTGAATAAAAATTTAATTAGTTTTTCCAAATGAAAATATTAGAAATTACTAGAAAAGTCTATCTATCCCCTTGAAAGCTAAACAGATGATCCTACTTTAATTATCGTCTCCTACTCTCGGAAAGAATTCCAAGTCGCGGTGCGCATTTCGGCACGTTCATGATATATGTGCATCGCCGTCACAATGAGATATCACCCTCGCTCGCTGCTGACCTCTGGCTGCATTAGTGACGAGTCGTTTATCATCCGCAGCTGAAGAGTTGCCAACTTCTTGCTGTGTACATGTCACCCAACAACCAATTAACTGCGTTATGAGATTGAGAGGGTTATTGTGGGGTAATTGTCCACATTCAGGGTTAAATTGCTGGAAGATATGAGGAAGAGTACGACAGATGGAAAGAAGGCATGTTTCATTTTGATTCCTAAGAAATAATATATTTTAAGTGAAGAATTTTGTCAAGACGTTTTTGTTCATATATTGGGAACAGCTTTGCTTGTTTTAAGGTTAGTAATGCATGACGAGGCAAGAGTACTCTCGCATCTCGTCTCGTCTCGTTGCATTATGCGAGACGAGAACGAGATCGAGATTGCAATTTAAAATTCGAGGCGAGATCGATATAACAACTGCGAGAAGCGAGAAATAAAAAGTATTCGTAACTTTATAGCTTTGATTCATAAATTCAATGGAAAATGTACCATCCAGGGAGTGAAGTCGACGGTAATTCGTGAATAGAACACGTGAATGTGAAAATTATACGAATTGACTATATTTTTTGAGTCTATCTATAGTTGAATGATAATCGCAGAGCGAGGAAATGCAAAATAAAGACTAAATCGGTTTTGCATCTTGTAGAACTAGTTTTTCTCCAACATTTTAGTTAAAACTACGGTTAATAAAATTCTTGCCGTCCCTGAAAAGTAAAGGATCTTATATTAACCGTCGATAGGAGCCAACACAGAGTGAAGCGGAGTGATTGGTTGTCAGTGGGTTCTCAGTGTAGCGCTTTTTATGAGTAAATCTTACTTAAATAGTGGCATATAGTTAATGATAAAGTGTAGAAACTTTTAGTTACAAAAAAGAATTCTTTAAATGTTTAATTAGTTTTACTGATGACAGAATGTATTAACAGATGTTCGTATTGAAATAATTTGGTGACTAGAATTTAGTGTTTCGTCTACTTATTATAGTTATACGACTGTAAATACACGGAAGACGGAACGATTGGTGCGAACCTCTCTTTTGTATTTCAACTGATACGTAAATACCGAGGTAAATACGTAGTGCGCAAAAAAATGTGCGAGAACGAGAGCGAGCTCGATATTTTATATTTCTCGTCTCGTCTCGCCTCGCGTGCAACACTATTTAAGATGCCGTGCGCTTACTAGGTCTGATAAAGAAATACAAAAAAATTCTATGTGTCTGATTCAAACCATCTTTTTAATGTTGGTACACATAATATTAACAATGAGTTAACAGTTTGTATATATGAAATAAATTGTGAAAAATTGTTTAAAAGTAGAAGATTGTTCAGCCATCGAGAGGAGAGCAGCCAGTAGCTTACGAGTAGTTGGTTAGAGCACTATCCCGGCAAGATAGGTATCTCGGATTCGAATCCCGATGGCTGACAATTTTTCACAATTTATTTCATTGGTACACATGTCCATATAGGACTCATTTTTATGTTTTATTTTTACATTAAATTTTGTTTTAAACATCGAATAAAGTCCAGTAACTTTAAAGCTTTTCACGGGGCTTTTTAGCGACTCTGCTACGAAAAGTAAATGCTTGAAAGTTGGATGCGACCTGGTACATCACTTGCTTATGAAAACGAGGAAAAATTAACAAAATTGTTCTTGGTAATTGACTATTAGGAGAATTACCTTACACTGCAAAACTTGTTCGCGAATTTTTGTAAAAGAAAAACCTGTGTATACGTGTAATAATGCCTCAATATTGCCCTTAAATTTTTCTGTTCCGAAACAGATAACTGTAAAAGAACAACATTTTGTAATTATAAAGGTGTATTCACAAATGAAAATTAGGTTTATGGTTTTTGTTTAGGTTTAAGTAAGTCATTCATAAATGTAAGTTTAATTTACCTGAAAATTAGTTTTGGTATGTACAGAAATGTATGTAAATGCTTCAAAAACAAGATTAAAATATCGGTAGAGCAGTACTCAACAAGACACCTGTGCGCCGTGAAACTGTCATTCGCTTGGCAATATTGGTTATATTTCAGCAATTAATTTATGACAGTTTCCATGTTCTTCTCGCATTTGTTTAAAAAGCCAAATCCACCAAGTGGATACTAAATAAAGATAGGTGTATATATCTATATCATTTCAAACTCGTTCTCATTGGTGAAGTTTGTGACGTCAAACTAAATCATAAACCTAAAGTTTGGACCTTGCAATGTTTAGCTTTATGATTTGGATTTAGAGACACTAAATTCTGAAGTGTGAATGGAGTCATTACATAATATGCGGCCAAAGTCTTTAAATCTAAAGTATAAACCAGAAATCTGAACTTAATTTTCATTTGTGAATGTACCTTAAAGGAGCCAAAGGCAAAATCGTTGAAGGAGCTAAAGGTTTTACCACATAGTACATTCCATAAAGGTGCATTTACAAATGAAAATTAGGTTTATGGTTTTTGTTTAGGTTTAAGTAAGTCATTCATAAATGTAAGTTTAAATTACCTAAAAATTAGTTATGATACGTACAGACATCTGTGTAAATGCTTCAAAAACAAGATTAAAATATCGGTAGAGCAGTGCTCAACAAGACACCTGTGCGCCGTGAAACTGTCATTCGCTTGGCATTATTAGTTGTATTTCAGCAATTAATTTATGACAGTTTCCATGTTCTTCTCGCATTTGTTTAAAAAGCCAAATCCACCAAGTGGATACTAAATAAAGATGGGTGTATATATCTATATCATTTCAGACTCGTTATCATTAGAGCAGTTTGTGACGTCAAACTAAATCATAAACCTAAAGTTTGGACCTTGCAATGTTTAGCTTTATGATTTAAATTTAGAGACACTAAATTCTGAACTGTGAATGTAGTCATTACATAATATGCGGCCAAAGTATTTAAATCTAAAGTATAAACCAGAAATCTGAACCTAATTTTCATTTGCGAATGTTCCTTAAAGGAGCCAAAGGCAAAATCGTTGAAGGAGCTAAAGGTTTTACCATATAGTACATTCCATAAGTGTTTTGTAGATTGGGAACAACGTTGGCATAAAAATTTAAATCGGATTCGAACTCTGGTTGTCAGACCAGATATTATAATTTTTATTATTACATTTACAATGTTTATCCAATATCATGCTGGTATCTTTAAGTTGGATACTGGCATATGTTCTTCTAGCAGGAAAGTTTAAATCTATACATTTACGATGATCCAATCTTATTTAAAAACGGTAGTATATGGAAATAATTAATGCAACTTAAATTTATCTAGAATTGAACAATTTTACACAGATTTCAAATAAAAACAATGATTCCAACTTTTCAATTCAAATATTATTTTCTAATATGCTGCGGCTGTGTGGAAACTGTGGCAAGCCGCCTGCACGAGAACGCGGTTGGAACCCCCGTAGTTGTCGGTGTACAGCAAGCTGTTACCGACCACGTGGCGACCGCCATATCGTACTTGTTGGCAGGAAACACACCATCGGGGTGCACCGCAATACCAACCTGTCACTACCCTCTGTTGCACTGAAAATGAAACGAAGAGTTGTGGAGCTTGCCAAATGCACCAAGGAAAGTGTTAGGTATAGAAAGGAATCAGGAAAAAGAAAACAACAGAAAATAATACGAGCTACTTATCAAATAAGTCCGAACATTTTTAAATATACCGAGTGCTTTTAAAAATTTAATCCTGTTTGAAACTCCATAACTCCAGACTATATTGAGATATCAAATATATATATATATATATATATATATATATATATATATATATATATATATATATATATATATATATATATAAACAAAACAAGTGAATAGCGATTTTCTAAATTTGCTTTGAAATCTACTATTGCACGTTTCTAATTTTACAATCAGCTTAAAACCAATTAGGCTATTATTGAAACAAATTTAATTCTCAGTGACATTTCAAGTTCGATATAACATTATCATAAACAATGAAATTATTGCAACTTATTATCAAGAAATAGTAAAAATTGTGGAAGGAAGCTCCGGGAAAGAGATCGTCATTTTCTAGCATAAATCGTGCTATTAGGTGACTGATAGAAACTGGATCGATTTTCAGAAAGCCTGAGAGTGGAGCGTCACTAACTGTTACAATAATAAATGACGAAAATTCAGAATTAGTACCTACATGAACAGTCCCAGGTTTTCTAAAAATTAATTTAATTTCTGTCAGTCGCATGATTTATGCTAGAAAGTGGCCATCTCTTTCCTAGAAATTCTTCCGCAATTTTTTTGCCACTCCAATTTTTACCTTCCGTCACCTTTAGGTAAGGAAGGTATTGTCTTTGGTCAAAAAATTCGGTAGTGAGTTTTTAATGAAGAAGCACGTTTCAAGGTCCCTAGAATACGATTTTACTATTTTTACGATGATGTCTGTAGGTGTGTGTGTGTGTGTGTGTGTGTGTGTGTGTGTGTGTGTGTGTGTGTGTGTGTGTGTGTGTGTGTGTGTGTGTGTGTGTGTGTGTGTGTGTGTGTGTGTGTGTGTCAGTGTGTGTGTGTGTGTGTGTGTGTGTGTGTGTGTGTGTGTGTGTGTGTGTGTGTGTGTGTGTGTGTGTGTGTGTGTGTAACAAAATTTTCGTCTACGATAACTCTAATACTACAATTCCAAAAATTATAATTCTTCCGTATTCCTCTTCGTTGCATCCATATGAAGGGCTGATTAGATTTTGGTTATAATTGGGTCAACCGGAAGTACTCTCATTTGAAGATTTTAGCAGTTTTTATTGAAAAAACGATGTTAAATATCATTTTTTCACATTTAATGTTATTATAAATATTAAAGAACATTGTATTATTCTCTATACGATTTGACTGCATTTTATACTTCATATTAAATGGATTTACAAAATTATAAAGAAATTAAATTTCATAAATTAGCTAGCTATGCTAGAAACAGCTACTATATTAAGAAAATTATGATTGAAAGATGTCAGTGTCAATTGACATATTCGTAGTATATTTGTGTTATAATTTTACTCGAAATATAGGATATTTTTGCTCGAAACTATCTGTATGGAATTTGTATAAAATACATACAACTGTCGAAAGGTAATGTACATACAAGAAATTTAGAATCTTTTGCAAGGAAATTTCTGTATGGATTTTATAGAAAATACATAGGCATTTACGACAATTCTACTGGTAGATACCGCATCTACTGACTATGTTCGAAAACACGAGTGGTAAAAAGTTACCGTGTTCGAAAATTGTACAATATCTATCAGATCCATATACCGGCATCATGAATAATCTAATCTCAAAAAAAGGTAGTGATGCAAAGCGAAGCGCGCACATTAAAAGTTTGTTAACTAAATCAAATTTCTAACCTGTTTCAAATTTTTTTTATAGGTTATGGATCTACCCTGTTTACCCTTTGCGTTGTTAAAATATCGATTCCTGTAGCTATAACCTGATATACAGCAGTTTACCGGTAACAGTTCACCGGTAGAATTTTTGTAAATACCTCATATAACTGACGAAAGGTAATGTGCTGGCCACATCAGATTTTTTTCTTTATAACTAGTTGCAATGATCTCAAGTCAGATTTACTTATGTGAGATGCCTTTGCCATTATCAGAAGAAATCTCGAGACAATTGAACAAATGTCACTCACAATTACATTTGTTTTAATAATAGCCTAATACGTTATATAAATACTTGTCTGCAAGAGATAAAAAGATCAAATTGATATCTCAATGCACTCCGGAGTTATGAAGTTTCAAACAGTGTTTGTTTTCTAAGAGCCACTCGGTATTCTTGAGATAATGTTTTCGAATACAAACAATTAGTATGCTTACTCGTTTTCTTACTATTTATTTAATTCATAACTGACCGCATTTCCTTCTAGCATAAGTATCTAGATAACCCGTCGCGTCAGTCATAGTGATATACCTATATAACCTATGAATAGTTGCAATATTTCCATGTTCGGAAGGCATTCATTGCAATTACATAAATCACGGCGTAGTGAGTCCTGATCCGGGGCGGCTGGAGAGTTGTATCCCTGTCAGCCGTGTGATCCAGCACGAGCTGTCAGTGCAGGCGTGACAGTGAGGGATGGGCACCGGGGATGAAACACAGACGGACGCGCAGATTATGACTGTCCGAGCCCTCGATATCCGCAATACATGTCAGCTAACAGTGGCGGCGAAGGAACAAACAAGAAGGATAAATTATTTTGGAATTATCGAAACGTTCTTTTGGATCGGACAATGAAATTGATCTTCAAATCTTGGAAATGGAACCAATCTTTGAATCAGGGTAGTGAAACCGGTCTTCGAATCAGAGTAGAGGGACTGATGTTCCGATTCGGATAGTGGAACCAATGTTCGAACATCCTGTCCTATATATACTCTATAGGTAAATTTTTTAAGAAGTTAAAAATTAATCACCGATTTACAGAACAGACCCGGTAATATGACCAAAGTAAAAGAAATTCACTTGTATAAATAATATGAATTAATATTTTTTTTTTGTAAGATTCAACAATTCTAAAAAATTTATAGATAATATTTTAACACAATGTAACAATTTTTTATATAATTATCACCAGGGCTTTATTTTAATAGAAATGGTTTGGGTTAATAATAATACGTACATCGTGTTTGAAGAACAAAGCAATAGGTATATCCAATAATTTAATTTTCCTACTTACATATACTCGTATCCAATTTTGTCTATTCCAAAAAGGAGAATAGGTCTGTTTTAGTTCGTAAAACCGAGAACTGCTTAGGTTATATCCGATGTAGCATTTTTGGCATTTAGTATTTCGGTCTATTGCCATCTGGTGATTTTAATGGGAACGCATTTAAACAACAAAAGTGCATTATACGATTGGATCAAATTTGATGTTCAAGATTAAATAATGTTATATTTCATAAAATAGGAGCTAAGAAGTTTTTTACCTTCCGTCACCTTTAGGTAAGGAAGTTATTGTCTTTGGTCAAAAAAATTGGTGTTGAGTTTTGAATGAATAAGCACGTTTTAAGATCCCTAGAATACGATTTTATTATTTTTAAGACGATGTCTGTATGTGTGTGTGTGTATGTGCGTGTGTATGTATGTATGTGTGGTTGTGTGTGTGTGTGTGTGTGTGTGTGTGTGTGTGTGTGTGTGTGTGTGTGTGTGTGTGTGTGTGCAACAAAATTTTCGTCTACGATAACTCTAATACTACAATTCCAAAAATTATAATTCTCTTACTTGTTATCCTCTTCCTTGCATCCATATGAAGAGCTGATTAGATTCTGGTTATAATTAATCATTTGAAGATTTTAACTGTTTTTCTTGAAAAAACGATGTTAAATATCATTTTTCACATTTAATGTTATTATAAATATTAAAGAGCATTGTATTCTCTATACGATTTGACTGCATTTTATACTTCATATTAAATGGATAGAGAGTTATAAAACCATAAATAAATTAAATTTCATAAATTAGCCAGCTATGGTAGAAACATCTATTAAGAAAATCCTGATTGAAAGATGTCAGTGTCAAGTGCAATTGACATATTTGTAGTATATTTGTATTATAATTTTACTCCAAATATAGGATCTTTTTGCTCGAGACTTTCTGTATGGAATTTGTATATAATACATACAACTGTCGAAAGATAATGTATATACAAGAAATTTAAAATCTTTTGCAATGAACTTTCTGTGTAGATTTTATAGAAAATACATACGCATTTACGAAAATTCTACCGGTAAATACCGCATCTACCGACTGTGTTCGAAAACACGAGTGGTAAATAGTTACCGTGTTCGAAAATTGTTCAGTATCTACCAGATCCATCTACCGGATTCATGAATCTAATCTCAAAAAAAGGTAGTGACGCAAAGCGAAGCGTGCGCGTTAAAAGTGGAAATGTGTTCAAAGTAGGAGTCTGCTCAGTTTGTTAACTACGTCAAATTTCTAACCTGTTTCAAATTTTTTCATAGGTTATGGATCTACCCTGTTTACCACTTTCGTTCTTAAAATATCAATCTGGTAGCTATAACCTGATAACAGTTCACCGGTAGAAGTTTCGTAAATACCTCATATAACTGACGGAAGGTAATGTGCTGGCCACATCAGATTTTTTCGTCAATAAATTTGGCATTTAGCACAAAATGTGACAACGCGCGAGATTTGTTTAACTTGTGCGAATTAACTTCAAGGCGTAATGTAGTCCTTCAAAATCCTAAAATCAAATTCATAATATTCTAAATAATATCATCATAGGAAATGTAGCATTAGGATTTAAATATTAGATAAAAGTACTTTAAGTTTCGGTTCCAGATTCAAGATTCAGATTCGATTCAAGATTCGATCTGTTTTGGTTCCTGACCCGAGAACCGATTAGTTTCAGCTCGAGAATCGTGATTCGATTTAAAAACCGAGAACCAAAAACCTATTAGTTATACATACATTCAAATAACCGGAATCAAATGTAACGGGAACCGTTTCCCAACGTAAGTTAAAACATTAAAATCTTTTGGTTCATGTATTTTTGCTTGTCTACCAAAATTATTGTTTCTTGTGAAAAATCAACGGAACGTCACTGTCGGTAAAGCTGTGAGATGGATATAGATGGCAATATAAAGACATACGTTGTATCATGTCTTACTCGAGGGCGTCAGAACAGACAATCATACCGATATGTGACGAACACCCTCGTCTGAAAGTCATGTGATGATGAATGGTCACTTCCCTACTTTTGCTCCCCGTGATAAATGATAATTACCAGCCTTGTCGATTGCCAAGAAGCATTTACGCTTCTTTATTTAATCCTCCTTTTTGATATTCATTCTGCTTTCACTTTATGCCTGTTCTGAGAAAGATCAACAAATTATCTGATCTAGAATGTCATGAAATGTTTCATAAAAACTTCTATATTGATAATAAAAGGAATATGGCCATGTTAGCTATCCTAAAAGTTTCGTAAAGAAAGTTTCTGTGGTTATTATCTGCGCCATAACAGCATAAAGGCTGTTTTCATGGTCTTGAAATGGCATAGAATGGAAATAAAAATAATAAGTATTCATAAAGACAATTAGCTTAGCTTCGAAAAGAAAATTTTCTTTGCTTTGCAATCTGAGAAATGGATAAAAATATTTACTTTTTTTATTTTTTAAAATAACTACACTTTAAATGTACGTAATCATAAATATAAATTAATCAAAATATATTTATTTTTTGTTTTTAATTAAAATTCAATTAGGTATTTACTTATTTATAATCAACAAATTGAATTGTTTTGTCAGTTCTTTGCAGATTTTTGTAGCAAATCGATTGCTAGTGTAAAACTTTTGTGTTTTAGAATATTAGGATACCTAAATAATTAAAAATACACAATAAATATGTAATACATTACAACAAATTTTTCTCACTGCTTAAGTGGCCGATTTTCGGCAGTGAAATACCGCATCCGGACCACATGGAGTGAGTCTGCTGAGAACTTGTTGTTAAAAGCATGTAAATAGTCAAATTTGGATATCATAGGTCTGATGCATCGCCCGGCATAAACTAGGATGGAGAGGATGCATCTTCTCCGGAGATTTTCTCTTATGCCAGAGGAAAAACCGTCCTCAAAACGTGGCAGAGAAATGGCCAAACTAAACAGTATTAATCCAAAAAATTACACAGTGTAGCAGTTTGTGTTGCCTTAGCCAGATTTTCTTTTGTGTATTCTTCTAAGTTGGTGCACGTGAACAGGTAGGCCATTGTTTGTTCTTGACCACAATGACATAAAGTGGGTTCTGCTTAGTACCCCTAGTTGAACATATTTACTGCACATTTTCCTACTTGACTCCGTAGGCCATTTAAAGATTACCAAATAAAAAATACAAATGTCAATATGAAATTTATTTTGGAAAAAATAACAATTTCCTCAGCTTAAAACTAGAAAACGGTTAGGGATAAGATAAAAATGAATAGAAACTATTTTACGCCGAATTTTGTCAGTTTTAATTTTGTGTATAATGACGTTTTCGCTAGGGCCAATCATTATCGAGTTATAAGCGAAAATCAAAAAAGGGACACATTTTGCTATGCCCTGAAGTTAGCTCCCCTCGGAGGACTTTTGGTATATTCATCCCCAAACACCTCCGAACCTAGCCAACTAGTCAAAAAAGTGCGCACAAAAGTCTGTCTATAACCCATTTTTAAGCATTCGTTGACTGGACTGTAAAGCCTTTCAGAATTTTACTGTCATATTATAAATTGGTTTATTACAATAAGAAATTTTTTTTATGAAATGACATTGGATTTTAGTGGGTAAAGGAAAACTTCTGGAATTCAGTCAATGGTTAAAAAATTATTTATTTTCGGCCTCTACTAGTTTCGGCACCACATGTGCCTTCATCAGGAGCTACAAAATTATTACAGAAATAATATAAATATGTAAAGACAATGAGGTTTTTTATATAAAATTACTTACGTGAAAATTTGTTTTATACTGATAACATTGAAATATATATACGAGGTGTGTTCAAAAACTATCGCGAATTTTGAATTTTCGCGGGTTACGTATATTCGAATTTCGATCTTTTTGTGGCTTTATGTTGGTACTCATGTCTCTCACTTATGTCGACAAGCTCGGCCATTTTGAATGTTCACTTAATTGTTGACAGCTGCTTTGCTTGCACGTGTTTTGGATCGTCTTCGATTTTTACCTATTCAAAAAAATGGAACAAAGAACCTGTATCAAATTTTGTGTGAAAAACGAAATTAAGTGCGCGGATGCATTCCGAATGTTGACTGTGGCATACGGAGAAGCTACCTTGGACCAAAGCAACGTTTATCGGTGGTACAAAATGTTCTCAGAAGGCCGAGAAGATGTGAACGACGAAAAGCGTGCCGGACGCCCGAGCACTTCAACAACAGACGAAAAAATTAATGAAGTGGAGAAAATGATATTGGCCAATCGTCGAATCACCGTTAGAGAAGTTGCTGAGGACCTAAACATATCGATTGGCTCGTGCCATTCGATTTTTATCAATGATTTGGGCATGAGACGGGTCGCCGCGAAATTTGTACCAAAATTGCTCAATTGCGACCAAAAACAGCATCGCATGAACATTGCTAATGAGATGTTGGACTCTGTCCGCGACGACCCAAATTTGCTCCAGAGGGTCATAACTGGTGACGAATCGTGGGTTTATGGTTATGACGTGGAAACCAAAGTTCAATCATCTCAATGGAAGCTGCCGCACGAACCAAGACCGAAAAAAGCGCGCCAAGTTCGGTCGAATGTGAAAGTTTTGCTGACAGTTTTCTTCGATTGCAGGGGCGTGGTGCATCATGAGTTCTTGCCACAGGGTAGAACGGTCAATAAGGAATATTACCTGCAAGTTATGCGCAATTTGCGCGAAGCAATCCGCCAGAAACGCCCGGATTTGTGGAAGAACAAAAATTGGCTTTTGCACCACGATAACGCCCCTGCTCACACATCGTTGCTTGTGCGCGACTTTTTAGCCAAAAACAACACACTAATGATGCCGCAGCCACCGTATTCCCCAGATCTGGCCCCCTGTGACTTTTTCTTGTTCCCTAAACTGAAGAGGCCCATGAAAGGACGACGTTACGCTACGCTTGACGAGATAAAGACGGCATCGAAGGAGGAGCTGAACAAGATAAAAAAAAATGATTTTTTGAAGTGCTTTGAAGATTGGAAAAACCGTTGGCACAAGTGTATAATATCTCATGGGGATTACTTTGAAGGGGACAAAATAGATATTCATGAATAAATAAATAATTTTTGAAAAAACACAAAATTCGCGATATTTTTTGAACACACCTCGTAAATAACATGAAAATACATGTACAATGGTTGTCATAATTAATAAAAATGAATGATAATGTTCATTTTGAATCATATGTCGTGAGATTATTATTGAAAATATAAAATATTTTAAGGATAACGTGTTTTATTATTTCTACACCCTACGAAAAAACTAATGTTGTGACAAGTACCTATGTTGCGAAGGTCACACATAAACCGCCAAATCTTAAGTCATTTATTTCTTCTTCTTGTTACTAATTTTAAGTAAAAACAATTTACATATTTATATTATTTCTGTAATAATTTTGTAGCTCCTGATGAAGGCACAAGTGGTGCCGAAACTAGTAGAGGCCGAAAATAAAAAAAAATTTTACCATTGACTGAATTCCAGAAGTTTTCCTTCACCCATCAAATTTCCAGTCAAGAAGATCTACGATCATTGGATTTTAGATTGATTAAAAAATTAATTTTTTCTCCACATGCAAAAGAAATCGATATTTCCGATGCCAAATCATGAC
The DNA here is from genome assembly GCA_963082715.1 of Harpalus rubripes. Lineage (NCBI taxonomy): Eukaryota > Metazoa > Arthropoda > Insecta > Coleoptera > Carabidae > Harpalus > Harpalus rubripes. Next base: position 26,200,094 of record OY720460.1, on the reverse strand, counting down.
AGAAGAAAACCAATTTGCATGTAGGGAGAAAAGTATATCAAAAATAAACACTAGAGAGTTTTCATTATTTTTTCAAATATAAGTAAGACCGATGCTTGCGTTTGTGTGTAAAAAATTTTGTGTTCTTAAGGGTTAAATTCTAAAATTTTGGATTTTTGTGATGTTTCTTTTTTCTATTCTCGGTGATGGAAAAAATAATTTTGAAGTACACCGTAAATTTCACTTCGAGATAAATTATACATGTATCTATATGTACAAGTAGGTAATTATTGGAATTTAAATTAGTCATTCTTTGTTGCAAGATTTAATGAAGTTTTTTTTTATTTTTCGTAAAATTTAACAATCTTTTGTTGTAATTAAATTAACCTATGTTAAAAATCTGTCTCCGTACATACTCAAATTTAGAGTAAATTAATTTCCCAGAATCCCCCTGAAAAAAGATATTAAAATGTCTGTTATTAGTCGCAAATGTTGTATGTTTGACGTGAAAATATGTATATCACTAAGGCATTCAAATCTAGTTGGTTGGCAATATAATTAGCTACCTGATACCGACATCAGAATGTTTCTAAATATTTAGTAGCTCTGTCACTGTTAACAACAGGGTTTCAATACAGTGGTAGCAATAGGAGCCAATATTATATAATTGGCCAATCAGAGAAGAATGCCTCTTGGATACCTCTGTCATTATACAGATTCTTCTCTTCTTCAGAAGAAGGCGCAAAACAACTGCCCAAAGCACCCTGACAACTAAATAATAACTACGTAGACAATAATGAGTCAACAAAAAATATTGTTTTGTTCAGAAACCAAATACAATTGAAACAGAAGTAGCTTATCATTTCCTTGTTACAATTGGACAGAAGGGCACAGGTCATGAGTGTATGCAAAATCATTTTTATTGTTCAGCCTTAAAGCCGTATAAGTGAAATATTTAAATTTTAAATTTTTTAATTCACTTTCGCGCGTAAACAAGTTTCTTATAAATGTAAAATGCATGCAGATTAATGTTGTTGTTGATTTATTTAAATAATTTCACTTTTAATCACTTTTTTATTTGAAGCTTTCATTAGTCCCATTGCATGATAATGAACTTCTAATAGAGTCCATTAATATGAATTGACATAAATTTTAATGTATTATAACAACAAATACCAAGGATAATCATTTTTAACTTATTTTTTATTATATATCATATAAATTAAAGTGGAAACAATTTCAGTAGGTAAAAATGACTTTATGCACTTTTAGGCAAATCATACCTTTAAAGTGACTTTACAGATACGTACCTTAGAGAGAGCTTTGTACAATAGCAAATACAAGACATCAATAACTAAGTGGTCAGAAACATGAAGTTTTGAAAACGAATCGCAGGTAAGAGTTCTAAATCGTTTTAGATTTATTATCGAATGATATTCAATATTATTAAACAAAAAGTTGCCCCAGGCACCTTTTCTCGCTTTAAACTTATTTTTAAGAAAACAACGAACAAAAAAATCAGAATAGGGAATTAGGTTGTAAAATGAATGACAGATGCAAACAGAATGACAGTTATAGTACTAGGGAAAGGGACGTAAGACAGCGAGAGGGGGGTTTGTTTGGAAGCAAGATCTTCTATTTCTCTCTTGCTATCAAAATATTCCAATTGTATATTGTACTTCTTGATCTGAATAAATTCACAAAATTTTAACTTTTAACAGTTTTTTATTGAAAATCTCAATTAAATGTTAATTTTTACATTTTTTGTTATAATAATTATTAAAGAATATTTTATTTTTAAAATAAAATAATTATTGAGAATTAAAAACAATTCAGATAGGTCGTGGAAAACAAAATTTGTTTTATCATTTTAAACAATTATTTATCTGTCTTTTGAAATTAATTTATGAAAATTATTTTGAACTAAGTTACTCAAGTTTTTAACACGTTGGGTGCCGCTTTAATTTAGACAATCTTTGCATGATCCTAAAATTTATTTAACTTCACTCGAGTGCCTGCTTACATACACGCATACAACTGCTGTCCCGACCAGATTGGATAACTCAAAGCATCAATACGACTAAAACGCTTATAAGCGTCGGCGGCATCTTCGCAGTATATCAGCGGTCGCTTATAAGCGTCAGCGGTATCCAACGTTTTAAGAATTGTTGTAATTGAAATATGGAATTATCTAGTTTTTCTACAGTTTTTTGGCGAAAATAAATATAAAAGTCCTGATTTGGGAGCGGGAATTTGGCTATTTTTGGACTTAAAAAATTCCAGGGTAGAAGGTTTCATCTGAAAAAGAATTTGATACTACAATAATGCAATGCGTGGTCTTATTACAATTTCAATATATGTCATGAAATATAAAAACTTACCACTATAGCTTCTCATTATAATAATAAAAACTAAAAATGAGTTTTTCTACAGTCTATATACAAAGTAGCTATTTGCGCTCTCTTTTGTCAACGCAAAATGTGACTTTGCCGCTCATTCGCGACATAGTATAAAAACACTCGCTGTCCAAATTTCTAACTATACAATGTTGAGAAATGTCACTTGGCTACATTCGTAATGGAAACGTTTATTCAGGAACTAATGGCACTGTAGTTACACATTTACCACCTTCACAAGTCAATCTGGCATATAACTGCTCTGTCGGTATATTATATAACCAAACAAAATACCGCACATCTATGCAAATGGAATATGGCATTCATTTACAAAAACGAAAGTATAAAATGCTTAGATTAGATTGAAACAATAGCTCAAGAGGAATGAAAAAAAAACAATAAATTAAAATTAAATACAAAATAAATTGTGTAACAGTTGTGCTGTCACCTGCAAAAGTTTGGCGTGAATGGACATCAACTTTTTCACTGCACTAGTTTAATGTACTTGAAATAAATTTTTGTTATGGTGGAGAAAAAAATCGTGTGTGTGTTTCAAGCGCAAATGGACATCGTCCCATTTTGCTCTCTTAATACACAAATAGCTATTATAATAATATTGTTATTAGAAATTTAATATTTTAGAGAAGGAATATATGACGTGTGCATGGTAAGATCGTAGAAGAGGAAAGATAGACTGGGAGGGAAAGAGATAGTAACTAAAACAATGTGTTTCTCTCCCAGTTTATCCGTCTTCTTCCAAGATCCTACCATATTCACGTCACATATCTCTTCCCCAAATTTTCAATAATTATTATCTCGTAAAGTACGAATAAGTAATCGATTAAAAAATACGGCTTTTATTTTTTGTCTAGTATCATATTAGGTTTGTTCGTTCCGATATGCTGCGTTTTGCGATTTACTGCCAATCGCCGCGGTAATAATTTAAGTTACTAAAAATTATTTTTCTGTTCGATCCGTTTGCGTTAAATTATTTTCGAAGATAATTCAGACTATTAATTATAAAGGATAGGTACTCAGTAAAAATATATTATTCCATTTTCCATTTTTTTATTTATTTACTATTGTTATCATTTAAATTTACCTTATTACAAATCATAATTCATATGACACTGACATTTATATATTTTACAAATGTATTTTAATTTCTAAAACTGAAACATTACATAGCATACTTATTGAAAAAATAACATTTTTTTCCTAGTATTTCTTTGTCAAACACTGTTATACTGGCACTTCATATGTAGACGCGAAAATTACCGCCGATTATTTTTTTACCACCGAGTCATGAGTCACTGTAAAAATTATCACCACCAGCTGCCGCGGCGTTTTGAACCGCGAATCGAAAAAAACAGCAAATTTCACCGCCGCGGTTTGCGGTAGACGCAGGGTAGCGGAACGAACAAACCTATTATGTAAAAATAAAAATTTGGTGATATACCCCATTCATGATTATTTTGAAAGCATTATTGCTGAAGGAAACTACTTTAAAGAAAATTCTAAAATATATGAACCATAATATGTTATTCTCAATAATTCTTGCATGACGCTCGTACAATATGTATATGTAATTTACGCGAGGTTCTTGTTAATTTCTACTTAGTATTCTTCAATTTCTTGAATTACGTAATGTGGCTTCTTGAATCGCCGCTCCAAAATTTGAGCGGTATTATTTTAATTCCCACTATATGCTAATGCTGCAGTGCACAATGGTGTGAATCTCAGTGCTCTGAATGCCAGGATGTCGTTCTGCCCTCGCCCTTTGACCCGTGTCCTGCTCGACGACAGTCGACACCCGACGCACGATTTGCATGTGGTATTGTTTCTCAGTGTCACCTAAATCCAGAGCTACGCATATTCAATTACCGAGCATTGTTTCAAATATGTGTTTCCGTCCAAAGCGTCAATGCTGGAAGGTTAAATAGTTTTTGTTTCGATGACCTTGTAACACTCATACTTGATCAATATTTAAAATATCATACGATGTGCGTGGAATCGTTGCTAAACTTATCATAATTTAATAAATACTATATTTGAATGAGTTTGGAATAGTACTCTTACTTTCGTGTGGAAACTTATTAATCAAAATACATTCATTTCAAAGTGTATTCATTTGGTTTAATTACATTTGACTGTGTAATTTTAAATTTAAATTAATTTTAAGAATATCTACGTACGCAAATGATCTATTATAAATTGCAAAATCAGTAACCCTTCTGTCGCAAGGTGAAGGAATTTCGTTTATGAATTTTGATCATTTCTTCTTGTTCTTTCTAAATCTTCTTTAAAAGCATTTATTACTTCTGCTAATCTATTTTATATCTTTCTTTAAACATGCAATAGGTACTAGCCAAAATATTATTATCCACCTGCTGATTTATAAAATAGTTATTTATGATATGTGTTAAAAGTGACATTTTATTTTGTAAGAAGGAAGTTTGGAACACGACGCGAAGCGGAGTGATTCAAACTAAATAACAAAATAAAATCACTTATAACACGTATATCATACACTATTTTTTAATTTAAATTTGTATTTCTAATGATTTCTTGACATTCTTTTTTAACGCTAGTGTCAAAAATAACAAGGATCTGTCACTTTTAACACTGGTGTCATAAAATGACATTTTTAACGCTAAAAACAAACATTAAAAAGCCCACTTTTAATAGATTTGTAGAAAAATATTTTTTTCTTCTCCAAATCCCTGAAACCCGTAATCGAGTGTCGGTTTCCTTTTCTCCAAATTAATTTTTTATGCACTTCTTCCACTTCTTTCGTCTTTTTCGTTTCTTCTAGTTTTCACCTCTTTAATTTTCCAGATATATTATTTTTCCTTCCCATGTTTTGTCTTCTCTTTTTTGTTCGCAGGTTCTACTACTTCTTACTATAGTTCATTTTTTTTAAGAATGCAGTACAGGGAAGATAGGGCTTATTTGATCTTGTTCTCTGATTGGTTTAAATCGAGGAGAAGTTTACACCGACGATATTTATTTCTCCATCTCAACCGTTTCTCTACTCATCTCTCTCTTTTCACATACATTTGTAGTCATTAGCGTAGAATTTGTTGATATGTAATTAAATGAATATAATACTACGAATAATTTCTAAATATATAATACTCGTATAATATAATATATTATAATATATTATAATATTATATATTATAATATAATATTATTTAATATAATACAATAGAATGTTAAATTATAATACAGCTAATATTAGTTCGTACGTCAATGTATGTTGAGCTTGAGCTGTCAGTTGTCAATGGCTGCCAACTGATCTGTTGGTATCATTTCCATTTTTTGTGTTTTTCTGCATTTATGTGTTTGCATTTTATTTCTCTTGTTGCCATTTGGTGTATTTAATCTATTTTTCAATACAAGCAATAGTAGTATTCGTTCTTTCTGTTTTTATTGTTTTATCTCATTGAAGAAAGTGTGCACCGTCGTATAAAGAAAAATCCGAAGGGAAAACTTTTAAAAAGTGGACAAAAGGAAATGGCCTACAACAGTTATTTGGCCCATAAAAGTAAGGGTGCAACAAAAACTAAAGCTGTGGCACTCACTGCAGCAGCTGTTGGAATCTCTGAAAGATCTATGTATAAAATTGTTGCGGAAATGGATAAAACAGGACAAGTTTCATCACCAAAGAAGAAAAGAATACGCGAATATTTGTTTTCAAAATTATCGGAAGATTATTATGGAGATTGTGCCACAAGGATGATTTTCATGTAACAAATTGTTAAAAATTCTTGACAAACAATTTACTGTGTTGTTTTAAGCTTTGCTTTTTTACATTCTCACGATAATTGTAAATTATTTAAAATAACTGATTTACAAACTTTTGTTAATTTCTTGAAATTTAAAATAAATCCATTTTAATTGTATAATTCTTTTATTATTATCATTTTTGTAAAACTATTACTTTTTAAATGCAGTTTTATGTAATAAATTTAAATATATGTGTTTTCATTATGTTTTTTAAGTAATTATAACTTATTCAACTTCTCATTTTAAATTACTAATTTAAAAAGTGAATTTGACATTTTTCTTCATTTTCCTGTAATATTTTAACAATTACCATTATTAAATTTTATATTCGAATGTAATTACATAACTGTTATTATTTCAAGTAACTATATTTGAATTTAGCGCCAAATTTTATAACTAGATTGACCATTTGTCATTGTGTAAATCAGGTTTCTAGTTACTGTATTGTTAAAAAAAATGAACTATAGGTTGTTCTCATCCATAACATTACGATAGTTACTTTTTGAATTTTACCTTCCGTCACCTTTAGGTAAAGAAAGGTATTGTCTTTGGTCAAAAAATATGGTGATGAGATTTTATTCAATAAGCACGTTTTAGGGTCCCGAGAATACGATTTTACTATTTTTTCGATGATGTCTGTATATATGTGTGTGTGTAATACATTTTTTGATAAAAATTTAAATATATGTAATTTAATTTTTAACCATTAGTCAAAGATTTTTTTACGTATTTTTTCCCCATAAACTACCTGTCAGGTACTTTTACACGGTAATGACAATGACATACTTTTCGTCGGTGTTACTAACTCAGAAATTCTAATATACTTTTTACCTTCCGTCATACCTTTAGGTAAGGAAGGTATTGTTTTTGATCAAAAAATTCGATGGTGAGTATTTATTGAATTAGCACGTTTTAGAGTCCCTAGAATACGATTTTACTATTTTTGCAATGATGTCTATATATATATATATATATATATATATATATATATATATATATATATATATATATATATATATATATATATATATATATATATATATATATATATATATATATATGTGTGTGTGTGTGTGTGTGTGTGTGTGTGTGTGTGTGTGTGTGTGTGTATGTATGTATGTATGTATGTATGTATGTATGTATGTATGTGTGTGTGTGTGTGTGTGTGTGTGTGTGTGTGTGTGTGTGTGTGTGTGACGATTTTTTCTCCGGCGATAACTACAACACTACATTTCTAAAAATTATATTTCTTTCGTATTTCACTTCGTTACATCCATATGAAGAGCTGATTATATTTTGGTTATAATTGGTCAACCGGAAGTACCCACATTTGAAGATTTTAATAGTTTTGCTTGAAAAAACAATGATAAATAACATTTTTTCACATTTAATGTTATTATAAATATTAAAAAATATTTTATTCTCTATAAGATTTGACTGCATTTTATACTTCATATTAAATGGATATAGAGTTAAAAATTATAAAGAAATCAAATTTCATAAATTAGCAAGCTATGCTATAACTATGGAAACAGCTACTATAATGTGAAAATTCTAATTGAAAGATACCAGTGTCAAGTGCAATTGACAGAGTATGTTTGTGTTATAATTTTATTGGAAATATAGGATCTTGTGCTAGAAATTTTCTGCATGGAATTTGTATAAAACACATACAACTGCCGGCAGGTAATGTACAAGAAATATAATCTTTTGCAAAGAACTTTCTGTACGAAATTTGTACAAAATACATGGAACTGACGGAAGGTAATGTGCTGGCCACATCAGATTTTTTTTCTTGAATTTATATGTTTGCCTATCTAGAAAAAATCGTTTATTATTGGTTTCCGTGGCTATGAGCATTTGGTGGCAAATTGAGATTCAAATGGCCTGGATATGATTCCGATTGACGTTGGCGTTAAATTTGAAACTTAAAAATAATAACCGATTTTCAAATACCTTAAAAGTAACGACAACTTTGAGAGCCCGTGAGTTAATGTGTGGTAATCGCCTTCAATAATTCAGATATATCGACATTACCGAATAAATTTGCGAATAGCACCAGATTGGCACACCCAGAAATGGGTATTAAATCGTCATGATGTATTTATTAAAACAGAAATATTATGTTAGTACATCTTTGTATTTAGACAGTAACATACAAGCCCTGCATCAAAAGAATTGACCTACATCTATTTATTATATTTATTCGTATAAAAGAATTGTTTACACTTTAGTCAATTATTATTCCTAAACTTACTTTCGAATTATTGGAATTAATTTATTGCTTAAATTAAATGCGTTATCATTCATAAATGCGTCGTTGCCTTGTAAAGAAATAGGTTGTAGGCAGGGCTGGATTAGCATTTCTTTGTGCCCTAGGCCAAAATTCATGACTGCGCCCCCTCCTTCCCCCTCCCCCTCTCAATATATGCCGAGTTTTAATAATGCTTGATTTCATTAAATTCTTGTTCTATATCGGTGCCTTTATGAGTCTATAAACGCACTCAAAACATGTTAAGAAGATCTATAAACGTACTGTTTTTGGGGCTTTTCGTTTTGTAGAGGTGGTATGACTTACTGCTTTTAAAATTGATACATAAATGACATATCAACATCAAATTGCTGTCAGTCAACAAAGAATTTTCATCCTTGAAGTTTAATTTGTTAGCGGGAAGTGCTACCAACGTAACTGATTTTACAAGTCGCATTTATTAAAAAAAAAGAATTATAAAATTACCCGAAAAGAAAAAATAATATGAAAACACATAAGAACTGTGATCGCACTCGTCCTTTGTAAAACTCACCGCGAAGCGGCTCGTTTTCTAAAGTTGGACTCGTGCGGGTTAACAGATTGCCTTATGAAATTTGTCTTTCAATATACGTACTATTATTAGCCATCAATAATAAATTTACCATCTTTTTATAAGTAGCTAAGAATTACAACTTTTATTTTGCTTCTCTATCTCTCGAATGAAACGCATGTAAATAATAATTTTGGACTTATTAGATGCAGTTTTTAATTCTAGATAGTTCTCGTATTTATAATTTTATTCTAAAATTCATAGGGCAGAAATTATATTTATGAAAATTTTACCATTGTATTTGCTAAGTTTCATAAGTAGACACCCGGTATATACAAATAAGAATTATTTAAAATCTTCGACAACTGTCATAGCTCAACAGGATTTACCTATCACTCTACTATTGGGATTTTCAAGTATCAAGAGATGGCGCTGATCACATTAAACACTGGTACACTTTTTGTTGACGTGTGTCAACGTAGCATTTTTGTCAATTGTATTTCTTTAGTTTTCGTATTATTTTCTCATTTATTAGTATTTTTTATGTATAATTCAAGTACGCATAATAGAGTTTTTGTAGTCATATAGTTGTAGTTTCATGTAAATGTCAAATGTGTACCACTGTTTGCAGTTCTAGTATTTGCCGCTAGTTAGCGTTTTCTTATTTGAAAATCCCAATACTGATTTTATATAATTAAAACAAATGTGACTGTTTACGTCGTCTAGTAACTACAGACACTTCTCTCTTTCCCATTTATCCAACTACTCGATGTGCGCCCCTGCCTTGCCTGCGCCCTAGGCCATGGCCTAGGTTGGCCTTATGGTTAATCCGGGCCTGGTTGTAGGCCAATGAGGTGTTGCAAAAAAATAACATATCTATTTTCTTCTGAAATTCGAATAAGTACGTTCTACAGTGTGATTAAATATGATTTTCTATTCAAATTTCTGTATATATTAAGCACAGTAGCAGTTTAAAAATATACTTTTTGAATTGGCGCCAAATTACACTTTCCGTGGCATCAGACATATATTAGCCAATTACAAAACTGATGATAGCTTTAATGACAACTATGTGACATAAGGTCTGACTTATAGTGCAGCGTGATTTTTGGTTCTTTAGCGTAGTTCTTAGTTATTTATTATTATATTATAGCGTTATATTTCATAGTTTCATGCCCAGTATTATAAAAGATGGATAAGTAAAGCACTAGCAAAGTAAAATTTACTCCTAAAGTAAAATAGTTTATTCCAGAGATTTTCGTCAAAACAAGAATAAACATACTAAGTAAATTTACAGAATAAATTACTCCACCGATGTTCAAGGAAGTAAATTTTATTGTGTAAAGTACATTTGACACATGTCAACATTAATTAAATTAAATTTATTATAAATTTAATCCCATATATTATTTTTACATTTATTTATCTCCAACATGTTTTCTTGTCTATTTCTGAGTAATTTTCCCCCGTTCTCTCTTTTTTCCATTTTAATTGACCCCTGACACTTTATGACACACACACACAGTTTATTTTCTATTTTGACTTTTGGATTTATTTCGTGTCAGGAACATACAGAATACAATGTTATTAAAACATATATAAAACATATTCCAGCGACACATTGTTTGGAATAGATCATCTTCAGTTGGAGATTGACATTATCGTCAGTAGTGGTCTCCAGCAATACCGTTTAATAATATTTTATCCTGGATTTATCAATCTCTCTTATGGTCCAATAGTGCAAAGATTAGCCGGTATAAGAAACTGTAGCCTGAATGCATCATTTTGATTTTATGTTTTTATCTTTACTTGCGACAACCATTTCATTCTTCTTTCTTCGTTTTGAGGCACTATGTTTTATGTTTCAGTTCTATTTGGGCAAACTGCACAAAACACTTTTTTACAACCATGTTTGATTATTTCCAAATACAAAAATCAGTAGTAGTTGACAGATGTCATGACTGTCACTCGTTTAAATTCCGTCGGTGGCAAATGTAAGCCACACCCTCATTGGTTAGGTTTATTCTGACGTCATCAGGCGAAAGGGGAAGCGGAAATTCAAACATTATAATTAAAAAGACAATTTTCTCATGAATAAAGAATAATACGAAAAAAATAAAAAATAGGGGCTAAATATTTTTTCTTATTCTTTTGATTAAAGCAAAGAAAAAAAAACCGTGCAACACATTGTATTGATGTAGGGGCCGTCTATTTGAAAAAAAAATGTGTGGTTGCCGCTTCGAGAAGAAAATTAAAGTCGGGCTATTTTTATTTAGCAGTTGTTCCTCCTTTTCACAAACAGTTTCATCGGAGAAAATGTCCCCAAATACAAGAAAAAAATTAACGTGTTAAAAAATAATTTAAATATAATTTCGCTGTTCGTTGCTGGCATGCTCGCCGTGTTGGAACCGATAAATTTGCATTTTTCATTAAATAAAAAGAATTTGTAGAAACGAGTGAACGCCGTTCCATTTAATATAATTTCGCGTTTTCCTTTATAGCCAAATATAATTTCGTTTGTATTACCACAGATGGCATAAAAAGCCTGGCTCGGGTCGGGACGGTGATAGTGTCCCTTTAATAACACGGAACACGCAGTTGATGGAGCTTGAGCAGCTAGCCTCTTATCTTATTCGCCTTTTTCAGTTTTCACCCTAAAATTTTCTCAATTTTCATTTGAGCGGGCGATCCCCCGAGGGTCTGGGGTGGTGGAAGTGAACACATGACTACACAATGCCCACAGTCACATGCAGGCTCCTGCGTTTAACTCCCGGCTTTTTTACACCGCAAAATGAGAGCCTTAGCACAATATTTCTTCCGATAGGTTCGCTACTGGGCTAGTTACTTTAACCTTCAAAAGACTTTGAAACGTCAAACGAGCTCAAACATAACTATTAATTAAAATAATAAATTTACGCTCGTATTTGTAAAAACGTTTGTTTTAGTGCACGTATTGTATATTATTCTATATTTTGTGTTTATATCATGTGCCACACCTATGAAAAGTCAAAAAATCTGATGTGGCCAGCACATAACCTCTCGCCAGATATTTTACCTGGTTGTACGCATAAAACGAAAAATATTTTTAAATACAAATACGAGGACATATATTCATGTCTCACTACAAAATAATTCTCACATATATTTGCAAAATCTATGGGATATTTTAATATAAATTATGTACAATACATACATTTTCTTTATATTCAATATCCTGAAATTTTCTTTTTCTACTTTCCTTTTCTTTTTCTTTATATTCGTCATTTTTTCGCAAATGCCTTTTATATTCTTTTTACGTATATTCTTTTGCGTTGTTGTCTTTTTTTATTTTCATAATCTTCATAATAATGTACAAATATTTTTGACAGTGGCATACAAATATGTTTGACAGTGACATTTATGTGTCACTTACAAACATTTGAATTTCTTGCCTTGAAGTAGTTTGATCTGAGAATTATTACATCAAATTATTTTATATGCATTTCTTTATCTCTAAATCTATAGAAGATGTAATAATGAATTTATATTTATAGAATAAAGAATTTAACGTTCTTTAATATAATTATTTACATAAATTTTCAATAAATAATATCAATCCTATATTGATTAAGCTTTTTTACATATTTTGATCAGTACTATATGCCCTTAAATTTTTTACAGTATTTTTGAAACACTATATATTTCATTTTATTGACGTCATATCCGGCACTAGTTGTTGTTAAAAGACAGGCGTAGTGGATTTTAAATTAAACTTGTTACAAAAGTCTAGGGCAAGTTTGTTGGCTGTCACTGGCAAATAGAGAAGTTACGTACAACCGAAACTGTTTATTTGTATATGCAAACGTACGTTTTCAATAATTCATCTATTATTATCTATTAACAAACTTATTTTTTACATCTATGTTGTATCTACGAACAGTATAAATGAAATATGTAAAACTCAGCTAGTGAGCATCGTCAACAGTAAAAGCAATTCATGTTTTCTATGAAAAAATTGTCTCTTTTGTAGAAGCCGGCGAATGCCCTATAGCAATATTTTGCGACCTTGGTAAAGCTTTCGACTGCATCAACCACAATATTTTGATTGATAAATTAGAGCATATTGGTGTCAGAGATACACTATTGAATTGGATTATAAAATTTTTCGAAAATCGTAAACAGTATGTTTGTATTCGTAATTTTTCTGGCTTTCAATGCAAAACAGTCAATTATAGTGAAGTTTCTACAAACATAGCGACACCCCAGGGCAGCGTCTTAGCTCCAGTACTCTTTATTATTTACATCAACGACCTTAACCTTACATTCCAAAAGGAAATAGATACTATAATATTTGCAGACGATACTTCATTAATTGTTTCAGATAAAGATAGCACTAAATAAATAACTAAAAACGTTTTGAAAACGGTTTGAAAACTGCATGTACACTCAGTATCTATTACTAGTAACTTTTCCAAACGTTTTATTTCTGTAATACTGTAATGATTTCCACAACTTGTAGGTACGTTATTTTTATATAAATTTACCTTTTATTTATAAGGAAATCTCAGCAAAAACAAAGTTATGAAATTATATGAATTATTTATACATTCTATAAAATATATACACATTTCCAAGAAATGTCATACACCATTCTTGGAATACAGACATATGAATAAATATTTATAATCTCAATTACATTTAATTTGCACAATAACTATTCTGCAATTATTTGCTCATAAAAAGATAATAATAGAAGTGATTTATGTTCAATTAGTAAAAAATATTTATTGTTTTACATGGCTGTGATCAGTGAGTTATTTAATTTAATTGCATTTTATATGCAAATTGCGTTTTATTAAAATACTTTGCGCAAGGAAAATGCAATGCAATACGGTAGCGATGGTAAAATAGTAAATATAATTAATGTCAACTATTGTAAAAACACTTTTAATAGCAAAAATCATATGTAAACACTATTAATGGAATCAACAATTATAATTAAAACATACGTGTGTCATTTAAGTCAACACAAAACCTTTCAGATGGAAAACGTATTCATATTATGGAACATGATATATTAAAAAATTCTAATATATTGAAAAATTTCAGCTACTTGTTATATTTTAATTTTATAAGTTCACAATGATGTAGTGATTGTTCAGTGACATTGTAAATATTATTATTACAATTTGGATACACTCGATTTGTTTAACTAAAATTTTAGCACACAATAGTGGACATAGTCATGACACCTTTCACTTTTTATTTATTCAGATGTATTCAATAATTTTATTTATATTTTGTGTAAAAGCGACAGAATTAATTCAATTTATATAGGGGAATAAGAGAATAGAGGTTAAATATGAAAAAAAATAGTTGTTTTTAAAGCGATTCTATTATGACAGCCTCATACAAAAGTTTTACTAAATAAAAGAATTCATAAAAATATTATTAATAATGCGGGTACAATTAATTTACAGTACAAAATGCTAGTTATAGTAATGCATCAATTAATCATTGACAGCTTCTTGTCATATTCCCGTGTTCCTTCGCCAAACCTCTCTGTCCATGGCATCGTCTTCTTGCAGATCAAGGTTCTCCATGGTTTTTCTGATGTTGTCATTTCAGGATGTACGAGGTCTACCACGTTTTCTATTTCCCTGTGGTTTCCAATGAAAAATTTTTTTGAGCCAACGTTCTTCAGGCATTCTCAGTAAATGTCCAAACCATTTCAAAGATCTTTTTTATATTCTATCTACCACTGTTTCTGCTGCCTTCATTCTATATCTTATTTTCTCGTTTGTTTTCCTCTCTAGTCTTGATTTTCTCGAGCTTATTCGTAGATAGGCCATCTCCACTGACAATACCCTTCTTTTTAGGCCTGCATTTAATGTCCAAAGATCCGATCCATAGCATAAAACTGATTCACCAATGCTTTGCCTACTCTTTTCTTATTTTCGTTTGAGATGTTTTTAACCCACCAGAAAGAGTTGAGTTCTTTTAAGACTTTTTTTTGTTTTGGATAATTCGGTTTTTAATTTTCGTTTCTCTTAAGCCATTTTTGTCAAAGAGTGCACCTAAATATTTAAATTTGTCCGTTTGTTTAACACGAATATCGTTGTTTATTAAAACTTGAAAGCCCCAATCATGGTACTCACTGTGTAACCTATTAATCATGAATTCTAAGTCTAATTCTAAGGGTAATGGGTGCTCTCGGTACGTTTGCTCGAAACGTAAACGTATCTAGAGAAGCTCGTTTTAGTGTGTATAATGGAGTGCTAGTGCCTGCTTTGATGTATGGAAGCGAATGTTGGGCATGGACGGGAAAGCATAAAAAGAGAGTGACTGCCGTGGAAATGACGTATTTACGTGGTGTATGTGGATGTGTAAGACGGGATCGCGTGAGGAATAATTTGGTGTATGAAGAATTTATGGTTAGGAAAAGTGTTGTTAAGAGAGTAGGAATGAGCCAGTTGAGATGGTTTGGTCATGTGGAGAGAATGAAGAGTGAACGGCTTGTAAAGCGTATATATCTTTGTGAAATTGAGGGTGTTCGATTGCGTGGCCGTCTAGTGTGTAAGTTGATGGATGTGATTGATAAGGTGCTAAAAGAGAGAAAGTTTCCGAGTGGGAAGAGAAGAAGAGCGTGTATGAATGCGATTATGAATGTTGCCGAGGCGAAAGAAGTGTGCTTAAACAGGAATGTGTGGCGAAGGATGATTGTTTCGTAACTATTATTGTGGTCCGTTTGCGGTATTTCGCTACCGAAAATCGGTCACTTTAATATGTTGAGAATGAGGAATATTTGTTGTATGATGTCAGATTAGTAAGAATGTTGTTGAAAGAGTGAGTGATTATTTTGTGGTTGATGTTATTATTATTGTTTCGGGTTTGTGCTAACCCACTGAGTGAAAAATGCGTGATTTTATGTATGTATGTATGTAATTCTAAGTCGTATGCATCTTGTGCTATAATACCACTTGATCGTCTGCAAAGCTCAAGGTGAACAGCGTTTCATTTCATAAAAATATTCTAAATTTTTATAGTTTAGAGTTATTAAGAAAATTAAATTGATGTAAATATCTTATAAAAATAATAAACTGTTTTAATAAATGCAAAAATTCTATCGAAAATTACTTATTTTCCGTCTTTCGGAGAGAATAACTATAAAAATAGCTGGTTTAACCTTCCTTGTGAGACATTATTCCTATATTGTCAATGTATTTTCGCTCTGTTTTGGTTGCAAATATCCCAGCTGGTAAACCTTTTTAAAACTTTGCATACATGTGTAAAAACTCATGAAAAATAACACGCCTAAGTTGGATTAAAAACCGTCGTATATGCTTATAATGATAGAACCATTCATCATCCGGCATTTTTCATTCAATTTATAAGTTTCTGTGTCTGTAGTTTGCAATATCTATTTATGAGTTTATATAAGTTGTGATGACAGATCATTATATTATCTTTCCAGCCTCACCTTTAACTTTTTCAGCTCGTCCTTATTATTAACAAAGACCAATCGATCAATAGAAACCATTGTACCTTTGTATCAGTTGAAAGTATTTAATTCTTGTTATTTAGTTTGATAGTGTTGCAAACAGTGTTTAGATACCGCCAACATTGTGTAGCATGTTGTATGAAGTTGTGTAGTATAAAGCAGGCTTGTGTTGTGTTCCCAAGAGGCAGTTCGAGACTGCACGCTCAACAATGACATTACGTTAACGCCCTTCTTTCATCGCCGCCTCCTTTAAACTTTAACCCAGACACCCCCGCGAGAGACAAGGATGGGGAATGCGTGCTCGAGCCTGCCGCGTAAGTTTTGGCGGTGAAATTTCAAAGCCCCATATTCTTAATTCCCCACACAATCGCTCACAGCAACATTCACGGTGAACTACGACCCTCTGAAGAAGAGTATTTCGTTGGGAGACACGGTTCGCTTTGTGTCCACGAGAGGCGTTGGAATTTTATTTGTTCGTCGGTGGCGAAATACAATTTTACATTAAAACCATGTTAGGAAAGTTTAAGAGAGCCACATTGCAGGTTGAATGTCTCTTCTATGATGACAGCTTGCTTTTACTTTTACTCTTCGCTCTATAGCAGGGAATCCTAATATTTTTCACCGCACTTCCTCCAAGGAGTATAAAATTGCATTAGTTTTTCTTTTTCATGAAAAAATTGGTATACATGAACGATTTATAATTTTGATGATTCTTATAAATATGATATAAATTAATCTAGATTAATTTTTTAAATGTCTCATTATTCGTATATTCTACAAGTATATATGTAACTTCACTTGTTTGTTAGTTGATTGGATAAGAACAAATTCAATTTTAAGCCACTTCACTTCTATATATCTAATCGTCTTGAAACTTTGCACACATACGTAACTCCAACGACACTACAATATATTCTTGAAAAAAAAAACATAATTAAAAAATAAATCTGATGTAACCAACACATTACCTTCCGCCAATTCTTTGTTTTTGTACAAATTCCATACAGAAAGTTTCTTGCAGCTACATTGCCGTCAAATAAGTATAGAGTGATGTTGAACTGTTTTCCTTTTTCGTACCCTGTACCTTGCCATGCGGTGTTGCCGCTTCTTCATAACTTAGCATTTTCAACTACTCCAGTTCATACTTATTTGACGCCAACTTACAGTAAAATTTATTTCACAAACAATCAAAGATAATAACTTCCTTACTTACCAAGGTGAAGGAATGTAAAAATTGAATTTTGGTAACATTTCGCTATTTGGGATTGTTATGACTGCAGTAAATACACAAAATATCTTTGCAACGGACAGAATAAAAACAAATCACTGTCACCAACCCAACTATTCTGTCAAAAATTCCCTTAATTTTCAACTACATATTTTTATAAATGTTATAAATGTAAACCAGAGCCGAAACACAGAAAATAGTATTATTAAATTATTTAATTATTATATCTATCTATTTTAGGGCTTGAATACAACTGTCGCCGTTTACCCTTCCAACTGCCGTACTGCCGGTTGGATTTCAGCCATTGCTACATTTATTTAAGATGTATAAGTGGCCAGCTTATAGCATCCCAGTGTGAGAAATACAAGTAGCTGTATTTATTTTTTACGACAAATCACACATTGTCGGTCGACGGGAATCGAACGCACGTACCATGGTTCGGGTGACGTCACTGCGAGTTAGGAGATGTGCGCTAATCCGCTCAGCCACCAAGCCGACATTTAATTATTATAATTATTTATAATTATAATTATTATAATTAATTATATCCGATCGACTTAAAACTATGCACACATAAGTAAATCTGAGGACAATCGAATACATACATATTTGAACATTTTGATCCTAGATAGCAATAGTAATAATTAGGCGTCAAAAAAGAATAGAAGGTATTTTTTTTAAATAGCTTTTATTAAAAATGCACTACCAAGGAAGAAGTATTTTTGAAAATTTTTGTTAAGATACTTTTGTATTAATGGGATACAAGAACATGAATAATTTAGCTGTGCCATTTGAGATTTGTCCATTGTTTTTAATATTTCAGGAGTTTATTTACAGTCTAAATAAATTAGTGTTTTTAATGTCATGTATATCTATTTTTTGGAAAATTAATTGTAGTTTTTTATTATTACAGATGCAGTCGAAAAATAACTACCAGGATCTTCACACCAATCCAGGTAGGCACATATATTATATATTTGACTCTGTTGATCTAACCAATTACTGATATTAAATGAACAAAAGTTACTTCTACGTACATATATTAATACTTAACAAAAATTCCTCAAATATCCTAACTTTTTATTTTGTTTTGTCCAACTATTGTTTGAATTTGTCCAGGTACTCCATTAGTGCGTATAACTGATTAAGAACCACTGGTGCAAAATATGTTGTAGTAAGTGTTTTGATACTTTCAGAACTACATAGAATCAACACTGCCTCTAGTTTTTATTCCTGAGTAGTAAGTACGAAGTCTTCGTAGTCTAGTCTAATGTATTTGCAAACTAAGTGTGTTTGAAATCAAGTAACTCTCAAGTAATTGCAAACACGGTGTAAATTACCCCTACAACAAAAATGCTCTAATTATAAACGCGGAACAAAAAAATTGTAATATACTATCACCAGAAAATAATTGATTAGCTACGGATATCCCTACTCTGCATATTGTAATTACTTGCAAATTATACATTCGTGTACAGATATTTATCTTTCTGGAATGATATGTAAATTGTAACATATCAAATTATTTTCTAGTATAATTGTAGATATCTTGTCCATGGAGAATTATCGAGATTTCAATTAGTACGCACTGTAATGAATTCATCACATTACAGTGCAATATTCGCTGCATATTTTAAATTGAGTTGCTTTCCGGTGACACATGTCTACTGATTCAACTGAGGCATGTGATTGAAAGTTTTATTAGGAAAGTTTTTTTTTTTTATTATGTAGGAAAATATTTGGGGCGACAATTCGGAATGAACTCGAAGTCTAAGATGGAATTGGGATGCCCAATAACATTGTGTCGTGTAAGTAAGGAAGGATAATGTTCTTCGCTTCGAACTGTCCCATTTGATACTGGACTAATCATTCTTTTCAATATTTTGAAACTGACGTATTCACAAAAATCTTATTGAGAATTTGTCGACAATTTACCGCTGATATAAAGAATTTGAAGAAAACAAAATTACCAAAACGGATCAGGGTGTCCTCCTGCAGCAATTACTGAAAAGAACAATTCTGCAGTTAAGGAAATAATTGAAGAAGTCAAAAGAGCCACTTATGCGGTAATAGTACTAAAAATTGAATCCTCAGCTACAGAGTGGTCGGCTACGCTGTATTAAATTTTAAAATGAAACACATGTTGAGATTAATTATTATTATTAAATATAACCACGACCAGCTTGATCAAATTTTCGAAGACTTTTTCCAAGGCAATAACGGGTTGGATTTCTCTTATTTCACTACTCTATTACAGCTATCTTATTTAAAAATTTTGTTTCACTTATTTATTTAACAAAATGTTTTTTACTTGCGGGAAACAAAATATTAAACACAAATTAACTACGGTAAGTGGTAAATGCCCAACAATATTTTACCCTTTATTAATTAACTATTCATTCGCCGTGCCCTCAAGAGGTCCAAAGGTCTAGTCTAAAACATCTCAATTGACTCAATAACGGGTTGGATTTCTGTTTTCAATTAAAGAATTGTTTGTGGTTAGCATAGACCTTGAACTTTACAAAATCCCAGAGGAGAAAATCGCATAGCGACAAATCGTAAGATAAACCAGGAAAACGTTGTCTTAACAAATGGTATCTTTGTTTGGCTTATTGGATTTATAAAAATTGGGAAGCGCCAACAATAACAAAGAAGCAGCAATAATACCTGAAATCCGTTAACACGCATAATAACTAAAAAATTCAGGAATTATGAGAAAAAAGCGATACACTGGCGATTCGCGGAAGCCATTCACTCCGCTTCGCTCCATGTTGGAGCTTAATATATTATCCCTAACTTTTCAGGGATGTCTTCTCGTGTTCCGTGAAGACCATTCACTCACTAACTCTGGAGCGACTGAAACGTGACAGTGGAAAACGTTCACGGAGTGTGCTTTCATCTTTTATTTGGTGACAGATCTAGATTGTTTCGCATAATTGCTGAACTTAGTAGTTATTATGCGTATTAACGGATTTCGGGTATTAGCGGTAACATAATATGCAATATTCTTTAGATGTATGGGACTGAACAATGCAATTAAATTGTATGGACAGAATATAATTAGGTACATCTAAATGGTACACTAAAAAAGTGCTCTGCAAAGTTCCATAGACAGGAATTATGTTACATCATGATAATGGGATTGCTCACAGAGCTGCATCAAGAATTCAATTTTTGGCAAAAAAGAAGGAAATAGATTATCATCTATACTCACCTGATTTGACTATCTGCAACTTTGGGTTACTTATTACGGATTAGAAGGTTTTTGACTAATGAAGATAGATTGACACTAGAATAGTGTAATGAATGATTATTTTGAAAGCATACCACAACAAGATCGGTTGGAAGCTTTTAAGAAGTGGAAGGAAATATTTTCAACATATTAAAAATCAAATTCTAAAAAATATGATATATCTTAAAAATAAAACTGCCTACCCCGTAAAGAATAATGGTTATGAATATGATAAAGGATGTTAATAGTTTAATCACTAATTTTTTATATTCTTTGAAGAATAATAGTAAAGTTTTTTCCATTCTTTTTTGAGATAGGGCGAATCGGATTCCATTCTTGGATGGATGTAATTTGCTGGTCGCGGGTCGCTGCTAAATTTCTTAATTTTTCCTTAGACTGGGCCGGGCTGCGATTGAGAGAGAGCACGATCCTGTTTTATTTGAGAAGTTCAACTCATTTTGAGGGTTTGTGACTTTAAAAGCCATCACGTGCTGGAGATACATTACGCTCATTTCTCTTTATTGACTCGCGCGTTCATGGATTACGAACTGTGCCACTTTGCGACGGCGACGCATCTTCTCTCTCTTTCGAAACTATTTGCGTCTAGCTTGCAGACACTGTTTGCTAACTAAACTAAATATATAGTGAGCTTATTACGGAACAGGGAACACACGCACTTGTTTGCTTTTTCTGTTTATAAATATTGTTTTTGCTTTCTGCAAACGAATTCTTTTCACTCTAAGATGATATTTTAACTACCTACTTCACTACTCTATTACAGCTATCTTATTTAACATTTTTGTTTCACTTATTTATTTAACAAAATGTTTTTCACTTGCGGAAAACAAAATATTAAGTGGTAAATGCCCAACAATATTTTTTGTAAAACTTATTAAATTTATTTTTACCAGGTTTAATATACCTATAGCGAATATAGTGTTAATAAAATTAATTTACCTAATTGTTTATAAAACTATTAGCGGTGCTTATAAATACACCAAACAAAAACTAATAAGTATGATCAAACATGCATTGTTTGTTATATTTATCTAGTAGTTATTTATATGGGGTTAAAATTGCTTCTTGTAGACAAGGTTAGAGCAACTAATTGAGGTCTGTAACAATACTTTTTTATGATTTTTAAATATATTTAATAAAAATCTGGTGTTGCCAACACAATACGTCCCGCCATTTACAGCCCGAGTCATAAAAAAGATTAAGTTAATCCTTATTTTTGGATTAGCGAATTTTACTCTAATTTTGATATTTTATTTCTTAAAACCTTTTTTTAACTCCTCAACAGGATTAAATCCCAATTACGGAGTGGGTTCACATTCACACATATCCATGCCTTAGTGGGATTCGAAACCAGAGCCCCGATGGCACTCATGATATGAGACGTTGCTCTAACCATTGAGTAACCGGAACTATAATAAAATGAAGATTAAATTTTTAATACCGGGATAGAACAGAATTTACTAAACCAAAAATGAGGATTAGCTTAAACATTTTTGTGAATCGTTAATTTTTATTAATCTAAATACACACCTACATATTTACTTATGCTGGAAACTGTATTGAATTCCTTTTCTATTGTTCCAATTACTTTTTTCTTTTTATAACGTTACTGATATTATTTTGAAATGATTAGTTCTTTGATAGTGACATTTATCTGTCAGTTACATACATTTGAATAACTGCGTTTTGTTTTTTTTAAGTGTAAGCTCTGGGTTTTAAATTATAGATAATTTTTTAAATTTGTTCATAAAATACATAGAAAAAGTATTAATGCAAATCTATAGAAAATTTAATAATCTTTAATTTTTATAATAACATTAATCTCGAAAAAATAACATTTAATGGTATTTTTCGACGAGAAACTACTTTGAGCTTCTAGTAAAGTGTCATTTCCGGTTATTCGATTTTCACCAAAATCTAATGGGCTCTTTCCATTCTAAGTTCGAAATACAAAGTTTCAAAATTTTCTGAATGATAGTATTTGAGTTAGAGTGGAGGATCCACACATACATACACAAACACATACATACAGAAATCATCATGAAAATGTTAAAATTGGATTCTAGGGACCTTAAAACATGGTCATTTACCAAAATCTCAATATGCGATTTTTAGCTCGATCCCTATACCTCCCTTACCAAGGATAGCGGGAGATTAAAAATTGTAGTTTTTAACTTATATATTTATTCTTAAATTTAAAGCTGTAAATTATAATCAACGACCACAATAATGATCAAAAATTCTACTATTAATTGCCAGTTGTCATAATACATTGCGCACTTTCTGTCCATAAAAATAGAACTTGTTTAAATTTTGTGGACAGAAAAAATCCTTGACAAAAATATCTGTTTCCGACCGTGTATAAAATTATGTATATAATTATGTCCATAGGTCGGTGCAGAATTATAGATCGTAACATACGGGATTAGCTTACAATACATAACAAAATCTACAAAAAGTATCGTTCATGATGTCATTAAAGAAACTAAATATCTGTTAAGTCAAATAATTAATATGACAGAGACTTCACTAGTACTAACCAGGCATATTTTTTACAAAAGGTTACTAAGCTTAATGTCCGGTTCACCATATGTAAGCCAGTTAACTGAATAAAAACACCGTTGTTGTTTAATTATATCACATACCCTTTATTAATTAACTATTCATTTGCCGTGCCCTCAACAGGTCTAAGGGTCTAGTCTAAAACATCTCAATTTACTCAATGCCAAATAATTCAAATTATATCATTCATATTTCATCTAGATTCCCGCATATTTGAATATGCACCACTCTTCATTTTCTCTTCTTAATATTTATCAATATATGGCGCATTCTCCTTGAATAATGTTAATATTATTCAACTAGTGTCTATAAATTATTCCCAATATGCTTATTGGGAAATTCGTCTAGTTCATGAGCGATTAGATAATATTTCCATTACTTGTGCTTTGTGAGTGAGCTTCACCTAGAATTATCTATAAAAGTTGATTGCATGCATGTATCCGATCCGCCTGTAGCGATGCTGATGAGAATGCACATCCCCTGAACCAGAACAAAGACGCGGCCCTAAATAAGACACGTCCCGCGTCGCTACAGACGTCTATTAACTTATATAGCTGTATCAATTTGTAATAGAATCTGTTTCTCCAAGGGAGCATTTTTCTAATCTTATTAGTTCAGGATAGATTTCTTACCAGAAAACGATAACGAAATTGGAAGAAAAACAAGTAATGAAACTAGTCTTCGGTTGAGTCTGATACACGAAATATAGATAACTAGAATCCTAGATCGGTTTTTAATCCTTAACTGGTGACGTGGTGCCATTCGTGTGACACAGCAAAACGACCTTTTGCATGTTTCAAGTAAGTTTTTTAACACCAATTATACGTTTTATTTGATTTTTTTCACTTCATATTGTTTTAGAAGTCGGTCCAAATATTTTTGTAATAATTGAATGCAGAAGCAATACCTATGAAGAATTTTGTTTTAGTAATTGACAATCCTGTCAGATGTTGCAATTAAATTTTAACATTAGTAATAAACTTGTTTATAAAGTAAAATTCTGGCAAAATGCTTATGTTTATGATTAGCGGATACACAGACATTGTAATTACCTATGGCGAAGTTCTCAAGGTCAACGAAGTTACACGAAAATCATCCTTTTCGTAAATTTATGTTGTACCACTTACAATATCTTCCAGATTATCACAGTTTGATGTGTCACATATGACAATTTGGAATATTTTAAAAGAGCAACAGTTACTTCCATACCATGTACAAAAATTTCATTGTTTCAAGCATTTCAATTTTGCGAATGAGTTGTATTGTTCACTGATAGAGCTGGATATATTAGAGAAAGTGTCTTTAATAATGCACAATACACTTATCTGGTCACAAAAATCCTCATACTGTAAAAAGGAAACACAATTTTCAACAAAAAATATCATTAATTGTTTGAGCGGGAATAAATTGACGAGTCATTGGTCCTCATATAATCCCACCTCGTTTAAAAGGACAAAAGTATGTACTTACATTTTTTGAATAACGTATTTAAACTATTATGATTTGCCGTGTTGACACACGAAGATTCATTTCATAACCTCCATAACTAGTATGCTCTTCCCGTCTTCCCACGCTCTTACTCTATTCACCTAAGTTCAGAAACCTGTGTTAATACACAATTTTATAATATTGTTATCGAAATTTTAAATTTCTTTATTTTAAAAATTGTACTATTAAAAATTTATTAATAATAAATATGTTTTCCGTTGATCGTTTATTAATTACTGTATTTACAAGTATGCAACCACCACCCGACAATTTTTGTGCTGTGTACATGGAACTTTGATTCAGACAGCTGAGAGCAGCAGAGATCTTGCCAGTGGCAGGTAACGAAATTTTAAACAAATCTTTAAAGAATTTTAACTCAAAAACTAGAAGATTTAGAAAAAAAAATTGTTAAGAAAAATTGTTGCTCTCGAAGAGTTACATTACTGGTTAAATTTAATGCATTTATTTCATTTACACCCCGTATATATATATATATATATATATATATATATATATATATATATATATATATATATATATATATATATATAACAACCGAGTACGCCTTGTACGTTCGTAGTATTGCAACATGGCTGCACTGCGGTGCGTCGGTGTTTGATCGCCAAATTGACCCGGTGCGGCTGTGTTGCTGCTGTATATAAAAATTGTTCATTTTTATTTAGGTTACTTCCTAAGAAAGTAAACAATAAACACAACTACAACTGCATTACGGATAATTATTGACTTCGTATATTTCAACCATCTAATGTTATTGCTCTAAAAATTGCTAGTGACTCATAAGACTCAGAGACAATTTTCATGGAAAAGTGATCTACTCGTATGAATTAAAATTTCCTATAAATAGAAAATGTTCCCCTATTCTTAAAATTGAGGCATAAAACTTCCTCATCTTAAGAAAAGAAATTAGCAGAGCTCCTAGTGCAAAATCCTCTCATAAGTTAGATCTCGTCATGATCCGCGGATAACTCAGCCGACAGCGCCAGTGCGGCGCGGCGGCAGGACTGGAACTAAAACCAAGCAAAAGGAAAACGAGCTGTACGAGATGCAGAAGAAGGAATGAATCTGTGCATGCACGAGTACCGAGCACAACGCAATCCCAATGGTGAAATTAATTGAATCGTTTCAGGGATTTCTTTACTCGTCAGCAGTAACTCAGCGAGATACAGGCCAGAGAAAAAGATTCGCGACGAAATTCTGCCAGGTTTAATAGCACCCAGGATAAGATCGTTGGGGGATGTTATTCTAATTTTTAAAGTTTAGAAAATCGAACTCGCAATACCAATATTTAATTTCTTAGAGTTTAATTTATTCCTTTATTAATGACGCCAACGAAAAATAATCGCAGTATGCTTTATACTGTTATTGCAACAAATTTCGCCATCCAATTTTGCTAGAATAAACCCAGGAAGTAAATGGTCGACCCAAACAAACGAAATGTAGAGAAAATTTCGGGGCGAATATAATATAAATGTTCGAGATCAGTAATTATGATTGTGTGTATATATATATAGAATACTGAAGAATGTTCCAGACTTGTAACGGCGGAATACTCATACCTATATAATATACGCTGGGAAGCAACTGCGATAAGGGGGCCTTAAGTTAAAATTGGTGATTGTCAGATAGTACGAACATTTAATGCAAGTAGTATAAGTGTTAAAATAAATTAAATAAATAAACACTTGTTTAATATTAAAATCCATATTTAATAATTAAAATGTTACAATATTTTTTACTACACTTCCTTTCACGTAAGAAAACAGCGGATGCCGATTGAGAGCTAACCTTTTTAACATGCATTAAACAAATAATTTAAATTCGTGGAACCAAACTTTGCCAATACTAAATATTTTTTTACAGCCTATATACAAAGTAGCCATTTGCGCTCTCTTTTGTCAACGCAAAATGTCACTTTGCCGCTCATGCGCGACATAGTAGAAAAACGCTCACTGTCCAAATCCAAATTTCTAACTATACAATGTTGAGAAATGTCACTTGTCTACATTCTTAATGTAAACGTTTAGTCAAGAACTAATGGCACTGTAGTTACACATTTACCACCTTCACAAGTCAATATGACATATAACTGCTCTGCCGGTATATTACATAACCAAACAAAATGCCGCACTGCTGTGAAAATAATATAGGGCATTCATTTACAAAAACGAAAGTATAAAATGCTTAGATTAGATTGAAGCAATAGCAAAAGTTTGGCATGAATGCTCCCAATGGACATCCACTTTTTCACTGCACTAGTTTAATGTACTTGAAACAAATAAATTATACAAAAAAACTTTTTGTCATTGTGGCGACTGTAGAAAAAATCTTGTGTGTGTTTCGAGCGCAAATGGACATTGTCGATTTCGAGCTCTCAATCAACAATGTCCCATTTTGCACTCTTAATACACAAATAGCTATTGGGCCCTATTCTGTAACTCGGTAGTTAATTTTTAACAACTGGTTAAAAATTTTATCCAATAGATAATGATTTGACAACTAAAAGTCCCTCTTTTTGTTATATGTCAACATACTTGATTGGTTAAAAAATTTAACCAGTAGTTAAAAATTAACCACTGAGTTACAGAATAGGCCCCATTATCTGTAAAAATGTACCATACTTGAGTATTAAAAATTACAAAGTCGAAATTAGAAACGTGTTTAAATATCACTTGATTGTGTCGATTTTATTTTATAACTGTCAGATCACTAGTAATTAAGTGGGGAAAGAGAATAGAGCTCCCGCTAATTACAACAGTACCTCCCGTCAATTGAAAATGAGGATAGAGCCTATGCTTACAAATATTAAATTACCGGTACATATGTAGAAAATTACGTAGATTCCGAAAAAAAATACGTCAGCTTTGTATATTTACCCAATTTAAGGTGTGACGTCATTTCCGACTAAATCATCAATTAAGAAAATGTCATATAACAAATTTGTTTGGATATTTATTTTTTGCATTCGCGACTTAGGTATGTATTTGGACCAATCAAAAAGCAGAATTTATTTCCCTGTCTTAACTAACGCTATTTTCTTCTGGAATGAACTATAAGGTAAAATGTTAATGAAGACTTTTATTGCTTTGTTGACATTATATTTTTATAAGATCATTAATTAAACATGTATGATTAAATGCAGTATTTAAATAATTATTTCCCTACTTCGAAACAGCTATTTATAACGTGTTTCTACGTATGAATACGCAATTCAAATAAATACTTTTCACACCATTAGCGAGTTGGAAAAACTGCTAAAAATGTATTACTTACCGAGGTGTTATGTACAAATACAAAAAAGTGTAAATTGAAATAAATATAATAACAAATACAGATATTTAAAGCCGAAGTTTTAAAATAAGTGAAAAAGAATCTATTAAGTGTTGAAAATTAGAAGCAATTGCACGGTCTGTCATTACGGCTAGCGTTTATCTGTCAGCGGTGCTAGATAAACATAGGATCGTTTCTCTAGTTGTAAACAAGGTTTTTAATCCGGGAAAAAAACATCCGTGCGTGTCGGGCGAGAAGTAGCGTCTATTCAATAATTGTAACTCTGAGAGTTAGAAATTAGAGGCATACGCATGGCGATAGAAAGAGAGTCTTCCGCAGTAATTGCAAAGAGTAATTCAACACTTTCTTGCGGCGACTGCCCGTATCTGCGCTATTACGTCGCTCATTTACATGTTTCTTACTTGAAGTCTAATAACACAGAGAAATTCACAAGGTGCTACATTTACAACAGTTTGTTTTCGAGTTTTTGCATAACATCTTCGATTTTTAGCCGCTCGCTAGTACATAGCATAAATTATAGTTGTTAATGTCGCATTTCACACATCGATATTTTTCAAACGCCCCGTTTAATTAACTGCAGGATGTGCCTTTTTTTCGTCCACGTAAACTTGTTTTTAAACTTCTTTTTCTGAAAGATTTTTCTAATATCAGTGGGTCTTAATGAAGAGGACAATGTCATTAATATTCAGTACTCAATAGCTTCGGTAAATAAACAGACTACTAATGAAACCATAATTATTAAGTCGGAAAGCGATAACATGCTGTTCTACATGAACTTTCTGCTGTACGACTCTATTATCATAACTTGAATTCGCTTCAGATATTCGCAACCAACTCAATCATTAACGGAGGCTTTAACAAGTTCATTTCACGGCAAATGTGATTTGGAAAAAATTTAACAAAAAACCGACACTAAAATATTTACATTAGCTGTTTTACGGAGTAAAGTATTCCCACATACTTTAATGAAAATGGGAGTTGTTGTATATTAATTAAGAAATAAAGCATATGGTGCTCAGTAGTCTAATAATTACTAGTATATTTTAATTTGCTAATTAAATAATTTCCGGTTTTTTAAAGTAACTATAATTTAATATGAAGCACCTGTCGTAAATATTCTGCATATTACATTAGATAGAATTGAAAACTCAACAAACGTCTCGTGTGTAAAAAATTAAACATAAAAACCTATTGCTGGATGTGCCAATCTGCTTTGTACACAGATTTTGTTGAGGATGATGATATACCTACCTAATAATACACAGGGTGTATCAGGACTAGTGTTATGCAGATTTCGGAAACTTATATTTTTGAAAGTTTCACTGAAAATTTTATTGAAAGTTTCACATAATGTTTCACTATGAATTTCAATGAAAGTTTCATATAAATTTCAAGAAACTTAACATTTGTCAGTTAAATTTGAAACATTTAGATCTCACATTAACTAATTTGAAAATAAATAAGAAAAACAAAATCTTCAAAACAAAATAAAAATTTATTATTCAAAATGTAATATTTTTTTAGAAAACAAGTATTAAACTAATTGCGTAGGCTTCCACAGTCTGTCATGAGAAATATTCGTTTTCCGGAAATGGACTGTGTCATATTGATTCAGAGCTCAGCGTTTCGCCCGCAGTCGTATGGGGCATCTTCAGGCCAAATAAACCAAGTTGGTTTATTTGGCCTCTAGCGTGGTTTACACGTCGGGTAACCTTGTAAACTGAGTCTCCCCCTCTTGTTGCTTAAACTCGGCCTCTAGCGTGGTTGACACGTCGGGTAACCTTGTTTAAGACAGTACTACCACCTTGTTCCTAAAGATGCCCCATACGACTGCGGGCGAAACGTTGAGCTCTGACTCAAAATATGACACAGTCCATTCCCGGAAAACGAATATTTCTCAAGTATTAAGCTATTTAAAATAGAAATTATATTGTTTTTTGTATTTATTTCATTGGTATATCGCCAAATTCTACCTTTAATTTTCACCATACTTAAACTGCACTGAATCCTGAGTTTTATATTCGAAAAATATACAAGTTTCAGCATGTAGATTAACCAAACATAATTTGCACGTAGATAAGTGCAGGCGCATTCATGTCATCTGCGCAAGTTTATTGCAGAAGGTTGGGCGGCGCATGCGTAGTGTAGCTTATGAAACTTTCATGAAACTCAAGGTTTGAAACATTCATTTTTGAAATTTTTAATTGAAACTTTCAATATGAAACTTTCAAATGGCACATCACTAATCAGGACTAGTGTAAAAAAATAATAGCCTATTCTTAAGATCAAAAACACTGGTCCTATTCCTTTGGTTACAATTTTACAAAGGATCAAACTTATTTAAATAGCATCAATTTAAAAAATAATAAATTTATCAAGATACCTACTGTTAAAACAAAAGAATAAGATATGGAGACATTAAATATATCTATTGTAGGTATTTCTTATAAAAAGTGTTCCCCTTGTGCTCCAAAGTAATCTGGCATCAACGAATCATAGAATTATGAATTCTATAAATTGTAATCCGAATCACTAGATCTACCCATTTTAGAATAAATTAAAAAACTGGGCTAAAAATGAGTATTTCAGATTAATTTTGCCTTGTTGTTTCATTGTTTATTCTTTTCTTTTGAAAACAGGTATCTATTTTTTTTTAATTACTGCTATTTACAAAAGGAATAGACAATATGATCTATGTATGTTGATGACATTTTTTTACTGAAATTCATCTTAGGATGTTAGGAATACGATATTAGTTTCTTTTACATTAGTTCTGTATATCACGTAACGAGTCACATACTATACTTTTTCTACCACTACAAATTAAGACAGAAATATAGAAACACACTCTTGATCTTTACTATTTTTATAAAATGACAGCTGTCATTTACGGTTGATGAAACAAAAACTACTAACGTGTTTAATGAATCAGCTATTAGTTGTTGCTTGCTTCACACTGTATCCAATACCACAACTTGTCAAGTTGTGATTAGTACGTTTAGTCATATTTTCACAACGGTAGTAGAAAAATAACTTTTGTGTTATTTGAAAATCGGAAATAATTTTGAAGTAAATTCCGGACAGATTCGAACCCGAGTTGTTAGATCCACAAACGGCACTTAACGCACTCACCAATGAACCATTTATAAAATTATGAAAGAGGTTTTCTAAAAAATAAGTTCTATTTCCACTTATGGAAGCCGTTTGGAAAATACTATGCCCGCTGTAAAGCAGGGGATATTGGCGTAATACTTTGCGTGGTGTAACCGCGGTCGTGGAATAGAAAAATGTATGTATTTTACTGTAGACAGTTCCATTTGAAAGAATAAAATTCGCTCACCCCAAAAAGACATTTAAAATAATCCCCAATCACATTTGTTTTAAAAGTTATTTTCCGGTCACTTTCGCCCCCAGAAGTAAAAGAATAGTAATTTAAAAGACCCCCTTTCAAGAAGTGTCATCCGCACTGACTTCAAACAGGCATACTCAAAAGTTTTCCAAGATTTCTACTCCTCAACTGCGAACTCAGCTTTAAAAATATATTGTGCATTGACTTTTTAGGGAGGTGTTGAACCCCTTTTTTCCACTATTTCAACATTTGATTTGATTTAGACTGATAGTAGTGACGAACCCGTGTCTCTTAATAACAGAGCTGCAAATTGGATGACATCTGGAAACGAATACCTCCACAGAAATTTTTGTCATTCCTAAGTCATTATTCAGAACGAGAAGCAGTGTTGTTTAAAATGACTTTGTAATAAAACCATTTTAAACAAGACTGCTTCTCCAATAATGTTTCCCTAACATCATACCAACAGTCAAGAAGTACCAATAACTATATTAGTCAGAATGTTTTCAACCAGTTCATAGGAGATGCCCATAGCCTCTTCTATTTCTCAGACCTTGATTCACTGATCGGCCATGACCATATCGTGAAGCAAATTGATTTTTTCTTCACCAGCATCAGTTTTATGCATTCCATTAATAAGATTATCTTCAGTGTTTTCTTTTAAATTCAGTTGCCATTTTTTTTTATCATTGTGTGAGAAAGACAATATATATGTTGCCAAACTATTTGCCATGATGGCATGTCTTCATAAATTTGCTTAGGTGTTAAGCCCTTTTCTACAAGTATTTGATCACTGCACGGTATTTTATTCTTTTCATCTTCAAAAAAGTCACTACACACTTTAATTCAAAAAATTACATATAAGTCTCAAATTAACGGTTTCACTTAAAATTTCGTAGATACAGTAATGACAATTCATATAACCACAATAAATTATTGTATGTCTAGTGCTACCCTTTCTGTATTAAGACCCGTTCCTACCTCCTCTATAGTTAAAGTGACAGTTAGAGATAACCAACTGTTATGTTGCAGCTTTGGTTAGAGCTAAGTGGAAATTAAAACTGTTGTATGGCTTCTAACCTTCAGTTTAATTCTTAACTAATGATTAATAAACAGTTACTTTTAATTAGAGGTGGTATGATCGGGCAAAAATAAATAAATAAATATATCATCACGGCATATAACTCATTTCTGGGTGTACCAATCTTTATCTGCTTTACACGCAGATATCGGTAATGATGATGACATATTCATATCGTGCGGGCATTCATCAGGCGTCACCATACGGGCATTTATTGCTGGTATGGAGAGTGCACCATAGTAGTCACATTAATGCCATTGAAAATAATTTTGGCGTCGGTCAGGATCAAACCCGGGTCCCCAGATTCGCGACAAGACTCTCTGGCACACGGCCAAGAACATTTCAATTCTTTCTTGAAATATTAGAATATAATTTTACTATTTTTACGATGATGTCTGTATATATATATATATATATATATATATATATATATATATATATATATATATATATATATGTGTGCGTGTGTGTGTGTGTGTGTGTGTGTGTGTGTGTGTGTGTGTGTGTGTGTGTGTGTTGTCTAATGCGATAACTCTAATACTAAAATTCAAAAAATTATAATTCTTTCGTGTTCCACTTCGTTACATCCATATGAAGAGCTGATTAGATTTTGGTTAAAATTGGTCAACCGGAAGTACCCTTATTTGAAGATTTTAACAGTTTTTCTTGAAAAAACGTTGTTAAATATCATTTTTTCATATTTAATGTTATTACAATTATTGAAAAATATTTTATTCTCTATACAATTTGAATGCATTTTATAGTTCATATTAAATGGATATAGAGTTAAAAAATTATAAAGAAATTAAATATCATATATTAGCCAGCTATGCTATAACAGCTGCTGTATGAAGAAAATTCCGATTGAAAGGTGACAATTTTACTGAAAATATATGATCTTTTGCTAGAAACTTTCTGTATGGAATTTGTATAAAATACATACAACTGCCTTAAGGTAATGCACAAGAAATAGAATCTTTTGCAAGGAACTTCCTGTATGACATTTATACAAAATACATAGAACTGACGGAAGGTAATGTGCTGGCCACATTACATTTTTTATTGTATTGTAAAATTTTCATTGGTTTGTAATGCATGTGAAACGTTATTTTTCCTTTACTAAGGGATATTCTTTCTTGTAAGAAGTTTGAGAAGCGCAGAGGGCGCTCTCCCTCGCTATGTGTGCACCCCATTTTTTAATTTCTTTTCTGTCGTACAAGTCCCAGTCCATTACGTTTGGAGGCACTCATTTTTCCTGTCTCATTTTAGTTAATTCTTTCAATATATATTTCTCTCCGCGTGTCGTCATTTCTATGTCAGCGGACGAAATGAACAGCTCCCACGTCAGAATAAATCATCCCCGGAAGAAATGTGGCCAGCCACAAGATAGAAGATGCATGCAAAGATGAGCTATGGCCCTATATGCAGCACAACTTACCAACAGAGAAAAGTAACATGAATTTTCATGAAAATTAAATTTAAAAATTCTACAATAGTGATGTAAGGAGATATTTACTTCGAATTGTTTTCATATTTTTGGTTTTCTTTAATTAATAAAATAATATTTAATACTCACGGAATTCGGCTAACGTTCAATACATATATTTTAGAATGTGTTTGATTTTGTTTGCAGCAAATGAAAACTTTTTTATCATTAATCTGGCAAAAAATTACTATCTTATATTAATATTAATATCTAATACAGGGTTGCTAGAATGATGATATTTTTATTTTTATTTATAACTAAAGTACCTTCAATCAGAAAAATATTAAAAAAGTTACAAAGATTTAGAATTTTAGTTTAAATTGGTAAGTAACTAAGTAACATTTTTGACGATTTTAATTAAATGAAAAATTAACAATTGAGAATCTACATTCATAAATAACTTTATTATGAATATAAATATATCATCACGGCATATTACCCATTACTGGGTATGCCAATCTGCTTGGTACTCAGATTTCCGTAATAATGATGAAATATTTGTACCGTGCGGGCGTATACCAGGCGTCACCTCACACACACTCATTTCTGGCGTAGAGAGTGCACCACATGGGTCAATTTTGTGCCATTTAAAATTCGAAATATTTGGCGGCGGTCAGGATCGAACACGGTTCCCAAGATTTGCGACCAGGCACTCAGGCTAGAGGTGGGCGCGGGCCGTGATTTTGTCGGGTCACGATGGGTCACGACGTGACCCGCGTGATCGTGAGTATAATTTAAATTTTGCGTCGTGATTGGACGTGAGCGTGAGGCACTAAAAAATTATCGTGCGTGATCAGGCGTGAATGAAATTTAATCGGGCGTGAGTACAAATTTTCCTCTATTTATTATTAAAAAAATTGTCAATTTCCATCTTCTACTTTACATTCTTTTTATCATTATTATCTCCAAATATGTCATCAACATAAAAATAGTGTTATTGTTGATATACAAATCTTTAAGCCTGTTTGACACGATCATAATTTTGTTAACAAATTTGTTACCAAATTTATAATGATATTTGTGAAGGAATAGAACGACCTATTTGTACATAAACATTCGTTTCCAATGAAACCAATCTGTTATCTAACTTATTACCCATTTGTTAACAAATTTGATAACAACTTATGACTGTGTTAAGCAGGCTTTAAATGTACATAGAAACAATTACGTGACACGAACGT
This sequence comes from Harpalus rubripes, assembly GCA_963082715.1. Taxonomy (NCBI): domain Eukaryota; kingdom Metazoa; phylum Arthropoda; class Insecta; order Coleoptera; family Carabidae; genus Harpalus; species Harpalus rubripes. The sequence continues at coordinate 26,164,712 of OY720460.1, read as the reverse complement.
GACCCGCCGGGCGTGATCGGGCGTGAGTGCCAAAATAAAATCGTGAGCGTGAGTTATCGTGAATCAAACATAAAAAGTCGTGCGTGATTGGTCGTGATTACATTTTTAGTTCCGTGAGCGTGCGTGATCGTGAACAAAAAGTTACTCACGCGCCCACCTCTAACTCAGGCACGCGGCCACGAAACTATTATGTATTTTTAAAATTAAAAGTGTTTTACTTGAAACCTTCTTCATTATAAAAAATAATGGCCCGTATTACGAGGGTACTTTTATAATAAAATCCTTTTATTATTATCTCTGCCTTTTTAATAGTTTTGATATATCTAAAAAAAAATATGAAGAGTAAAATTTTTCGGCAATTTAATATTAAATAAGTTTTTTAATGTTTGCCAATAGGGTTTCCAAGGCAGTAGGTTTTATTTACAAGTTAATGATCGGTAAGTAATGCGAATCACATACCGATCCGGAGGTGTAAATAAGTAAGTAAATAAAAACGAGCAACGCTTACTTTAAAAATGACAACCAAAAATTTTTAATAATAATTTTCAAATCTTTTTACATCCTTGTACGAAGTAAAGGAAGTATTGTAATCGCGAAAAATTTGGGTTTCGAGATTTCAACGGAAATATCCCTGAATCCATTTTGACTAATTTCGTCGTGACGTCTGTACGTACGTACGTGCGTACGTGCGTATGTATCTCGCATAACTCAAAAACGGTAAGCCGTAGAAAGTTGAAATTTTGTATTTAGGACTGCTATAACATCTAGTTGCGCACCTCCCTTTTTGGTCATTACATAATTTCTAGAAATGGTACTTTATTTGAAGCCTATAATAGATTTTAATGAAAAACTATCTTAAAATATAATCTGATACTTTTCAAATTTGGTACATAAGACTTTTATGTCAATTGGAATAACATTGTGGATTTTGGTTAAAACAGGCTAACCGGAAGTGACATATTACCTGAAGTTGTTAACAGTTTTTCTTCAATAAAATGGTTTCAATTTGATTTTAGAAATAAATGCTTCAAATAAATTTTTTAGAGAATTAAATTCTGTGTCTAGCACATCAAGTATTATTAAATTAGCCCTTTGTATAAGCGAGATATGTATATTTAAAACTTATATAATTTTTGGTTTTTGTAATGAAGCTTGTTATGGATTAGGACAAAAAATAACAAAAAAATAAAAAATATATGCTAATGTCAAATTACTTCAAATACGTGCAATTTTATACTTGGGTAGATACTTCATATTGGTCTTGTGTACAAGGAAGTCGTGTGGTGTCCACATCAGGTTTTTTTAATTTTGTGGATCGATCGTGCAAAAAATGAAATATTCATTGCGATGAATAAGTGCTCTTCTACCGGTATCAAATATATTGGAGATTTCGACTTTGTCTCGATCTCGAAAATCATCCTCTACCCTCAATCTGTATCTGTATGAAGCACCTACCGCCATATGCTGCTTCCAAAATCAGTCAGTGCAATTTTAATTCATTTGGAGGTTTGACGCTTTATCAATGACATCAGAATTTAGGGATTTAATTTAATTGTGTAGATAAGGTTGAGTATTACAGGAATTTTTGTTAGGTATTTTCATTGAACTTAATTATTTCCAATTTTTAAAAGGAACAAAATTGACCCCTGTGTTTCTTTCTCCACGATAGCTTTGAGAGCTCGTGATATGACGCCTTGTAATCTCTCTCAAGATATCTGATATCATTATCGAAATCTTCAAATAAAAGCAGATGACCACATCAAGAAATTTATAAATATTTATCTTTGCTTCAAACAAGATTTATATGCATTGTTATTTAGTTTGTTCTGCATCCTTCTTTAAATGTATTCCTTTGGTTGCACATATTCAAATCCAATATCTTGTGTTGGTCGTCTTCCCCGTTGTGTAAATTCTAATCCTGGATTCCGTTATTTCGCTGTCCAATGTCTGGCATTCCGATTGCTCGTAATTCCGCGGCCAGATCGACAGGCAGATTTACATTGGAATTCCTTAACCCTCGCGTATGTCTGTCCACTGAGGGCGATTTGCCCCCGTGCAAATGAGCCATGTCCGAACAACGGGGGTGCTAAACGTAGATGAGATGAATACTAAGGTACCTAAAGGGACATGCCAATACGAATAAGAGGATACGTAGTTTGGCAGATATATATAGTTGTGTTCAACAAAGGATAGTAGGGTAAATTGTGGATAGTTTTGTCGTTTATTTCATTAGGGCAGGAATAAGAAAATGCTTAAAGCAATCGGATAGTTATTACAATATACTGTTTACGTTAATACTTGCCCACTGCGATATGTTTCGATCCGCAAGAAATAGATATTCAAAAATAATGAGGCCTGGTACAAAATAATTATACTATACTAATTATTTCTCATCATCCCTAACATCATACTAACAGTCAAGTAATGTTAATAAACTTATTATAAGATTCATAATTGAAAACGTTCTATGAACCAATTATCGATTTACAAGAAAAAATAAATAAAATAAAATAATAAAAATGACTCTTAGAACTCTTTTAATTTAAACGCTTTAATTATTATGTTCATTTCCACGTTTTATCTAAATGAGTGACACCAAAATTCACAACAATATACAGGGTGTTTCAAAAATACTGTAAATTTTTTTTAGGGCGTATAGTACTGATCAACATAGGACTGTTCTTCAACTGATTCCGAGAAAAGCGAAAAATCGAAGAAAAAAAACTGACAAAGGTAGTGATCGAACAAAATTTTATCTGTCAGTAAATAGACTATAAAAAAACAATAAAATTTTATATGAAACAGTTTTCTCAATTTCTAATAGTTACGAAATTATTTGAAAATTAAATATTGGCCAAAGTCGCCAGAACATTTAACAGTAGGTACAATTATTTGATTAAAAAAAAAATACCAAAAACACATCTAAGATGACTTCTGAGGTAAACAAAAAATCCCATTTAATCAAAGTCGTAACTCTTATAGTTTTCGAGATAGCAGACGTAAACCCCGTAAAAACTCATTTTTCATTGCCTCAAATCTCGGAAACTATGGAAGATCGGAACCATGTCGATTAAGCTTTTTACTCATTTTGGTCAGTACTATATGCCCTTACATTTTTTTTACAGTATTTTTGAAACACACTTCAATGGGATCTTGTAGCTCAGTTCGTTGAAACGTGTTACTAGATGTAGGAAGGCCCAGTGATTTCCATGAATTTTTCACAAAAAAACTTTCTTCGTTAATTAAAAATGTCCTTGATCGATAAAGCGTATTTCTAAGAATTAAACATAAAATATAGATAAATAAATATTATAAATGTTTTAACGAACACCTATTTATTGGTATTCCGCTATTCAGTCCATATAATTCGTATATAAAATAAAAGGTAGCTTTGTATTATTCTCCCTTCAGTAAAATGAGTCAAACAACAAAAGTGAAAACAGAGTTTTCTGCAATTTCCTTCATCCAAATCTACAAATAAAACAAGCTTGCCTAATTTGGAAGCCAATTTAGAAATGTAAAGCTGTATTGTTGGGGTCAAATTGGGCGAAAGTCTAATCTAATCCAGTCCTGACTGGACTTCGTCGAAATAAATAATCCTCTGGTCGGAAGAAAAATGCAAGAAAGCGGGAAGGCATTAGCTCGGTACGTGAATGCTGGACATTACCCCTAATGTAGTACAACAAGGCGGACTGCAAGCCAAGGCATCAGGATTCAGCACGCGGGCTCTGTTTTAAATTCACCTTCTCCCTACAATAAGACTATTAGTGTAACGGGCGGTGGACATCCCTTAGGCCGAGTCCGACGGACCGTGTCCAGACTCGGAAAGGCGGCATTGGCGACAAATTGGAGGGAAGCAGGGTTGGACAGCCCCGAGGAACGACGAGCCGGCAAATCTAAGGCGGTTAGCAACGACAGCGGTCCGCAAAAGAATTTGCATCTCAGACCGGAGGGATTTGCTCTCATTACAACCGAATCAAATTAAGATGAGGTTCAGCTTGCTCCAATACCAACATTACAACACCCATTAGTGCAATTGTAAATTCGATCTGGGTATTAGAATTAACTGATTATCTCTGCAAATTTAAAATATTGATCAAGGTAGCAAAAGTTATAGTATTTCTTCTGAAAGTTTTAAAGGTTTTGTTTGATACGTTGTATCTCCATTTTTTTAACTTTTAACTTAAAGGTACATTCACAAATGAAAATTAGGTTTAGATTTATGGTTTATACTTTAGATTTAAAGACTTTGACCGCATATTATGTAATGACTCCATTCACACTTCAGAATCTAGTGTCTCTAAATCCAAACCATAAAGCTAAACATTGCAAGGTCCAAACTTTAGGTTTATGATTTAGTTTGACGTCACAAACTTCACCAATGAGAACGAGTCTGAAATGATATAGATATATACACCCATCTTTATGTAGTAGGTATACATTTGGTGGATTCGGCTTTTTAAACAAATGCGAGAAGAACATGGAGACTGTCAAAACTTAATTGCTGAAATATAACCAATAATGCCAAGCGAGTGACAGTTTCACGGCGCACGGGTATCTGTTATACTGCTCTACCGATATTTTAATCTTGTTTTTGAAGCATATACATAGATGTCTGTACATACCAAATCTAAATTACAGTTAATTAAAACTTACATTTATGAATGGCATACTTAAACCTAAACAAAAACCATAAACCTAATTTTCAATTGTGAATGTACCTTAAATCCAATTCATAAAGCCAAACATTGCGTAGTCCAAACTTTAGATTTATGATTTAGTTTGACGTCACAAACTTCACCAATGAGAACGAATCTGAAACGATATAGATTTATACACCCATCTTTATTTAGTATTCACTTAATGGAATTAGCTTTTTAAATAAATGCGAGAAGAACATAGAACTGTCAAAATTTAATTGCTAATATATAACCAATAATGCCAAGCTGTATGACAGTGTCACGGCGCACGGGTATCTATTAAGTTTTACTTTACCGATATTGTTATCTTGTTTTATAGATGTCAGTACAATCAAAACTAAATTAGAGTTAAATTAAACTTGCATTTATGAATGACTTACTTAAATCTAAACAAAAACCACAAACCTAGTTTTCATTTGTGAATGCACCTGATCTGAAAAAACCTTATGGAGATTTCCAAGGCAACGTCTTTTTAAAAAATATATGTGTTGAATGAATTATATCAATAAACGTCATTACAGACGAGAAATACATTTAAGGAAATATTTTCAATTTAAATTTAATCGTCTATTAACTCGTTGTAACCGTGCTCGTAATAAGCGAGTTCAACTATATTCTACTCCAGTTTAGCTGGATTTAATTACGTTGACTAATTAGTATTTTTATTTTACAGTTCTACAACATTGTAGCCAAACGATCTACATGTTTTGCAAATCCTGACTTATTTTTATGTAGCAAACATATAAATAAATACAAGTCGATCTAATAAAACGAGACTTGGTAACATTAAGACATATTTTAAACTGCAACTTTAGCGTTAATTAGAACTGGTAATCCTGCTGCTAAATGTACTTTTCTACTAATACGAGCTTAAGTATAGTCTCGAAGGAATTATGGGAATCGAAAAATACTACTACTCGTATTTATTTCTTATTTCAATATATAGAAAACATTGACAACACTTCGTTTCCTGATCATATAAGGTGATTCATTTTATTTGCCACGAAAGGAAATAGATGTAAATCGTCGACAAATTTGCACTTATGATATAGTTACTGATGTGCCAATAATTCAACTGCGTGTTTCGTTCATTAACTCTACGAGTTTTCCAAGTACGGTGGAAGTGTCACCAGCTAAAATTGAAATGAAACCAATTAAATGTGATAACATCCAGGGTGTTTGACAGCCTAGCATAATTTCGTTTCGACCATTCCTACTTCGAAAAGGAAATCCTTATTTTATTGAAGTAGTAGTTATTTTTGTCACTTTTTACCTCCCACTACCCTTGGTAAGGGAGGTAAAGGGATCGTGCTAAAAATCGCATATCGAGATTTTGGAAAATGACCACGTTATGTCTGTGTGTATGTGAGGACCCTCCACTCTAACTCAAATACTATCATTCAGACCAACTTTTTATGTAATGGAAAGAGCCCATTAGATTTTGGTAAAAATCGGATAACCGGAAATAGCACTTTACAAGAAGCTCAAAATAGTTTTCTTCGAAAAATACTTTTAAATGTTATTTTTTCGAGATTAATGTTATTATAAAAATTAAAGATTATTAAATTTTCTATAGATTTGCATTAATACTTTTTCTATATATTTTATGGATAAATTTATAAAAATAAGGATTATCTTAATCTTTTCTGTGACTCGGGCTGTAAATGGCGGGAGGTATTGTGTTGGCCACACCAGATTTTTACCTAAGTTTTCTCTAAACCCTGGTGCATTGTCTTGGATGAAAGGAAGATACTCGTATGAGTTTCAAAACATTGTCAACCAATGTTAATCAACTGTGGGAAAATTTGCAAAACATTTGAAAATCATTTTTTAATAATGTTTTTCTCGGTTACATTTTTACAATATAATAATATTTATATTACTAAAATAAACATATTCATTTTGAATATATAAATTATAAATTCAGTTGTTTTTGTTTTTCCTGAAGTACGGTATTCCACTAATTTTTTATTCTTTTTTAAAAAAATAATCACGTATTTTTCTGTTTGTTCATACAATAACCCATATCAATAAACGAAAATTTTTAATAAAAAACCATGGACTTGCGCCTTATAACGTGACATTTGCAACACTATTGATAGCAATCTTTTCTACGTTAGTTTCAAAAAAAGTAAATTTAATTTCAGTAAAAAGTAAATTCAATTTCGGAATTTTTCAATTGATATATTTTGATATTATTTTTGTGAAATTGAAGTTACTTTTTCTGAATTGAATTTACTTTTTTAGAAGTTAAAAAAATACAAATAACAACAGAATTAGTATACAAAGAAATGCTTATTATTGTCAAATTAACATTTTCAACTCTTTCTAGGGTTTTAATTAAGGATTAGACTAGAATATCATTGTAACTGTTCTTCAATGAATAAGTACGAGGTAGATACTCGTAGTTGATATTAAAAATGCGATTGTTTTGACAGCTAACAGTCTGTAAAATGGCACTTTTACTGCCTGTTGTTGCTATTTACTAATATCCTCTCAACAACGGCATAGCATCCGTTCAACAAACGCATAACTAAATAATTTGATGGCGATAACTTTCAAAATAGGTATTGAAAATTATTCACTAAATTAATATTAATTTTAAAATCGGCAAAGAAATAATGTGTTCAAAGCGGCACCAAACACAGATTTACAGCTTCGATAACAGCGTTTTCAGCTTACACAATGCAAGTGAGCACTGAGTGCAAAATATCACGTGACCACACTGAACGAGTTCTGCCCTCATACGATGGTAGTGCAGTTTAAGCTGAAAACGATTTTGTTTAGCCGCCATATTTGCACTGACACTATTGCACTTGCCTAGGGAGTCAGTGCACAAAACTCGCACTAGGCTAGTGCACGGTGTAACTTTTTCTTAAGCTGAAAACGCATCAGCTGACTAAATTTTGCACTCAATGATAAGTTGAAAACGCTCATTGCAAAAAAGTGCGCACTCGACTTGTAAGCTGAAAACGTTATTACATTCAATGAAACGGCAGCCTCTGCCGTAAATCTGGTATTTTTACTAATTCGGGTTCATGTACTACTGCTTCTCCATGTAGCTGCGTTTCGTCACAATACTGTCAAATACTGACGTCCTTCTGTGGCGCCATAACAGACCGTTTCAAAACGATGTAAAAAGTTTATGGCAGTTGAAAATTTATTACTAATGCATAATAAGTTTCAGTAGGTATTACCAAAATTATAAAATTTGGCGAAAAATTACCGTTTTTTCAGGTTTTAGGTAATAGGTACCTACCAACTACATTTAGATGCAACTTCATATTTTACGTTAGATTTTTTGACAATGAAAATAAAAGAAATGTCATATAGAAAAGTTTCATTACAACTTTCAAAAGATAAAAAGAGATTTGCCTGTGTAAATATGTCATCATTTTTAAATTTGGACGTATCTGCATATGTATTATTAACTTTCTACGAATTTTATGATACATAGTAGATATTTTAGCGATTCAATTACGCCAATAAAGATTAAATTTAGATAGGAGCTTTAGCCAGAATGAAACAGGTCGAAGTGAACACGTAACAAATCTCGCGTCATACGTCAACAAACAGAAATAAGACGATGGTATCTTAGTGCATTCAATTAACGATATTCCCACAATCAGGCATCAGAGCGGAAGCCCACGTCAGTGAGATTCACTTAGCGTGGTTTTATTCACATAAATAATAACTGTAAACTCTTCCAGAACTGCTCTAGCCGTCACGGACGCACGGAAATGGATTTCCAATAAATATGGAACTGTCCAATGATAAATTCGTGTTTACTGCCGGCTCCAAGCATGAGTATGAAAGATTACGTCGGTTTGAAAAGGTTTACGCCAGCGTTCATTATTTATTTCTCTTCAGATAGGCGGAAAATCTCAAATACAAGTCATTTTTCTCGATGCAAACGAAGATCTATAAAAAGAACAGAATAATGAAGTTTGAAAAACCGTGGAAGCATGTAGATTGTGTTTAAAAGTTTTAATTTATTATAAAGTTTTTGATTGTTGACATAAAATTCTGTATCTAGGACAAATGATATAACTATAGAATTATAAAAGTAAATAAACTTTTCTTCAATAACTAGACGATTGAGATATGTGGAACAATATTAAATTTATTAACTGTTTAATTTTTTTAAAACAACTGTTGTTCGTCCTTTTCTTATATTTTTTTATACGTGCTATTTGTGCTACCCTATACTTATTCTGTATATATCAACCACAACAACTTTTGAATTATTAGGTAATTTCAAATGAGACATGACTCCGCAATTACGAAGTACTACTAAAATTGTCATTTTATTTTATGAGAAGGAAGTTTCGAAGGAAAATAATCGACAATAATTGAAGCGGTAAAATGTACAAGGAAAATATTCCACATATTGGACATTTCAAACTGAGATAGCCATTACTCTCAAAGCCGCATCAAATGACTTCTAAAAGAAAAATATTGCTACATGGTAAATGTCTATAAACAAGTCAAATTTATACAGACTGTCCCGGGACTCGATTGTCATAGCTTAAGGGTGTGTTCCTAAGGTAAATTTAAGTCGAAAACATCATATACACTTACATTCGAAACTCAAAATTAGATGAGTTATAAGCGAATTAAATTAGACTGCACAATAGTTTTTTGACAACGATAATGAGTGAAACGGAAAACAGAATTATGTATTGTATTAATGAAATTGTAATATTAACAAGTACAGCTCTTGTAAGTATACCTAGTAAAATCGGTACGACTTGTAAATTTTCCAGGTCAATTCTCTATACTCGTCGTGTAAGCGATTATGAACCGAAAGCGCTTGGAAGTAAAACCTATTTTATATTGCTATAAGTTTACGTTTTCGCTATTGTGCTCGAAATGGTAAGGATTATAGAAGTCAAAGAAATGATCTTGAACTAAACTATACCAACTATATCTTTATTACTATATTTATTCTCTTCTCCTTATTCTTATATTTAAATTCAAAATTATATAAAAATAATATTCTTGACAATCGTTTGTGTTCTTTTATTTAGCGAGATTTGACATTTAATATTTTTTTAAATTCATAGCCACTAACCTTAAATAAATAAATTTGCACTAATCTATTATAGCACTCGAATGAGCTAATAACGAACTCTTTCGATTCCTGTAATCGCTTAGTTACAGACGCTAACTAGAAAAAATTGAATGACTGCAATTCTGTATTTTTTTTTAATTTTTGTTTGTAAATTTAAAAAAAATAAAAAAATATGGCATATTTCCCGTTGCTGGGTGTGCCAATCTGCTTTATACACAGATTTCGATAATGATGTTGATATATTCATACCGTGTGGGCGTTTACCAGGCGTCACCTCACAGGCACACATTAATGGCGTGGAGAATGCACCCCAAGGGTCACTTTTGTGCCATTTAAAATTCGAAATATTTCTGTTTGGCGTCGGTCGGGTTCGATTATAAATTGATTTTTATATTTTTCTATTTAATTAAAGATCTTATAAGTAAAAAAATTATTACATAATGTAACAACTCCAAGACGCAAAACTAATGACTACGAACAATGCAAATGAGTCACAGGACAATAATTAGCAATTATAGAAAAACTACACTGTCCAGTGATCACCTACACAAAGAAACAAAACACTCACACAAGCCTATCGCACGATATGATACAAACATTGACAGGGCACATAAAACTGATGCATAATGAAAACAATTGTAACACAGATCGCATTCTGTTTAAAACAAACGCATAGAACTGTGAAACAAAACAGCAACGCGGCTTCCGGCACTAACTGATGAATAGAAAATTGCGTTGTCAAAGATAAAATAGATCCACAAACTGATTTTAGTGAAATTGTTATCGTCCGGCTTTAGCAACAAAGCATATGGCTGGTTCCAACGCCAACCGCGATAAGCGCTAGTGTCGCCCCGCCACACATTATTGTTATTATGCAGATTTTTATTGAGTTTTCCAAAACACTTTCATACTTTTTAACTCAAATCATTTTGTAATATAGCTTTGTTATTTGAGCTTTATTGTTTTAACTCTATTTGATTGTTTTTTAATTTTAATTGCAGTGAAAATGAAATTTGTTGACCTTCGGTTTTCATTATTTCTACTTCATTCTTTTAATCCTGCTTTACATATTGTTGTTTTATATCAGTTGTCAACAGACAATAATCATAAATTAAAAAATGAAATAGAAAAACAAATGACCAACTGATTTCTTTATTAATTGTTTCCTACGTAAATTAATTCTTTTCTGATTGACGTCAGACTTAAAACTTTAAAGATATTAACTTACACAATAGATAAAGTATTAAGTTTTATTTAGTTTTGTAACTTTGACTACGTTTTATAAAATAATTTGAGTATATGAGTTATTTTTTAATCAGCAGTTGTACCTATTTATTCGATTTCGCACTGTAGTCAGAAACAAAATAAAACTAAAGTAATTATTTGCGTCGCTCTGTTGAAATGAAGACATGCTGTGTATATTAAAATATAGTAAAATAATCCTAATGTTCCTTTAACATAAGTGCTTTTTTTATTTGCAATAATTTCTAATGAGAATGAAATATTACGCTCTAAATTTGATTAGTAAATAAAGTCTAATCTAGTTGTCACAGTCTTAATAGTTGTTTTATAATGTACCATCTTATAATATCCAGAAAAAGTTTATAAAAACTACAAATACGCAAAACAATCTATAGGTTGTAATGGCCAAAAAGGCACAGTCCCTGCTCGGGCGCCATTTTCTAATTGACAAAAGGCGACCTTTACTGGACGTTCTCTGTAGTTCTCCTTGCTGTTAAAACGCTTTTTTTGGGCGCTAATCGATCGTTCGCTAATCAAGTATAGAGAGATAGTCAATCCGGTAAAGGATGCTCTTATAGCGTCGCTGAAAAAAGTGGCTTGAACGCCAAAAATGGCTCGGGTAGATTAATAGAGACAGAGTTCGGTTTTTGACAATGAAATCAAATGTAATGAATTTTAATATTTTATTAAAATATATTTACAAAAACAATAATAATAACAAAACAAATGAAAGTAGCAATCGCTAGCATATAATCGGCTAATACAAATAGGCCAGCGATACTTGCAGAATTCGTTCATTAAAAGAAACGGTCAACAATGAACGGGCAACAATGGCACATACCAAAGTTCCAAAAATTATGTCAAACAAAAGTAGCATTTATGTTAACGGAACCGTAAGTTTATTTTACTATATACAGAGCACTCCAGACCTCAGAGTAGGTAGAAGTACCATGCAATTGCATGTGTTCATTTCAATAAAGCGGTACAAATAATGGCCCGTTGTCATCCAATGTTATAATGCAAGCACTGAGCGATATTTCGCTTTGTCATAATGGACCCGAAGTGTGACGGTACGAAGGTTTCTAAACAAGAAGATGGCGTCTTCGTTGCTAAGACGGTTGCTATGCTAAACCAGAATTTGACGATTGGCGCTCGTAACCTATAAGTTTGTTTGATTAAAATGGCTCAGAAACACGTTATAAAGTTTTGTTCTGTTGTAAATAAATACTAACCTAACTAAGTTTATCCACGTATACTTCAGATTTTGTTCTTTTGGAAATTTAAAGAACTTACAAAATTAACATTCGCTATAATGATTGAAGTTAGCTACGAAACAGACCACCATGGTCAACCAAATTTAGAATAAAACCTTCAAATGTACAACTTACAAGACTTCACAAGTACTAATAACAATTATATTTTTTTCATCTGTCTTTTAATGGTTCCTAAAATTTGAAGAAACTGAAATCATTCACTACTAGTTTCGCGGCCAATTTCAAATAACATAGCAACCGTTACCAAGGCAGCAGCCATTTTCTTATTTATAAACCTGGCCTACGTCATCACTAAACGTACAGCTACTATATAATACATAGCTGTAAATTATGAAATAAAAGTACATTTTTTATAAGTTTATGTAGTAACTATTTTTCTTATTTAAATATAACTTCTATTTTTGCCATATTATATTTATTTAAAATAATAAAACAAGAAAAAATACTGTTTGTTAATATTTTTGAGGTTAGAGGAAAATATATGCATTGCATAAGTACTTGTAAAAATTGTAACCATTTCTCAAATGATTTGCACAATTTTGAGCAGAACAACCTGTCATTGTAGATAGTTTCTATGATTAATAATACTGTAACACTGATATTGAATGACTGAAGTGGCTCCGTAATGGCGGACGATTCAGCTGTAATATATCTAGCAGCTATAACTAAACGGGTGCATTACGATACTTATAGTTTTATTGCTGGACCCGACAAAGTCAATTATTCTGACTATAGTGTCCTTATTCCTTCTCGTTTGGAATCCACTGGTGCTCGTTGTCGTATCCCAGGGCCCACTATGACGCAATCACGCACTCGTGGCTCGTGTACGTGTAGCTAATTCCACACCACTGGCATGGAAAGCGCAAAACGTGAAACACGCGGCACTCGGCCGTCGTCACACTTGCTGTAAAATATTACTTCAGTAACGAGACAACGACATATCCATGTGTATGCTATAAACCAACTCATGTACTTCATCATACCCAAAGCATTTTAAAGAAATGCTGCCTGTCTACAGAATAGGAAACTGTGTTACCTACATCAGCAGTAGCGGTTGTGAAGCAGGGCTTAATAGTTCTTCTATGTAGATTACATGAATTATTTAAAATCATATATATATATATATATATATATATATATATATATATATATATATATATATATACTGAGTTTACATGAGGTTTTGAAACCGTTTTCAAAACGTTTTTGTTTTGAAAACGCCATGTGTGGTGTCAAAACGGTTTTGAGTTATCTGAAACCAAAACTAAAATTCATGGATTTGACTTGAAAACTAGTTTCAAAACTACTCATGTAAACACTTAAAATTCAGTTTTAATACTGCGCATGCGTACAGAGCATAACGTGTCTGCCGCGTTACTAAACTACATATAAACTGACAGTTGTCTAGTTTTAGTGCATAGTGGTACGGAGTTTAAAAAATAATTCGAATAATGGCAAAAAGAAATATTTGGAGTGAAGAGGATCTGTAATTTACAGCAGCTAAATGCGCATGCGCCGAAACTGTTTTCAAATCAATTTTTACACTTGTATTGAAAACTGCATGTAAACAGTTTCGTGTAATTTTGACTGAAAACTGAAACCATTTTCAAAACTGCATGTAAACGTCGTAATTGATTGGTGTGTTTAAAAAAGCATCCAATGTTTAATTTCTAGAAGAAAATTTATTAAAATCTGGAGAACTTGAGATACAAAACCCGTTAAATAATAAATAATAGCTAGTGTTGTTTATTGCTCAATTTATTACTAGATACCTAGAAGACTAAAAAAAATTAAAAATTACCCATTGCTGGGTGGGCCAATCTGCTTTGTACGCAGATATCGGCGAGGATATCGATAATGAGGATGACATATTTGTACCGTTCGGGCGTTTACCAGGTGTGACGGGGTCAATTTTTTGCCATTTAAAATTAGAAATATTTGGCGTCGGTCGGGATCGAACCCGGTTCCCTAGATTCGCGACCAAACCCTCAGGCACGCGGCCACGAGACCCCCTAGAAGACTAACGTCTAAGTATAAGGGACTTCCCCGAATTTTGTAAGAAATTTATTTTCTTAACGTATAGGTTTGTTCGTTCCGCTACCTTGCGTCTATCGCAAACCGCGGCGGTGAAATTTGCTGTTCTTTTCGATTCGCGGTTCACTGTAGTCACTAGATTCTGTTCGTTTCGTTTTTCTAGTAACTTGCGGTAAAACGCCGCGGCAGCTGGCGGTGATAATTTTTACAGTGACTCATGACTCGGTGGTAAAAAAAATAATCGGCGGTAATGTTCGCGTCTACATATGAAGTGCTAGTATGACAGTGACAAATAAATATTAGGAAAATATTGTTATTTTTCAATAAGTATGCTATGTAATGTTTCAGTTTTAGAAATTGAAATACATTTGTAAAATATATAAATGTCAATGTCATATGAATTATGATTAGTAACAAGTTAAATTTAAATGATAACAATAGAAAACAATTAAAATAATGGAAAATGGAATAATATATTTTTACTGAGTATCCTTTATAATTATAATAGTCTGAAGTATCTTCGAAAATAATTTAACGCAAACGGATCGAACAGAAAAATAATTTTTAGTAACTTAAATTATTACCGCGGCGATTGGCAGTGAATCGCAAAACGCAGCGACAATTACCGCCGCGTTTTGCGGTAAAACGCAGCATAGCGGAACGAACAAACCTATGTAACAAAAGTTTTGAAAAAAATTTTAAGCTCTAAATATCTGCGAATTTGGCTTTTTGTTTATACAGTGATTTCAAAAAAATTCCTAACTCGGAGTAGGCTATGAACAAAGAAACGTATGTCAATTTAAAAATATTTAATTAAATGTCAATTTAACATGAGACATTGTCGAAAATGTTATGTAAATAAAACAAAGCTTTTCTTTTTGAATCTTATTTTAGAAATAGAAACAAATTAGAAAACAGCTAATGTCAATTTACTGTATCCTTCTTTATTGTCTTTTCTCCTTAAAATTACGTTTCAAGATCAATTTTGACAACTTGACTTTTGAATTGAATAATGATCAGACATACGTTTCTCTGTTCATAGCCTACTCCGAGTTAGGAATTTATTTGAACACATTGTATCTGATATTATTAGGGATTTCTTCAACATTGTCAGTATAAAAACCATCATTTCCTTTCATTTCGGAGTTACTCAGCGTGAAGTACTTTTCATCATCCATAATTATCACGCGGTTATTCGCAAAATGTACCCTTCTTAGATTACGGCAGCATATCGGGATTCTGGCTAGTTGGTTGGCTGTATATTTTGGGGTTTTCCTTCGTTTCTCAATTTTTGATCATTCCGCGACAGTTCCCGTGATATGGTGTCCTTGGATGTTCGATACTGGCGTGCCAATTTTCATAATGAAGTACCAAGTCTGTTTTTCGCTCTTCTTACTAGTGCTCTTACTCTGGTAAAAATTCTAAATCTTCCACTTTTTGGCAGGTTTAAACAAGGTATATCTTGCAATTGTCCAATAAATGGTTCTTCGGGATATATGTTGATTTTCAAAAATTCGTAATATTGCGGCCTTAGAAACTTGCCCAACTAAATTATATATACTCTTTCGGGTTTCTAATTTTTAAGCTGTATCTACATAAATGACTGAAAATATTGAGCTGTCAAAGTTAAGATAAGATGATCTTAGATCTTCTTGACTGGAAATTTGATGAGTAAAGGAAAATATATATAAATAACATAGAAATAAATGACAGTGGTAATAAAAATGAACATTATCATTCATTTTTATTAGTTTTGACAACCATTGTGATTCTCTTGTTATTATTGATTTTATAGCATCTGAAGTATGTGCCAAAACTTATGAGACATAGGTTAAAAGTATACAATAATGGCTGGGAATACCAAAACGATCAAGAGTTACAGACAAGAATATTTCTGACGATCCGGGAAGTAGGTTTATTATTGTACAGAGACAAATGAGACAACAACCCTTAAAAATTCTACCTATTTGTTGAAGAGGTCTAACTTTTTATCTAAATTTTTATTACATACGTTTGTACCATTTTTATTATCCAACTAACTTCAACGGTACTGTAAATAAAACGAAATTTCTGTCTTTCCTTTTAATATTCTTCATCTTGTTTGGTCGGCTATAATGAACCGTTCCTCCATCCATCTTCTCGCACAGTTTGAGCACCATCAGCATCTCCGTCCGTTTCGAGGAATCGCATGTGTGCTGAGCACCTCGGGCGCGTTCCGGTGCACTCAGCGTGCAGAACATCCCCGCGGGCTTCAGCAGACCTCGTGCACAACTCTGACTCCGACTCCGACGTCTGCTGACGGCCCGCAAATTATCCCAACTCGGCCACAATAACGGAACACTCGAACATCACACGCGAACGCATTTTTTACAAGCAACAACACATACATCTCATACAAAAATATGTACCCCGTTAAGGATAAACAGATGGTCGAAGTTGTAGGAGTTGTTTTATAAAACAAAACGTAAATTATGTGTTCGGTTGTTATTCATTTCGTATTATTAATTGAAACATTTAAATTCATACAGATAAGGAGTAAGGGATGATAAATAAAATTTCTTTCATTATATCTCTCTACCGTATTGTTTCAGTTTCTTATTCGTTCTAAATGTTAAATGTTTAGGAGACCATATATATATATATATATATATATATATATATATATATATATATATATATATATATATATATATATATATATATATATATTTCCAGATTACAAATTTCACTGATAAGGAGTAGGGGATGAGAAATAAATTATTTTTCATCCTTATGTACACTCTATTTGCAAAAAAATTCATTTCTCTGTACCGTTAAATTGCTTCCGTTTTTTATTTGTTCTAAATATTTAGGAGACCATATACATATGTTTCCAAATTACAAATTTGACTGACAAGGTGGAGGGGATGAGAACTGAATTATTTTTCATCCTTATGTACACTTTATTTGCAGAAAAATTCATATACATTTCTATACCGTTAAATTGTTTCAGTTTCTTATTTGTACTAAATATTTAAGAGACCATATACATTTATTCCCAGATTACAAATTTGACAGACAGGGAGTAGGGGATGAGAAATAAATTATTTTTCATCCTTATGTACACTCTATTTGCAGAACAATTCATATCTCTGTACCGTTAAATTGTTTCCGTTTCTTATTTGTCCCAAATATTTAGGAGACCATATGTACATCTATTTCCAGATTACAAATTTGACTGACAAGGTGGAGGGGATGAGAAATGAATTATTTTTCATCCTTATGTACACTCTATTTGCAGAAAATTAATTTCTTTCTACGCTTAAATAGTCTCAGTTTCTTATTTGTACTGAATATTTAGAAGACGATATACATCTATTTTCAGATTACAAATTTGACTGACAAGGATCTAAATGCCATTTTTATGTTTTAGTTCAAGTTATTCAACAAAAACTGTTTTACACGAAACAATAATACGTGTATTATTTACCGAATAATAATTATTTATGGTACACAAGTGTGTTATATTGCAAATAAGTCACTCAAAACCGGTATTAGCCCATGATACCTTCAGGTCGAGTGAGGTAATTTTCTCAAGTGACTTATGTAATAATTAACACACTTGTACCATACAAATTTTATTAAAAACCTCTTCAAATTGAGGTCTCGTGCCGCGTGCCAGGGTGTCTGATCGCAGATCTGGGAAACCGGCTTCGATCCCGACCGACGCCAAATATTTCGAATTTTAAATGGCACAGAATTGATCCCTGTGGTGCACTCTCCACGCCAGCAGAGTGCCCGGAGGTGACTCCTGGTAAACACCTGCACGCTACAAATATTTCATCATTACCAATATCTATATACAAAGCAGATTGGCACACCCAGCAATGGTAATATGCCGTGATGATATATATATATATTGTAGTAGCTACTACAAATTATAGAAATAAAAGTAACTACTACCTCCGGCATGGCAGACCACTCTGCTGTCGCGCTTTGTAAATAGAAAGAAAGAACTCTTAAATTGTAAAAAAAATAAAATACACAAAATACCAAAACGTCAATTTATTTTTCAAAATCAAAATAACTGAACTGAAAAACTAAAAATTATCACTATCGTTACTCTATATACTTGCCTGGTCGGGAGGGCCATGTAGCAGCAGTCTAGATAATAGGCGAGTCTGCTACATTTACATTTGCATATATATATATATATATATATATATATATATATATATATATATATATATATATATATATATATATATATATATATATATATATATACATTCTGTATTTAAAAGATTATCTAATTTGAGATTTCGAAATGACATTTGGTAAAAAAAAGTATCGAGAAGGCATGGACAATAACTATAATGTTAAAATATAAATGTTTATCTCATGTTGCTAATTTGTTTTATTTTTATTGCTTTATTTGCTTCAAATCTTCAAATCACCATAGTTATAGCGTTGTTATTAGAAGGTGTTGGATAAAGACTTTTATGTAAAATTCATGGATTTTAATCTAGGACCTCCCTATGCTTTTTGATTAATTTCACATTTTCTGCGAAACGATGCTATAAAAAAATGATTAACTAAATTCTAATAAACTTAATTTTTGCAATTTAATTTACAATGTAATAGGTAGTAGGTACCAATAGGGTCCTAAATCTATTTTAAAAAATCTGATGTGGCCAGCACATTACCTTCCGTCAGTTCTATGTATTTTGTACAAATTTCATACGGAAAGTTCCTTGTTAAATTAAATACATATTCTATTTCTTGTACATTACCTTCCGGCAGTTGCATGTATTTTATGCAAATTTCATACAGAAAATTATTATTTTGTGACGTTTTCTATATACAGTGTAATGTATCTGCAGAAATAAAAGATTTATTATTATTATTATTTCTTGTACATTACCTTAAAGCAGTTGTATGTATTTTATACAAATTCCATACAGAAAGCAAAAAATCCTATATTTCCAGTAAAATTATAAGACAGACACACTATGTCAATTTCACTTGACACTGACATCTTTCAATCAGAATTTTCTTAATATAGTAGCTGTTTCCACAGCTATGGCTACTTTATGAAATTTAATTTCTTTATAATTTTTTAACTCTATATTCATTTAATATTAAGTATAAAATGCAGTCATATCGTATAGAGAATAAAATATTCTTTAATATTTATAATAACATCAAATGTGAAAAAAATATATTTAACATAGTTTTTTCAAGAAAAACTGTTAAAATCTCCAAATGATGGTACTTCCGGTTGACCGATTGTAATCAAAATCTAATCAGCTCTTCCTATGGATGTAACGAAGAAATATACGAAAAAATTATAATTTTTGTAACTGTAGTATTAGAGTTATCGCAGACGAAAATTTTGTTACACACACACACACACACACACACACACACACATCCACACACACACACATCCACACACACGCACACACACACACACATACAGACATCATCGTAAAAATAGTAAATTCGTATTCTAGGGACCCTAAAACGTGCTTATTGAGTAAAAACTCATTATCGAATTTTTTGACCAAAGACAATACCTTCCTTACCTAAAGGTGACGGAAGGTAAAAATCTGAAAGAACAGGATGAACTTAATTTTAGTGCAAACTCAGAATTTGGCATGTAACGTGGCTAATCCTCAGCTATGGCCGACAAACTGTTAGTTCGAGAGGTCACAAATTTTTCATGTTCGCATAGCTGAAATATTTTTATTTATAAGCTTATACGTTATATTCATGAAGAAATTATTATTAAGCATAAATAACAAATAAAATGATTTTTTTTCTTAATAAATAGAACATTAAAACAGTTGACCATTGTTTGACAATATTGTGACACAAACTATAGCGGCGTATGTCGCTAGTGTTTGTCCATTGAAAGTTTCATGGTGGACGGGCAAAAAAGACGCGCAAATCTCGCTTTTCAAATCATACAACCAATCAGATTGCTTAGATCTCGATAAATCATACTAATTATTAATCGACTTCAAATCGCTTGTAGTTTGTCAATATTTAAACAAACTTTTTTCAGTAGGTGAGACCGGTGTCAATTGTAACAGGTGTCAAATGTAACAAGGGTAGGTAACAGGGCCATCTTTTCGAAGTAGATTAAAACGCGCTTGCAGAGTGAAGCAGAAAGAGTCATAGCTCTTTGGTATTTAGTGTAAGTACATACGCGCAAATACGGCGTCTGTTTCTGACGAATGTCTATAAATCGACAAAAAAGTAAATACAGGTAGTGACACACATTGTTTCTAAAACACTATAAGTGCTCTGCTCGGAAATATTTCAAGTTAAGGATCAGTTTGCGAGTTATATCTGCTTTTATTCTTCATTAAAAAACATTTCGAATTATTACCTAATAAATAAAAAAAGCAAATAATATCTTTATAAGTGAAGCGGTGTCAGTTGCAACACATGCCACGGTGTCGATTGTAACGTGTTTAATAGTTAAGTATAGTATTGATCATGATAAAAATTACAAGAAAAACCACTGCTATCGAAAACATAAAAGATGAAGAGCAAGAAAACGAAAAACAATTCTGAAAGTAACAGTCGCAGATTACTCTTCAGATGGCTCCGATGAGGAAACTTTCTGATATGTATTGGCCCACCAGTTACGTGTCAATTGCAACATTTGTAATGCCTGACTAAAAATCCTTATACTTTTATATTCGTCACATTTTCAAAAGTTTAAAATTCAAAATATTATTCACTAAGGTGTGTAGGTTCTCATATAGGTAAATTCAAAATTTCGAAATGTAACGTTAACTCGTGAAAAATAAATATTTAAATTTTGTAAAAATTGACACCGGTAGAATTTTCGTAAATGCGTATGTATTTTCTATAAAATCCAAACAGAAAGTTCCTTGCAAAAGATTCTAAATTTCTTGTATGTACATTACCTGTCGACAGTTGTATATATTTTATACAAATTCCATACAGAAAGTTTCGAGCAAAAATATCGTATATTTCGAGTAAAATTATAACACAAATATACTACGAATATGTCAATTGCACTTGACACTGACATCTTTCAATCAGAACTACTTATTAATTTACGTATATTTTCGCTTTATTATCTAAGACAGTACCACATTGTTTTATTAGGTACATATAAGGGAGAATTTTAAAAACAGTAAATGATTTTGTTTATAATTGCAAAACTTTCTGAAAATTTGAAAGTTGGAATTAGGTCACCGTTTTAATACATATGTAGTCCGTGGTCGAGTTCAGTAACATTGTGCGCTAATAAAAGATAATTGCGTTGGAATTCCTCGAAAATTATTGGTAGCAAGTTTAGTTTTATCATTTTTTGTGATCAATGCAGGGTGCTATTAAAATATTTCAGCACGGTGCTCGCAGTCGGAATTTGTTAGATCAAAATTATATTTGGGCGTGGCGAAACCCCGGTGAAAAAATTAAAAATTAAAATGCCTCTGTAGCAATCTCCGGATTATTAAAAAACGCGCGTCTGTAGGAAAACAAAACACTATCTCTCCACAAACAAACGAGCAGTGCGCCGCAGGATTTATTTTCCGTACAGAGTGAGTAGTTGCCGGCAGCTAAACGCTGCAAATTCATTATGGTACAGTTGGCAAGCTTGTAATTCCAGAAGCCAACTTGATACAAATTTGAATCATAATTACAGTGTTTAATATCGTCCGTCTGGTCCGAGCGCCGAGATGGATCTACGCGCCGCGCGCATTCCATGGCAATCTATGATTACTCCAGGTAATATAACAACGCGAACGTTTGACGCAAATAACAGTGCATTACTGGGTTTCACAAGTCCGCACAATTATACGCGGACGAGGAGTGTAATAATGACCGTACGTTGTTTGTCAGAATAGTCGACGGCTCGATAGCTTTTAGCTCAATTCCCTCTAATCTAATTATCCTTCATCCATCTACATTTCCAACTACTGCACTAATATTTACTTCAATACACTGTTTCAATTGTTTCCATTTCACGCGGCTTCATGTTTCATACCCGATTGCATTCCAATTAATGGTTCGTTATGTACTTCAATTTTACGTTCGACAATTCCGACATTCACTTTTACTTATAACTAATACACCTTTTAAGGATACATTCATAATCATAATCATAACAAAATATATAACATCAGCTATATTATTTTTACAGAAAATATTAGCATTGTCAAAGTAACTAGAACAATGATGATAATGAATGTTAGGAACCTTCTCTGCCCGCTTCTCTGGTCTGATATTTCAGGAATCCTAATAAGAGTAAGACCAAATTTTATTTTTGTAATATTGAAAGAAGGAATCAATGATTTTCTGTAAAATACCAAATTTTCCAATTAATTTTTAAGTGCTCTTTTAATTATTGTTTACATACATAGGTAAATTTATAATATTTAAAAAATTATGACACGTTTCACAAGATTTCAGTCTCTGAATCAACCAACTCAGCCAGAATCACAGACGGGTTTAGCTCTTATTGGAGCCCATCACTGTGATGCATTGAAGCCTTTAGAAGTCACTGACTAGTGACTAGGTTGAGTGGACGGATGATAAACCATCCAAAGATTATATAATGACTGTAGATGTGTATCATCGGTCCACTCAACCTAGTCAGTGCCTCCTGGAGTCAGTGCAGCACACTGATGAGCTCCAATAAGAACTAAACATATCTGAGGTTCTGGTTGAGTGAGTCAGTCTCTGATAAATGACCGAAAGGTTGATTCAGAGACTGAAATCTTGTGAAACGTGTCAAGTATGATTTTTTACCTATCATCAAAGGAAGGTATTGTCTGGTCAAAAAAAATTCGATAATGAGTTTGTAATGAATAAGGACGTTTTAGAGTATGTATATATATATATATATATATATATATATATATATATATATATATATGTGTGTGTGTGTGTGTGTGTGTGTGTGTGTGTGTCGATTCTTTTGGATCGAATAAATCCAATATCATTTTTCCAAAAATATATTTTTTGCATATTATACTTCATTTTATACTTCATATTCAATGGATATAGAGTTAAAAAAATTATAAAGATATTAAATTTCATAAAGCAGCAAGCTATGCTATACCCAAGGTAACAGCTACTATAATATTCAAAGAAAATTCTGACAGACAGATGTCAATATAAAGTGCAATTAACATAGTACATGTTATAATTTTACTGGAAATATAAAATCTTTCGCAAGAAACTTTCTGTATGGAATTTGTATAAAATACAGAGAACTTGACGAAAAGTAAAGTGCTAGCTACATTAGATTTTTAAATATTATTTTAGAGCAGTTTCACCAAGTATCGCAATTATACTTCATTGTATGTTTATTATTGCGTATTTATTTTATCATATAAGTTTCTACTTTCACCGAATTTAGAATATTATTCCATTATATACTTTTTAAATGAACGTTGCAAGCATAGCGTCACATTCAGAATTGTAGGTTATGTTGTTTATGTTGGAATACAAAGTGGCAGTTATAACCTTCCCATAATCTATCCATGTATTCAGTTTTTCTTTATTTGTTTTTTTTAACTATCTCGATGTCTTTGTAACGTATCAGTCTAAGAAAATCGTTTCATACTGATCCTATTTTAGCTAATATTTTAATTAATTTCTAAAAACTTATTTCTGCGCATCATATAATTTGTAATTCAAACAGACTAAATAATATTAGTATAAGTCAAACTGTCAGAAAAAAATATTTCAAAAAAATTGCTTATGACCCCATTAGTGCTGACTAAATTTACTAAAATATATCTTCTATTGCTTCTTTTTTCTCCTGGTACATTATCTTCGTTTAGAACTTACGAGAATCCTGCCGGAGGACATAAAGTCAAGTGAACACAGCCTGCAATCCTTTGTACGTATAAATTTTGACAAATGTGTCAGACATTATAAATACAAAGGAAGGCATACGCAACGCGAGTAAAGTAGCAATTACCGTAAAAAACAAATCGCCAGTGTATTAATATATATGCTCGGGTCGCCGATTCTAGATGCTTATTTCCAATGTCTACATACGGATGGATATTGTTGAATGGTTTTATTATTTAGTACGTAGAGTTTAATTCATATAAGGATTAAAAATGAGCAGGTGAGTTGTCTTCGGCGGTGTACGCACAACATGCAGCGTGTTATCGGGGCCGCTGATCGAATATAACTTATTATTAGTTCGAATCGTCTCGCCATGGTCCGCAAACGAGTTTCTGGACACGGCAGTGGCTACCAAACAAAATACCAACAACTAGACTACCGTTCATGTACGTTGATGCATAATTTTCAATTCGTATCTTAACATATTGCCACTTATCAGTAACAGGATAACTATATTTAAAATAAATATATTCTGAATTGGTAAAAAAGATGTTTTCATTTAATCTACAACTTATATCTTAACTGAATCTTACATGCTGTCAGGTATTCTTTGAATAATGCACACAATAGTTATAGTTAGTATTAATGATTGAACTAAGATCTGGTTTTGTTACTGAATTCGGCTAACCAAAATTCGGCCGTAGGATTAAAATGTTAATTTATTAAAAAATATTGTTGAATAGCAGGACAATATCGACATATACATATATGCTTAGTCTTACTGTAAGACATTAGTAATAATGTTAAATAATAATAGTATATTAAGTATTAAGAACGGTAAGGACAGTTTACCGATCGAAGACAATTATTTGGGGGAGAAACGTAGCGACGACTCCAATTTTGTTTGATATCGGTAATTACTTAACGTTTGTGATTTTTTACACGATCAACGAACAAAATTTTAATAAAATAAGAATTGAATTTTTTTGATATATTAAATTTTTTAGTTATCATTTTGAGAGGATACTATGATCGTTGTTTTTATTTAGATACCGTTCAGTAATTTGTAAATAAAACCTACTGACTTAAAAACCCTATCGGTAAACATTAAAAAAATCTGATGTGGCCAACACAACACCCCCCCCCCCCGCCATTTAATTTTTGTTAATTTAAATATATATATATATATATATATATATATATATATATATATATATATATATGTATATATATATATATATATATATATATATATATATATATATATATATATATATATGTATATATATACTTTCATATTTAGTTATGCTTTTTAATTTGAAATGATGAGTTCTTTGTCAGTGACATTTATCTGCCAGTTACATACTATTGAGAAATGAACTGTGTAACCAAGGAATTGTGTATGTTAAAAGAGCAAGCTCCGGGATTTAAATTATAGTTAATTTTATAAATTTATCCATAATATATGCAGAAAAAGTTTTAGTGCAAACCTATAGAAAATTTAATAATCTTTATTATTCATAATAACATGAATCTTGAAAAAATAACATTTAAAGGTATTTTTCGAAGAAAAACTATTTTGAGCATTAAGTAAAGTGCCATTTCCGGTTATCTGATTTACATCAAAATGTATTAGCTTAGCTTCTTCCTATATTACAATAAAATAGAAATACAAGGTTTCAAAATTTTCTGAATGGTAGTATTTGAGTTAGAGCGGAGGACCCACACAAACACACAGACATCATCGTGAAAATGTTAAAATTTGATTCTAAGGGCCTCAAAACGTGGTCATTTACCAAAATCTTGATATGCGATTTTTAGTACGATCTCTATACCTCCCTTACCAAAGGTAGCGCGAGGTAAAAACCGATCGTGCAAAAAATACAATACTTGGCATCAGAAAAGTAACTGGATATAGTTTTTACATGTTTTATATTTATACAAAAGTAAAGGGATTAAGATAGACTAGCACTACAAATTCTAGAAATGAAGACCAGATCAAGTTATTCATTCAACATTTCTAATCCTTTTATGGCTTTTCTAATTTCGTTGAATTCCAGAAATTCCGATTATAGAAGAGTGTACTCGCTTATGAAAATTGTAAAAAGATTTGTAAATGATTCAGTGACTTCAATGGGTACTTGTTGCTCAGTTTGTTAGAGCGTCTCACTAGATATTAGAAGGTCCTGGGTTCAAATCCCACCAAGGTCCATGAATTCTTCTTCGTTAATTGAAATCTTCGTCATAATTAAGTTCTACTTCTATAATTTAAATAAATTAATAATAATATATTCCAAATTACAAGAAAAGTAATAAGAAAATTGTCCAAGAAAAGAAATTCTTGACAATTAGCGAAAAAACTGATCTATAGATGGCAGGCCGGACGGTAGCAAGATGGCGGAGGAATAACGAGAGTTCCCACGTTCCTTATTACTGGCAATATGCATTCAAAGTGCAAAGTATTTGTTATAGAGAAAATTAACATCAAATTAAGTGATATTTCTGAATACATTACGTCCTATAAAGGAAGACGAAGTTTTTAAGGCTGGACATGTATTGTTTTGAGGAATAAAAAATTATGGACCAGGTACAATACTGGGATCTTGTTTAAAAACCAGTAATTTGAGTGGAGATCCTCATATGATCGAAATTTCATTAAATGAGAATATAAATTACTGGAAAGCAAATTTAGTAGTAGAGCAGAATTGAGAGGCAAATGAAAACATATTGTTGCAGTTTTGTTGCATATAAACAGGATAGTAAAAATCAAAACTATATTTATTGTTTTACAACAAAAGTTATCATTTAATTTATTTGTTTATGGGTTTGTGTATTACAGAGTAGCAGAAATATAAAATTAAATTGTACAGATTTGAAACAAAGTGAGGGGAAAACTTATTAAGAAGGATGATAAACAGTATAGTTTGGCTATTATTATTAGAAGAATTTTACCATGCTGTTTTGAAAAAGAAAAAATAGAACCAATTGGAGACGTCAAAACTATAAAGGAAGAAAATTTCAGGATCATATTTTGTCACTTGGGATATAGTGTAAACTTACACTTTTTGACTTATAATTACTCCATTGTGGCACTGAGCAGTATCTATGGCAGTTACTGATCATTATTTAAACCTGAATTGTAATATACACTATATATCTAACTTTCTTTTACAACAAATATAAATTAAACCTGTTTAAAATTACATACGTTTCAATGTATGCTATCAAAGTTTCCTTATTCCTCTAGTTCACAAACCTACCGCCAGACGTCACCCACTTTGCATTTTTTCGCCAATAAACGTATAAAAATTCATATTTTGAGAAAAGACCAATTATATACTTTTAGACGGTACCTACTGCATATCTATGTTAACTGAAACTAAGTACCTATAGAAACAGTATTAATTATTGGCATTCCAATATATTTTACTTAAATGTGCGTTATTTCGAAGCATTATATCTCCTGACCTACTGATATTCTCTATATATCAAATTTCTTAAAGTATCCTTTACAAAGTTTCGCATTCACTGGCATAGTAAATCGTTACTTATCCAGCGGCTACCGGCCATGGCCAGGCTCGATGTTAATAATTATCAGAACGCGCAGCACACACACATGTACACCGCGAAGCCAGGGCAGAACAGAACGGAGCGGTTGACTTGTGTACGCGACGTGCACGGAGCGTGGTGTAATTAGCTCGCCTCCTAGTGTCCTGCCGCTGTCGCGGACCCAATTATCCCCTAGCGGACACACAGGGACTAATATACTCAAGGAAGTGGGTCATGTGGACGAATAGTTTATATCATGTGATGGGGAGGATGGATATGGGATCGACTGATGGAAGAGTTAAGTTAGGGTAATCGTAATGTACTTGTTTATCAAATAGTGTATGAATTCATCATCAGTGAAGTTTGTAGAAGTTATAATTTTAAATATTCAGTTTTGGTCTAGTGGTCAGCGTATCGCTTGAGAATATAGAGTTTTCACATAACGTCAAAATAAATAGCGTGAACGCTGTAGATCATTTTACCTTCCATGCGCATGCGTACGTAAATTTTTTACAGTAGCATCTATGCACCCCTAATTTTAAATTTTATTTTATAGAAGTAATTTGGTGCTTAAATTATAACAGCCGTATTCATAGTAACTGAGATAGACCCGGTTTAAACTAGGTCTAACACCCGGTTCCATAATATCACATGAAAGTCTCCTTTTTTTAAAGCTTACTTTTTTGAAAAGTCGACTTTCAAAGTCGACTTTATTTGTTTCCGTTCCATAATAGTTTGTAAAGGGTCTGCTAGATAAAGTGTCCTTTAATCAATTATTCGTTGGTTGGCAAAACTGAAACAGCGCCTTTTGTGTCAAAAATTCAAAGTGACAAATTTTGAAGTTGACATTTACAATGGGAATTCACGCAAAACAGCGAAAATGCGGATCTCTAAGTGCCGAAGATCAATTACGATTGATACAACTGATAGAAAAGGTGAAAAACATAATTGAAAATAAAACTACAAATAAAGTGGCAAATGAAGAAAAAGTAAGTGCATCAATTTTATGTTAACGCATCAAATTTTATGCATCACGGTTTGTAGGATGCAGCTTGGAGGCGAGTTACCACATCATTTAATGCTGGAGCTATTCAGCACAGAAATGTTGAGCAATTAAAAACTAAATATGACAATTTAAAAACCAAGGCTATATAGTAAAATTGTCGCTGAGAAAAAACAATATTTAAAGGGAACAGGGGGTGGACCGGATTTAAGTTAATATGATAACGGTAATTGGACTTGGGCGAGAAGAGAACAAATCGCAGAATGGGAGAAGACCATTAAAAGAGGCAACGCCTCTTGGATATAGAAATTAAAATTAAAGAGGAGGAATTAAAAAATTAAACAAGATTCTAGTTTAATAAAGTTATTACAAATTTCCTATGATTTATTCTAATGTCTTTTACAAATACATTCTTAGTCTAGCAAAATGCTCCTCAATGAGCAATCTTCTCATATTTCATCCTAGAGCAGGTACAACGTTCTTACAAAAATGAACATTTCGTTTTCTATTGAAGGGCTTGAACTAGTGTCACTTTCCATATTTCACTTTTGGTTCAAATTTGTCAACGAAATTTTTGACAACGTAGCTTGGCTACGTGTCAAAAAAGTCGACTTTTCCACGCATAAAGGACAAAATTCGGTACTTTACAATAAAGGACACTTTTTTGTAAAGTGCTCTTTCAAAAACGATTATGGAACAGGTTTTGTCACAAAAAGGTTTCTTTTCGCTTTAAAGGAGACTTCAATATGATTATGGAACCGGCCCTAAGTAGACTAGGTTTAAACTAGGTGTAACTTAGACCACCCTGGATTTATTCATAGTAAATTTTAGACCCAATTTAAACCTAGTCTACGTAGACCGAGTTTAGCCCATGTATCCATCATCTGGACATGGTCTGCGATGAATATGAAGTAAGCTTGAGACAAATATTTGAATATTTTCAAATGTAATCTATTGTAGTTGTCAGTTTAAAAATTAATACTTAATATTATTTAAAATAAGAATAGTATGTAGTACAACAATAGGTTTATAGAAGCGTGTATTCATATGTACGAGTATGCATGAGGAAAAATGGGGAAAAATTATAAATTAAAATATGAATATTTAATAAATAAAATTGCTTGATGCTAACGGCGATGCTGGTTTTGACAATATATCAGAACTTTTATTTGGGTATAAAACTGATTGCAATTTAGAGGAAACGTGTGAAATTAACTAAAAATCATTTATTGATACTCCAAATTTGTCTAACACATTAATTTTTATATAAAAATATTTGACTACATGCGTGAGGTTTGAAGTGTTTTCGTTTCCGGACCTATTGTGGTTTTGTCTAAATATGCTACGTTACATATAGCATTATTTAATTCAGTATTATCTTCATCTGAATCTCTGTCTCTCATTCATTTTCTAAAATTAAATACAATTTTCAATTATGTATATCAAATTTGCAGATATTATAAAAGTACCTTCGACATTGACATCTGATCTTTTCTTCATCTTCTACATCATTTATGTTGCACAAATATCTTGAATATCCTCAATTTTATTCATTTAATATTAAAATTGTCAATTTTACATTTTTGTCTTACGAATGCAATTTTTTTAAAGCACACTTTATATTTATTACAATGACAGGGTCCTCCTAGTTTAAACTAGGGGTACGCTTGGTCTAAATTTTAGACTCGGTTTAAACTAGGTCTAAGTCAACAGTTACTATGAATAAGGAAAAACCTTAGACCTAAGATAGAGGGGCCTGTTTCTCAAAAAATACGGGACTAGTATTACTAGTCCCTACACTAGTAATACTAGTGAAGTTTACTAGTTTTTGTTTCTGAAATATACAAGTGTAAAATACTAGTTACAAGTTGGGAACTAGTATTTACTAGTGTATTTGACAGAAAATACTAGTATTTTGTTTCTCAAAATATTTGAGTTGTCTGTCAGACTAGTAATTTACTAGAGAAAAGCTACAAGTGTCAAAAGTCTTGTAATTTTTGAATATAAATTTTACTAGTCGTATTATTTGACAGTTCGTGTGTTTTTTTCTTTTTCGTATGTAATTCAATGGTCCTTTTTTAATGTCAATTCAGATTCATGTAGTGTCTGTCGTAGTTTAGTGTTAATATTTTTTTTTAAATGATATAATAATGTGGTCTAGTGACTCTAAGTCTAGTGATGAAGAAGTAGTGCGACGTCAAAAACTAATTAAAGCAAGAATAAATTATGTCCATGCAGAAACCCCATATGAATGAGAGGTTACTGATGGCAAATAAGTTAGAAACATTAATTTATTGGAACTTATTCTTCAGTTAGATATGAACAGAAACCATTAATTAACCGTAAAAATACAACTTTTTTAAGTTTGGCCAAAATGTGTCCCTGATATATTTCTAGTCTTTGTCTTGTCTACTCAACCCGAAGCGTGACAAGTTTGACAGATTTTTATCCATTCATTGAATTCAACAGCTTTAGACAATTTATTTAGAGAATGCTCCAAATAGAATACCTTTAGCATCTCGATTCATCCCCAAAATAGTTAATTTCGCATCCAGCGTAGACATTTTTATTGAAAAATAATTTAATTTCAAATTAAAACACTTGAAAATGTCAACGTCAGTCAGAAAATAAAATCACTTGATTTAAAGGATATTGGATTAAATACTAGTATTTATTTAAAAAACTACTAGACCATTGAAAATGTTTCAGAAACACTATTTAACTTGACTAATAAAATTTCACTTGTAACTATTAACTTGTGAACTAGTAACTTGTAAACTACGAGTAGTAAAATACTTTTCAGAAACACAATTTACTAGTACTACTAAAAATTTCACTTGTAACTAGTAACTTGTAAACTAGTATTTTTGAGAAACAGGCCCCTGGTTTAAACCACGTCATAATTACTATGAATACGGCTGTATGAGTATATTGATTTGGATTAATTTATTTGGCTTATATGTTCCAATAAAAATATATACCCACAATTTCTTCGGGTTATCCGGACTATTGGTCATTCGGTCCAGTCAAGGCTAGTTTTTAATCATAATGTAGATTATATTATTATTTTGTAAGTTGATCTTCATCCTACGAACCAATAACTAGTATCAACATTCTGTACCTACATCTCGTAAGTAATAGATTGAAATCACAATAAATTTAGTCATCTGTTTCCAAACAACTCTTCTCATCTTCACTAGTGACGCAACGCTGCCTGCCTGCCTCCCATTCTTGGTGCATTTTTCGCCGCCTACACCTGGAGGTGGCGCGCGTTCCCCGAAGCCGCGTTCCAGGAAGAGGCCGGGCGGCAAATTGCCACAGCGCTCTATGATCCGCGCACACGTGCAACACTACACTGCCTACGGACACTCGACACCCAATTAGCTAATCGCTCACAATCGCATTGTCTCCACGGTAACGTGTCCTACACAGAGGTGTAGCTACATTGTAGATACATTGCTATATTGTCTTAGGGTGTTGAAGGAAGTAATTATGGGCAGAAATATTATGGTTATGTAATGTGAATGCGAAATAGAAATCATCTTAATTGGACATTCTCATCTTCTAGCAGAATGAAAGTGTAGACAAAAAATTAATTATTTATTTACTTTTGTTATCTTTTTATAATACATTCGTACTATTTCTGAATAACTCTCGCAGAATCTGTTGGCGGCGCTGTAAACGCGTCTGTAATGACGCCTCTGTCAAATTCAAATATGTTTACATTTTGACTGAAATCTTTTGGAGACAATAAAGCTTGATTTACATTAGCGGTACAATGACGGTACGATGACGGTACAATGACGGTATGTCAATTAAACGAGGCATTTACATTAGACGGTACCACGACGGTACGAACATAATAAAATACCATGACAATATAGTTTTGTCTTTTATGTATTATGACAGTTTGTGCCATATGTAATGTTTCTATCAAAAGTAGAAAATATCGTACAATGTTTAAAAATTTCTCAAATACCCACATGGCTATAACTGTCCTTACTCTTGTCAAACAAGAAGAAGATGAAAATCCAGAAAATTTTACAAAACGATACCATTTTTTATGAACGTTCTGTAATAATCTGTAGTTATATTTCACGTTTTTGTTATAAGCAGATAACTTTTGTTCAATAAATATATATGTATAATCATTTCTTATTTCTAACATATATTGACTACATTTTGGTTTAACTAAAAAACATATATGAAAAAGTCAGAAACATTTCAAATGTCAATCATAGCATATGTTTACTTTCACTCGGCTGATTTTGACATGAACGTCAACTTGAAGTGTACGTACTCTTCAAACGCAACCTTCCACTCCCCCTTGCATGGAAATATTACGCTGTTATTCTGGTATACAGTATTTTTTCAACAGAAACATAACTATACTGTACCCTGGTCGCATTGCTAATGTAAATCAGTAAATATCACTGGGCCGTCAGCGTACCGTCATCGTACTGAGAACTTATATGTAAATGGGTCCATTAAAATACATTGGACCAAGAAGTACCGTACCGTTATTGTACCGTCATTGTACCGCTTATGTAAATCAAGCCTTAAAATGTTAAAATTCATCTCAACGCAGATTTTAAAATCCTTCATGAAAGTTGATGGACAATAAGTTATAAAATCGTTATTAATTACTACATATACGGCGTAATTCGACTTACGACGATTCTGATTTGGAATTGCAGACTGCAGTCTGTTTTAACACACTTGCATACTCTGAACTATGTTAAAAGGGAAGGGACAAATAATAGTAAATTCAGTGAAATTTGGAATATTAACTGATATTAAGGATGAACAGAATTACGAGAGGCTGAATCGGGAGGTACAGGACAGATTAGTTTGGAGACAACATTTCCATTGAAACCTGTTCAAGGTTTTTACTAAATGATGATGACTGCCAATAATTAGTCTGAGAAACAAAAATCCGCTCACTCAATTTAAACAGTTATTTGTCATTTGAAATTAAGTTGTGAATGTTATAGTATATTCAGTATTAAGAAGAGTAAGGATAGTTTATTGTTATTACGAATTTCAAAGGCACAAAATTGACCCCTATGGTGCACTCTCCACGCCATCTGTGAGTGTCCGTCAGGTGACGCCTGGTAAACGCCCGCACGGTACAAATATGTCATCATCATTACTGATATCTGTGTACAAAGCAGATTGGCACACCCAGCAATGGGTAATATGCCGTGATGATATATTTATTTATAGGATAGTTTCAGATCGAAGACAATGTTTGGGGACTGAGCGAAACGGAGGTCTCAATTTTGTCTGAGATCGGTTATTCCTTATCGTTCGTGATGCTTATACTATTTTTTGCACGATCGGCGCACAAAATTTAAAAGAAAAATAAAATTTGAAAATTTTTAGTTGTCATTTTTACCTCTCGCCAAGAGAGGTATTGTATTCATGCTAAAAATCGCATATCCAGATTTTAGTGAATAAGCACGTTTTAAGGTCCCTAGAATCCGATTATAACATTTTTACGATGATGTACGTGTGTGTGTGTGTGTGTGTGTGTGTGTGTGTGTGTGTGTGTGTGTGTGTGTGTGTGTGTGTGTGTGTGTGTGTGGATGTGTGTGTGTGTGTGTGTGTGTGTGTGTGTGTGTGTGTGGGGATGTTGGATTCACGATATCTCAAATACTATAAGACTTAAGACATTTTTAACTACGGATTCCTCAATCTAACAATAATAGGAAGAGTTGATTAAGTTTTGGTAACAATTGGACAACCAGAAGTAGTAGTTCCAAGAAAAACATCATCTAAATATGATTTATCGAAAATTTATGTAAATACTTATATTAAAGAATGTTAAATTCTTTACTCAATAAATATAAATTCATTATTATATCTTCTATAGATTTAGAGATAAAGAAATGCATATAAAATAATTTGATATAAAAATTCTCAAATCAAACTACTTCAAGGCAAGAAATTCAAATGTTTGTAATTGACACATAAATGTTACTGTCAAAAATATTTGTATACCGCTGTCAAAAATATTTGTACATTATGAAGATTATGAAAATAAAAAAAAGTCAACAACGTAAAAGAATGTGTGTAAAAAAGAATATAAGAGGAATTTGCGAAAAAATTACGAATATAAAGAAAAAGAAAGTAGAAAAAGAAAATTTCAGAATATTGAATATAAAGAAAATGTACATATTGTACATAATTTATATTAAAATATCCCATAGATTTTGCAAATATATGTGAGAATTATTTTGTAGTGAATATATGTATTTGTATTTAAAAATATTTTTCGTTTTATGCGTACAACCAGGTAAAATATCTGGCGAGAGGTTATGTGCTGGCCACATCAGATTTTTGAGATAAGCTTTGTGTTTTGTTTTTATTTATTTAAGGTCTCGCCTTCTAAACGGTAAAGGAATCACATCACTTATCGATGTGACACGTCACTTACCGTTCAGTAATTTGTATCTTACCTAAAGGTGACGGAAGGTAAAAATATAAATAATTAAATTGTATTTCGTGTAGGAGAAAGAGGACAACTAGCATGCCGAAGCTTTTAGTTTAAACCCACACTTAATTTCAAAACATATTTTATTATCATTATTACCTCCCTCATACAATACAAATTATGCAAGCAAGTACATGAATGGCAAACTCTCCCTTAATAGTTTATTGCAATGAAGAGTACTAATTCAGCTCTGAATAATGTCTCGGATAAAACTATGGAGTGTTATATAAACGTAAGAGGCGAATAGTTGACTAGTGACGCTGCTAATATGGCTTGGCTGTCAAACAGAAAGATGAAAGACTTATTGGCGAGTCACACCTCACTAACCTTTCCTGTTTGCTTATGCGTCAATGCGTCATGTCCATATGCTGGTATTTATGTACTATTATTACCAGTAAATGCATAGGTTGCACTTTTGCAATGTCTAAGTTAGGAAGACGTGAAAGATATTAATGCATGGGGTGCTAGATAAATTGTAGTAAACCATACAAGTTTATCATTTCATAATACAAGTAAATGTGAAGAAATATATACATAAGGTTATAGATGGTTTTTTAACTATAAATTAAAAATTACGTTAAAATTTTCTAAGGATTTTAATGACATTAGATCTAAAAGACAATATTTATTTTTACAAGCCTAAAGTCTGTTTTACATGCCTAACCTTAGTAAAAATGAACATATTTTTATACACGGAAGCAACACGGCCGCACTGTAATGCAGTGATTTTTTTTATTTTTAATTATTGTATTGTGTAGGTAATAAGACGTGCGGCCGTGCTTGTTCACCAAACGGACCCGATGTAGCCGTACTGTGCACGTAACAAGACTTACGGCTGTGTTGCAGCAGTTATATGTATTTTTTTATTACACTTTTTTTGTTCATTTTAGGTAAGGAAGGTATTGTCTTTGGTCAAAAAATTCGGTGGTGAGTTTTTGATGAATAAGCACGTTTTACGGTCCCTAGAATATGATCTTACTATTTTTACGATGATGTCTGTCTGTATGTATGTATGTGTGTGTGACGAATTTTCCGGATCGCATAACTCCAATATCACCTTTTCAAAAATTATAATTTTTGCGTATTCCTTTTCTGTAGATCCATATGAAGATTTTGGTTTTAATTGGTCGACCGGAAGTACACCAATTTGAAGATTTTAACAGTTTTTCTTGATACATGCTGTTAAATATTTAAGAATATTTTATTCTCTATACGATTTGATTACATTCTATACTTCATATTCAATAAATATAGAGTTAAAAAATTATAAAGAAATTAAATTTCACAAAGCAGCCAGCTGTGCTATAAACATGGAAACATCTACTACATTAGGAAAATTCTGATTGACAAATGTCAGCGTGAAAGTGAAATATACATAATATGTTTGAGTTATAATTTTACTGAAAATATATAGAATCTAACAAGAAACTTTCTGTGTGGAATTTGTACAAAATACATAGAACTGACGGAAGGTAATGTGCTGGCCACATCAGATTTTTTTCATATCAGTTAATTATACTTGCTGTCAAATAAGTATGAACTGGAAACTTCTACACTGTTCATATAGGCAATATTGAAAATGGCAATATCTGAAGAAACGGCAACACCGCACGGCAAGGAACAGAGTGCGGAAAGGGGGAAAAGTTGAGCATCAGTTCATACTTATTTGACGGCGAGTATAGCTAGAACGACACCATATTAAATTAGATAATAAATTAATATGTTTTCTAAAAAAAAAACAAATTAAAATTTAATATCAAATTTAGCCGAAACTACAAAATACCCAAGAACTGAAGCAATTCTCCTTCTGACAGTTTCGGAACATATTTTAAATGTTTTATTTATAATCGTAATTATATTATTAGTTTATTACATATTTAGAAATAAATAAAACTAAGACTTCTTTTGCCTACTCTTAATTACTGTCATTTTTATCTGCCAAAGTTTTATCAGAAGTAATATCACAAGACCTTCTGATTTTATCGATAAATTTTTATTTTGTACGAATTTTTTTACTTTGCAACAAACATGAAAGCAAACTGCATGAAATTTCGACTCCGAAGGAGGAGGGGTTTTACCTAGTGTTCGTTTGCTTGAGTGATTTTGCTTAAAAGCAAAAAGAATGAGTGCTTAAAAAAAAGTTTATCTGAGAAAATCATAGAGGTCGTGTAGTATTTGGTGAGATAAATTCCAAAGAAAACAGAAAATGAAACAATTTAATTACTATTGTTTTATTTTTAAACTTAAAATATCACACTGACAGTCATAAACAATAACAGATGTTTATTTACTTGGTAGCGGAAATTTATCGGGTTAACGGGAGTTTTTTCAGTATAATACTGTTCCCATTGGTTGAATTTTCGTGTTTTGCATCATGATTGGTTAAAAACTAGCATTAACATTTATTTATTTGTCAAAATATGAAAAGTGCTGTTACTTTATCACAACTTGTTTGTGAAGCTCCACAGCCTACATATTAAAATATACATAAAAATATTTCTTTTGAAGTATATCAAAATATATAAAGATTAGTGTGATAGTCACAAGATTTGATCTCCTACAAAGATCCTCATCCTTCCCCTCCCTCTCCCTTTCTTACCCTGCAGGTGTGTTCATCTCTAAGGCCCATTTTTAATAACATCCCTGTTCCAGACATGACACACTGAAAAGCCGACTGACTTAGCCTAAAGCATTCCACTAAACCAGTCAAACCGTGAACTTGTAGTAGGATACCTCCACCTCCACAATTTTACTGACTTGGCAGTCAAAGACCACGTGCAATACAAATACAGATCGTGATAAAATAAACGTGTAGGGAAGAAAGAGATACTGTCGTAAAAATGTTCAGCGACGAAACGAATCGACAAAATTTGAGCTAAAAAGAATCTTGAAATTCTTTGTTGTGTTATATTTTTATGTGGATTTCGTAGACGATATAAATTTTGGTTTACTTATTATCATCTATATTAAGGACATAGCAATTGAAGAATTTAAATTTTAGTGGGTATAATCAGTAAATAATTAACAAAATCACAAAGAAAGCCGAAAGCTGCTACTCCCATATTTAATTTTATATTAATCAACAGAATTAAATTTGTTTTTGTTACTTTTTACAGAATTATAGATCTACGAATTACAGTTTTGAACAGAATACGTCGAAAATTAAAATTGTATATGTTCAAAAATGGAACAATTTTTTTATCAAAAGACATTACAAATGGAAAATGTAATACGTATTTGTCTTTAATTTATTTCTATTTCAAAATTATTATAAAAAAGTAAATTTTAATTTCAAAGTTAGTAACACCGACGAACAGTGTCATTGTCATTACCGTGTATAAGTATCTGACACGTAGTTTACGGGAAAAGTACGTAAAAAATTATTTGACTAACGATTTTTTAAAATTTATTTTCACATTGACTTTGTAACAACAGTTTTTAGAAGATAGAGTTAAAATTTATGCTTATTATCTATTAATATTAACAATGATTTAACAGTTTGTATATTTGAAATAAATTGTGAAAAATTGTCAACCATCGAGATTCAAACCCGAGACACCTACCTTGCCGGGATAGCTTAGTTGATAGAGCACTATCCCGTATTAGAATCCCGATGGCTGACAATTTTTCACAATTTATTTCTTATTACCCATGTTGTTAATCTCAAAATAAATACATACATTAAATTTTATTTTAAAAAATTGATTTGGCCAACACTAAACCTCCCGCTATTTAATTTTTATTATTTTAAATATACATACTTACCTATTTAGTTACGCTGGAAACTGTATTTAGATCCATTCCATATAACTTTGGTTCTATTTACTATTTTCTTTTTAAAACTTTCCTATGCTATTATTAATTTGAAATGTTTATTTCTTTGACAGTGACATCTATCTGTCAGTTACATACATTTGAGATATGAACTGTGCAGCCAAGGAGTTTTGCTTGTTTAAAGTGTAGGCTCTGGGATTAAAATTATACATAATTTTATAAATTTATCCATAAAATATGTAAAAAAAAGTATTTACGCAAATCTATAGAAAATTTAATAATCTTTAATATTAATAATAACACAAATCTTGAAAAAATAACATTTGAAGGTATTTTTCGAAGAAAAACTATTTTGAGCTTCAAGTGAAGTACCATTTCCGGTTATCTGATATACATCAGAATCTAAAGGCCTCTTCCCATATTAGAACAAGGTTTCAAATTTTTTTGAATGATAGTATTTGAGTTAGACTGGAGTATCCACACACAGAGACATCATCGTGAAAATGTTAAAATTGGATTCTAGGGAACCTAAAACGTGGTAGTTTACCAAAATCTCGATATGCGATTTTTAGCATGATCCCTATACCTCCCTTACCAAGAGTAGCGGGAGATAAAAATGTTCTTTTACAGTTTCATGAAATTATTTTAAAAACAGTAATTTTAGATGAGTCTTTAAGTACCTATTTACAATTAAAATAACAAATAAATGTTTGACATTTCGACCAAATTATCAATATCACAAACAGAAAAATCCCTAAAACAGTTGTACAAAGTTGAACATAGTAACAGTAACTATTGTTTAATGCAACAGATTATTTGTCGAATAACTCTAACAGCCGGTTCCATAATATCACATGAAAGTCTCCTTTTTTACCTCTCGCTAAGAGAGGTATTGTATTCATGCTAAAAATCGCATATCCAGATTTTAGTGAATAAGCACGTTTTAAGGTCCCTAGAATCCGATTATAACATTTTTACGATGATGTCCGTATGTGTGTGTGTGTGGATGTGTGTGTGTGTGTGTGTGTGTGTGTGTGTGTGTGTGTGTGTGTGTGGGGATGTGTGTGTGTGTGTGGATGTTGGATTCACCATAACTCAAATACTATAAGACTTAAGACATTTTTAACTACGGATTCCTCAATCTAACAATAATGGGAAGAGTCGAGTCAGTTTTGGTAACAATTGGACAACCGGAAGTAATAGTTACAAGAAAAAAATCATCTAAATATTATTTATCGAAAATTTATGTAAATACTTATATTAAAGAACGTTAAATTCTTTATTCGATAAATATAAATTCATTATTATATCTTCTATAGATTTAGAGATAAAGAAATGCATATAAAATAATTTGATGTAAAAATTCTTGGATCAAACTACTTCAAGGCAAGAAATTCAAATGTTTGTAATTCACACATAAATGTCACTGTCAAAAATATTTGTATGCCACTGTCAAAAATATTTGTACATCATTATGATGATTATGAAAATAACTAAAAAGTAAACAACTCAAAAGAATATACCTAAAAAAGAATATAAAAGGAATTTGTGAAAAAATGACGAATAAAAGAAAAAGACAGTAGAAAAAAAATTCAGGATATTGAATATAAAGAAAGTGTATGTATTGTACATAATTTATATTAAAATAATTATTTTGTAGTGAGACATGAATATATGTATTTGTATTTAGAAATATTTTTCGTTTTATGCGATTATGCGTACAACCAGGTGAAATATCTGGCGAGAGGTTATGTGCTGGCCACATCAGATTTTTTAAAGCTTACTTTTTTGAAAAGTCGACTTCCAAAACATAAAAATGGCACTTAATCCCTGTGAATGTAAATGTTTCAAAGTTAGGGCCGAGGTACCGTAGTATATTTTCGAGAAACTTCTTCTTCAATTGTATTAAATGTGTAATGTTTTATCATCCTACATCTTGTGACTCTGACGGTACATTTGTAGAATCCCTGGTATACCTCCCGCCTTGATCACTAGTTTCATTCATAAGATCATAGACACATCTCAATTCTTTTGTCAAAACAAAAGACAACTGAACAATAATGAATGAACAACGCCTGATATTTGAACGGAAATGGCAACGTCTAAAAAATAAGTAACCATCTCTCCAGAAAAAAAAGAAACGCTGAGTGAAGAAAAGAATGAACGTTGGAACTGTAGACAGAGCCCAGACAGAGGATTGTGTGGCCCAACACAATGACGTGTGCGTTTATTTTTATTTGTTAACACGAAATTTATGTTTTTGTACACCCCTTCACCCACGCAACGGCTGCCCACGATCGTAGCGATCTGAAGCGTGTAATTTCACACAACCTCACAGATACAAAAAATTATAATAACACTACAAACACCCAGCAGAGAATTGCTATTGCCACAATGCAAACAACGTCCAACACCGCTCATATTGTTAAAGGTTTATTATAGTGAATTTGTAAAATATTTTATCTTCCTCCAATATAAGTACGAGCGCAGATTCATAATAGTTCGGCCCGTTTACATTTTCAACAAGCAAATAATAAAACTACGCAAATGGTGTAAATTTCTACAAATTTCTTTCGATTAGTTTAGAATGCAGATTTTAAACTATCAAAAACTGAATATGTTATTCAAGGATTCCGCCATTTAATATTGGGTTACATTGCCTTTATTTACTTAATTATTTAATAGATGTGGTTTCTTTTCAAAACATTTTCCTATATTTGAGTTGAAAGGAAACTGGCTCTTATGTATATCGTTACAGAAGATTAGAATTGTACTCAATTGAGGGATGTATTTCAAAAATTTAATACCGCAAACTATAGTTCGTTCGTCTCAGGTGTAAGCAACTCTCGAGTCGGAATTACTGTTAGATTAAATTAAAAATAATCCTACTTTTGTTGTAATCAATATAAACGAAAAATTTTAAAATATTTTAAACGCACCCCTGTTTTTTTATTCAGTTAGGCTCGGGCCACACTATGCGTTTTGGCGGGACCGGTTGAACGGGACCGGTTGACCGGGAAGACAACAACTTATTGTTTTAAATGAATGCGTCCACACATGTGGTTGCGGTCCGGTTGCCGGATACTACCGCAGCATGTTGCGGTTTGACGGGACGGTCAATTTGCCGCATGACAACTACAACACATTGGAGATAATGCGAACGTTCACAAGGATCTAATTTTGTTTTCTAATAAACAACGTATACTATTTGGGCTCTGCACTGTTCAGATTTTGGTCCGACTGTGACCGAATCGGGTTGTCATTGCTGCCGTCCTGTTTAGCGGGATAAATGTGGACGCTGTACGATCCATCCCGTTTAACCTGATGCGGTTTTACCGATCCTGCCAAAACGCATAGTGTGGCCCGGGCCTTACCCTAGTTGACCATCTATTTTCAGCCAGATATAGTAATGTATTTCTGTGCTTTCCTAGTCCAGTATTAAATGGGTTCATGCAAAAATTTCATACATGAATATTTCGTGCAATTCTATTCTTCTCTAGGGTTTCAAAAGAGACCACATCTATAAAATAATTTAAACGTCAACTTTCATTCGCTAGTCATACTATACACAATTTTGTAAAAATATATTTGACCGTGCCTAAATGCACTTGATCTTTTCTCGTTTGATACTATATTCCGTAAATCAACCAAAAACCAGTATCTTGATTCCGGATACACCATGGTTCCTGAATATTTTCATCTATTTCGGAACAGATTGACATTGAATCATAATCATTGACACGCCTATTCAGAAACAAAAATTTAAACAGTGTGTAACTTAAACACTGTTTAAAATAATCAACGTTGATTATTATTTTGTTCATTCAGAAACACGGTAACTAAATATTTAAACATCGTTTAAAATAAACACTGTTTAAAAAATCAAGACCGTAAAAATACGAAATGGGACGCAAATTCAATTATTATATCTGTCATACTGCTGTCATATTGGACAGATACATGTTGAAATTAAATACGAAACTGAAATTAAAGATAATTTGAAGAGAATTTGCAAATTATAATAATAAGAATTAGAAATGGATACAAACTAAAATAGAAAACGGCCAGAAAATTGGAAGTTGGAAGATAATTTTTAGTTATTGAAGATAAAAATGTGGGGAGATATCAACCAAAAAAAAAGTTCATACTGAGAATTAATATAACTAAATTTGCTCTAAAAAGAAAAGAACCGAAAAATCGACAGACATTAACTGGCAAATTTGAAATTTTAAAAGATCAGTTCACGAAAGACAAATTACTATAAGGACGATATGGACATTGACAACGTATGTACTGCAGACTAAAACTCTGTCAAATAATGAAACTATTTCAGCCACTACCAAAAATTTAATTGTAAATTTAAAATGTAAAAGATTTAACAAATTTTATTTTTAATAATATGTAACGGAAGAAATACAATAATTATTCATAAAACTTTAAATTACATTTATTTATAACATTAATTAAAGTTTAAATTAATATACTGTGTTCTAAAAATATCGTCTCTTAAATTTAGTCGTCGGGGTGCATTTCTAATACGATTTACTTCTGAGTCATCCCCATCATTCCAGTTCTCTTCTTCATTTAATAATTTAACTATATTGTTAAAACTGCCAGTAAAAGTCTAAATTAACGTTCACGTACGTTTATATTCATTCAGTTCCCTAACTTCTTCAATAATTTCGAAAACCTTGTCAAATTCACTCAGTTTGAAAAATATAAACTACCTCGACACCTTGTTTAAATTTGCATGTTTAAATTGCTGTTTAGTTACGGTGATACGAGGAAAAAGTGTCTATGAATGAGTAAAATGCGTTTAAACAGGGTTACTAAGGATAAACACTGTCTAAATTAAAACAGTGTTTAAATATTTAAACAGTGTCTAAAAAAAGTAGTCTCTGAATACAGAAATGAACGAAATGTCAAAATTAAACAGTGTTTAGCTTACACACTGTTTAAATTTCTGTTTCTGAATAGGCCTGATAGCATTTAAAATTGGCACAACCTAACAAAAACAAAAAATTCCAAATGAATTATAACGTTGAATAATACCAATAAAAATAACACAATCAACAATATATCAAATATAAATAATGTTTTCATACTTACATCTATAATAATTATTAGTAATACAACTAAAAATGCGGTTTAGAAATTTGACATAGGCGGATATCATTTGATTTTGTTATGAT
The DNA here is from genome assembly GCA_963082715.1 of Harpalus rubripes. Taxonomy (NCBI): domain Eukaryota; kingdom Metazoa; phylum Arthropoda; class Insecta; order Coleoptera; family Carabidae; genus Harpalus; species Harpalus rubripes. The sequence continues at coordinate 26,120,546 of OY720460.1, read as the reverse complement.
GATGTTTAAAAGTAGAGGTAGTGGGGGTAAAAATACCAGAGAAACCAGGATTATTTTGTGGTTGCCGTGGTCCAACTTTTTAGAAACCGCGTTCCAAATAGAAACCGGTAAATAATTTCAGGACTTACGGAACACAAAACCATAAATCTGGTTGCGATACGGAATATACTATTAATAACATAAGAGGTTAAAAAATCCACTTAATATTGGAATATATTCTAAAGTGACCCGAGAATATGTGGACAAAATTTAAAGTCCTAATAAAGACTATTGTATATAGCTTTTTTGGGCTTTTGTGCGATAGTTTAACCATCTATCTTAAGAATAATGATTGGGACTTCAAATTTTGTTCACATATTCTCGGATCATTCTAGCATATATTCCAATATTGAGTGGATTTTTTAAACCTTCTATTGGCTTGGAAAAAATAAAGTTCCAAAATATGTCAAAACCCAATGTTATTTAAATGAAAAAATCAAGTGTATTTAGACACGGTCATATATTAATATTAAGCGGAATCATTGCCAGCACAATTTTTATTTATTTATTTGGAACCACTTTAGGGAGCGGGGCGGTTAAAATGCGACTTGACCCCTTTTAAACAAATTAATTCTCTTTTGGAGATTCCAGTGTGTTCCTAATTATTATTACCTATTTGGTATCAAATGTACTTTAACCAAAGATATATTTCCTTGGACTTTTAAAAAATATAAATTGAAAAATTACAATTTTTGTTTTTAAAAATGTTTATCAACAATTAAATGAAGATAATGAAAGCGAGCCTGTACGTAATCGTTCGCTAGCAAGTAGCGTCATTCGTATACATGGAGTCAGCTTGTGAACTGCGCTGTAAAAGTGGAGAAATAATAATAATAATAATAATAATAATAATAAGCTCTACAGTGCATTCTTATATTAATAAGTACATTTTTTCATTGTATTCAATCATTTATTTAAACTATTTAGTGATGTTTTAGGTATTTGAAAATATAATCTTTAGAATGACGAATATACTAACATTTATATATTATGATTCTTTACAGATTCTGTTCATGAGTGCCTCAAGAACCCGGAGATGCAAGCAGACACAACTCCGAAGGATGTCACAGGTGGGAGTTGATGAAAATGCAGTATTGGAGCCCTCACCTCACAAGTCATAACATTGGAATTCAGAAATGAGGCCTGCAGGAAGTGGTGAGTTTCACAATGTTTGTCAAAATTATAAATATAGTAATCTCTTTCACATAAAGAGTACCGTATAGTAGATTCTAGAATAAGTAATGGAATGGTCTGGCCTAAATGCCACACGAGTAAAAAGTTTGTGGTCCGAGCCCAATGCGAGGACTATGGTTTACGAGTGTGGATTATGCCATTCCAAGCGTATTATAGACTATACTTTCTCCAACAAGATTTTAGAAATTATATAAAAAATTAATACATTTTTATTAGCATTAAATTTTAATTTTAAATTTATTGTTTCTAGTTTATATTATTTTCTGTTTTTCTTATTACAGATGAGAACCAATTGCATTGGTAATTTTTTGAGCAGCTTGGGGAAATGTCCCGGATGACAGAGAAGCTGCACTGGAGCCCTGACATCACTTGACCAAATTTTGAGCATATCATTTTAATTTATTTCTCTATTATAAATACATCATAATGTTTTATATTTTCTTCAAATAATATTAAGAATGTTTTGATATTAAGCGCTAAAATAAACTATGTTTGTGTTTGTTTTCAGGTTTCGCGAAGGGCTGTACTACACCCAGCAATAGAATACGGTAACAACAATACTGGACGAAAATAATAGATAATTTTTTATTAAAATAAATAAATAAAATAGTAGCTTATATACCTTTCCTACATATGTAATAACAAAAGAGACAGGGAAATATCCTAATATTTATTAAGTTCTCTAGATAATAACCATCCCATAGGAGCCCGTTCTTTTACAAATGGCTGAGGGTTTATTTGAGTCCTTGGAGAAAATCTGAATACGGATTCCGGATTTCAATTATACAGATCCAAGTTCAACAACACTTGCCCGGTCTTTCTAGTTCTTTTAGAACAGGAATTAGCGCAAGCCCTTCGTCACATACTTGAAGGGCAAATATATTGTAAACCAAAGAGTTTGGTTTTCATCAATAATTATGTAATAAAATTAGCCATTTTTTAAGGCTGGTTTCTTTAGTTTTAAAATGACATTTTGCAACATTTATTAATACGAAGAATATTTAGAAATGAAACAAATTGGTTTTAAATATTTTTATCCCTACCTCAGTGGCGCACCCAGGGGGGGGGGGTTCAAGGATGGACTTGGCGGCTCGGGGATCAGACAACTGTCGAACAAAAGAAAAAATCTGATGTGGCCAGCACATTACCTTCCGTCAGTTCTATGTACAATATTTTGTATAAATGTCATACAGAAAGTTCCTTGCAAAAGATTATATTTCTTGTACATTACCTTAAAGGCAGTTGTATGTATTTTATATAAATTCGATACAGAAAGTTTCTAACAAAAGATCCCATATTTCCAGTAAAATTATAACATAAACATACTGTCAACTGCACTTGACACTGACACCTTTCAATCAGAATTTTCTTAATGTAGCAGCTGTTTCCAGAGTTATAGCAAAGCTGACCAATATATATGATATTTAATTTCTTTATAATTTTTTGACTCTATGTCCATTTAATATGAAGTATAAAATGCATTCAAATCGTATAGAGAATAAATAATTCTTTAATATTTATAATAACATTAAATGTGAAAAAATGATATTTAACATCGTTTTTTCAAGAAAAACTGTTAAAATCTTCAAATGAGGGTACTTCCGGTTGACCAATTATAACCAAAATCTAATCAGCTCTTCACATGGATGTGACGAAGAGAAATACGAAAGAATTATAATTTTTGAAATTCTAGTTTTAGAGTTATCGCATTAGAAAATTTTGTCACACACAGACACACACACACACACACACACACACACACACACACACACACACACACACACACATACATACACACACACACACACACACACACACACACACACACACACACACACACACACACACAAACACACACACACACACACACACACATACATACATACATACACACACACACACACACACACACACACACACACACACACACACACACACACACACACACACACACACACACACACACATACAGACATCATCGTAAAAATAGTAAAATCGTATTCTAGGGTCCCTAAAACGTGCTTATTCATCAAAAACTCACCACCGAATTTTTTGACCAAAGACAATACCTTCCTTACCTAAAGGTGACGGAAGGTAAAAACAAAGATAACATTCTCCGTTGGATCCCAAACTTATTCCGTACTCAGAGGTCGCCAACCCAACGATCGCGCACTACCGGTAGCTCGCGTGGATAATACCGGTACCTCAGGTATACCCCAAAAGAACTGAAAATAATAGAAATTTCCGTAAATTATCATCATGTTTCGTTGCACAATCAAAGAGACCATCTTTGCTTTGTCCTGATCTAGTACATCATTAATAAATATTGGTAAAGGAGGCAAATCCGTTAAATATATTCTCTTGTCCAAAATGTTCTGTCATGGGATGGTTGGAAAAACATGCATCTCCTTCCTTGAAGAAAGTAACTTTCAATTATAAGGCATTTGACCTTAAACCTTTTATCCTGGATGCCTTGCGTCACCCAACTTTTGGTGCTTATAAAAGAAAATTAATTTTTTTTTATAGTGCACCCCCATATGAAAATTCCTGGTTGCGCTACTGCTCTATCTGCTATCTTCCAGACTGAGTAACAAATTAGAACAAGGCTAATCGAGATAATAGATAGGGACAGATATTAGTAATTTTTATTTATAAGCATAATACAGTGTCTTATTTCTCATGTAAATGTTAAATAAATACATATTTTCCTGTCTTTTTTTGTAGTATTTTCCCCTGAAATAAATAAGGGGTAGTTAGATAAAAATTGTATTAGTCTAAATAATTTTAATTGTTTATTTGTAATATATTGTTTTAACCTTAAATTACATTTATTTTTATTATTATTCTTTGTATTTTATAAACAAACATAAATATACTTACCCTTGTCCTGAAAAATTAGAAATAAGGATGTTTAAATATTTGTCTATATAAATCTTACTTGTATTTATTGTTTATTTGTATTTTACATTGTTATATTTCTTGTAACTAACCTTAACGTTCAATATTTTATACAATAAAATATAAATTAAAATATAATTTGTCCATTTTTTTATTACCTTTACATGGGGGGGTGAATTCTATAAAAAAATCCATTATGTATATAGTTCTTAAAATGACCGCCAGAGGGCAGCACCTATCGGAAAGCTTTGCGCCTAAAATGTAAGTAACCAAAAATAAACAAGTTATATACATAATTCAAAAAAAGGTTGCCCAATTGCCCATTACTTTTTTTACTTCTAAAAAGAAGCACCCATGCACCGAAAAAAAAATTTAAGCGTGCATGAATGCTTCTTTTTAGAAATTTTTGATCGTGCATAGTGCTACTTTCAGGTAGCATCTATGCCCGCTAAAATATTTTTAATCGTGCATAGATGCTACTTTCAGGTAGCATCTATGCACCCTAAAAAAAATTTAATCGTGCATAGATGCTACCTAAAAGTAGCACCACTTTTGTCGAATTTTGTTGAATTGTGTCGAATTATATGTAGGCATGTATTTAAAATATAAAAATAAGATATATTTAAAAAATCAACAAAGTTTATGGTCAATGACGTTTTGAATAAATACCATCAGTAAAAGAATAAATAAAACATTTTTTAAAATAAAAATTAATATTTATTGCAACAATTACAAGTACATTATTGTTACAAATTAATAATAGTACATCCTCTACACAATAAATAACAATCACAATTAGACAATTACAAACATTTTATTTGTATTGTAAGCTAAAAGGAATTCATGGGTGAAGGTAAGGCGTACGTTATTAAGTGGTCCTTGGTCCGCTGTTGATCCTGTAATCACACAGAAAATCATTATTAGACAGTTATTTCCAAAAACCCACTTCAGACTTCATAACTCCCTTAATATCAACCCCTATGAGCTCAGATTTGGCTACGAAATTTGAAACAAATCGGAGTCAAAAATAACACCACCTTTTTCAATTTCGATCGGAAAAAATTTTTGAGTTAGACATGGCAACCCCTTAATTCGACCCCAAGGATTTCGAATCCGGCGACCAAATAGGGATTTGAAGCTTAGATCTTACGTAATTGTTATAAATCGCCTGACATGTATGTTACCCGCAATTTTATATGAATACATTTTTAAATAATTAACTTAAATATAAACACACACACATACAGACATCATCGTTAAAATAGTAAAATCGTATTCTAGGGACCTTAAAACGTGCTTATTCATTAAAAACTCACCACCGAAATTTTTGACCAAAGACAATACCTTCCCTACTTAAAGGTGACAGAAGGTAAAAACTGTTGGATAAAATTTCATATGGCAAACATGTCTTCATTACGCAAGAAATTTTTAAATGGTTTCAAATGCAATTGAAATTTGCTTTAATTTGTATTTCGAAAGCAGATTTGATAAAAATAGTGCAGAGAAAGCCATCAAAGGAAATGTCAATTTAAGGACTTTACAAAATAATTATAATAACTGGACAAAATTTGCAGTTATTCTAAATGAGACATATCTGCTTTTTCCTTAAAGCCACAGAATTGTAAAGCAAATATAATGAAATCTAGTAAGATTTTTAGCTTATACATACAGGCAGCACGTTTGAATTTCCGGGCTGTAGGGCTCTAATACAGGAACTTCGTTGTCTCCTGTTTCTCCTTAAGGTTCTTTGCCATTTCTATGTTTCCGAAGCCCTCATGTTGGATTTCAGGGCTGTGGAGCCCTAATGCAATAACTACGTACTACGTTGTTTCTTGTTTCTTCTATAGGTGCTCTGCCTTTTTCTGCCGCCATTTCCATATTTACGAAGTCCTTATGGTCATGTATGCAATCTAAAATAGAAAGAGAAATGAGTTACTTCAGTCATGCTTTGAGACTTTTAATTTTCTCATGCATTTCATAATTATTATCGATTGTATATCTTTAAAAACATTAAAAATAACGTAAAAGTTGTTAATATTGTAAGGTTTTTATATTTGGGTGAAGTGTAAATATTAGACAATCATTATTAATGAAAATAAGTGTTTATTAAACTATAATGAAAATGATTATTACTAATATTAAACAATTATTAAAAACAACTACCGCCTACCGACCTCCACAGGGTCTATATACTCAACTGACTCAACAGCGTCTGTATATTCAACTGCTAGGACAGAAGTCACACCTTTCCACCTCACTATCTGTATATGTATGTGACAACTGTCTAACTTCCACAGCTTCAGTATCACCGACTGTCGTATGCCACAATTCTTCACCACTAGTGCCGAGTATCCACTTCCACTTGCAGTTACTGTCCTCGTATACCTAACTTCCCAATACTCTTCAACACTACCGAGTATTCTCTTTCACAGCTATCCCGGGGGGCAATTCTTGAAAAGTGAGATGTCAGTGAGATTTGACAGAAGTGAGAAAAAACGTCACGTGACGTACATGTCACGTAGTGAGATTTTTTCTTTAATTCTTGAAATAATTTTGTCATCTCACTACTTCACATTTCATCTCACTACGTGAAATTTATCTCCCCAGCTTTTTGGTTGTGAGAATCAATGTCACTCGTTAATTTTAAATAGAAATTTGCTTAATACTAAATTATATTAACTAATATTATAAATACAATTATTACAAATATCATGGTTAACGAAAGAGAAGTAGCTGCTGCTTTAAAGCATTTGGAAAATACAGAAATTATTTTTCGAACAAAATTTTTGAAATATTATTCCGGCTGAATAAAAATTTAGTGTATCGCTTGGGTTACAATTTAAACCAACCAACCAAGTCATAGATCAGCATTAGGGATTCTAAAAAAAGATTGAACTACTTCACGTTTTTTGATTTGTGGGTATTCAGCTTGGTGTGGGAAATGACAAACATTTAGCTATTTCTACAGCCCGATTTAAATATTTTACATATACTTAAACAATACAAATACGTTTATACGTAGTAAGACACATTTTATTTGTAGTTGTTCGATTACGGCAATAATAAATAGTTAATATAGAAAATTTAGCTATACGTTAGTCACTCGTAAGCATAGGGGCAGAGAAAATTTGGCCCGCGGGCTGCCTAACACAGACCACTACACTACGGACACGAACTACGGAGACCTACGGACTCAAAATTCAATAAATCTAGAAAAAGTAGTTGCGTATGGCAACATTGTCAATACCAGCTAAAATGAAAATAGAATATCACGGTAAATATGTAAAGGTAATCAAAGAAGAGTGCAATGTAGTACTGTCATGCAGTGCCAAAAATCACAATTTTATGTCAAATTTTTCACTTGCTAAATCATGGCCATTTAGATAGGTGAAATATATCTCACTTTGTTTCGGGAATTAAAAAAGTGAGAAAATATGAAATGAGATGAGAGTGAGATGAAATTTTATGTCACCTTGTGCGAAAATTCTCATATTTCAAGAATCGGTATCCCGGTATATCAATAACTTTCCGACTCGCCTACTCCTCGTATACTATACCTTCCCAATACTCGTCAACACTAACGAGTATTCACATCCACAGTTATCCCAGTTAGTCCTCCAGTCGATACTATTCTGCATACGCTCAGCACGATACTGCTGTGCTTCACTAACACTCTATGTGAATGTCTCTACATGTCTCTCCATGTAACTAACTAACTAAATCTCGAGCATAGCTACGTCCCTTTTATACAGCTGTCATTATCTTCTACAAAAGCTCTAGAATGTTCGACTGCATAATAACAATGAACACAAAAGGTTCAGGCGACCACAAGTAATTAAGCACGTCGCGGCTTGTTTGCTTACTTAGTCTGGCTGCTAGCGCGATTGCGTCATTTCTATTTGCGACTAAAATTAACGTGAATCCCTCAAGCGGACGATATTTGCAACTCTTGAAAATGGTATTCTGTTATTCAACTTTACAGTAAATATATAGTGCATTGGATTCCTTGGCGGTTTCTTATTTGTCTTTTTGTTTTAAAGTACATATAAATTACTTTGCTATATGAGCAAAGAACGAAAATATATTAACAACGTCAATTGCTGCGTTTATGGCTGTCATTCTCGGGATAGTAGGAAATTATCTGTCTCAAAAATTGGTGAGAGAAAGAGTGACATCCAAAGTAAATTAGGTAAAATGGAGTCTAACGACAACAGAGAGGGCTGGATTAGGAGAATACGAACTGGAAAATAAGTGACGAATCATAAGATAATAACAAAAATGAAAATTCTGTAAAATAACAAATTTTGTACGTTGTAGTTTCCCTGATGAAGTGGTAAAATAACCACGAAATATTGGAATTAAAATAAAATTAACATCAATGAGAGTTTTGTCTTTTGTATAAAACCTCCGCCCTACAACCACTGAGAAATCCATTACATTACATTCATCAAAAATGAAAAGTATTGTACTATTTCCTGACCAATTCATAATACACTTTTCACTTTATGTGTAGCATTCAGTATATTTCTTACACTTGTAATTAAAACAATTTGAAAGATATTTGACATTAGTCCCATTTTAATTTTCTTAACTAAGTATGTAATGTAAATACATATTTATTTAACATCCATGAATAATATATGGTACTATTTTACTATCTTCTTGTACAATATATTAAGACAGCTGTAATGTGTTTGCACTGGCCCACTGGCCACATGATGGCCAGCTATACAAAGCATTTTGTAAATAATCAATTGTAAAATTAAAGTTCTTCTAATCTCATGAGGATGTGACATTAGAGCACTTGTTTAAACACAGCCCATTTTTTTTTTTTTAGTCTGTAGCTTTATGTTCCTTAACGCCACATAGAAATAACAACCAACGAAGCAACAATTCTCCCCCCTTCTATAAAACTTCGAGAAGAATTTGTTGCCTCCAAATAAGTAAACATTCCCTTAGAAATAAGTCTAAGATAACTTTCTTCGAATGTCATTATAATTTACACAAAATTATTACTAACACTATTTATAGAAAGTTTAATGAATTTGTTAGTATACTTCAAAACGAATGTTGGTTATACAATGTTTCTGTATGCGATCTTATAGCACAATACCATTTTCAGAGCACGTATATGCTATAACACTAGCGCCGCCATCGGTAGTTTTAGTCGCCAATACTTAGACGCTTGTTCAGCGTAGCAGCGGGGCTCACACGTTACAATATTGCAATCATTCTAATTTTTAGAGAATTCCTTTGCTTATAACAACAATTGAACAAACAAAAATTAATCCAAATACTTTTATGAACTTTCTTGTGTCCCCAAAACTTAGTAACCATTTGTTTTATTGAGATCGCCGTTTCCTTGTGTTCCACACCTAGCATTGTCCGTTACGAATAGACATATCATTACCATCCTTCTCTCCAGCAATGACAGACAAGTTGTGATCAATGTTCGTCGCCACGTGGAGTTGCACGTGTGTCGCGACACGTGGTGCAACTCATTGTCTAACAAATTGTGGGCTGTGTTCAGCCACGGCCGTCTGCTATCATTAATCATGCGATGATAAAACGCTCTATCGACGATGGCTATGGCTAGCAGAGTCAGAGTCTTCGACTTCAACTCCAACTCGGGGGTGGAAGATGTTTTGTTTGTGTTGTGCTGTGTAATGCTGGACTGTGTTGGTGTTCGGGATTTAGGGAGGGTAATTGTTTTTTGATTTGTGTATTGTTTTCTTTGGTGATTCTTTTATTATTGTTTTGTTTCTTTGTTTGTTTTCGTGATGTATGAATCTTAATCCTAGTAGGAAGATATTAATTTCATCCGATACTTGGTAGACACATTAAACAAAAGCAACTTTAAAATTTATACAGAATGTCTAACAACTCGCGTCCCAGAGCGAATGAGGAAACACGAGACAGCACTCGGATGTGTAATTTCGAAGAAAACAAAATCTAGCTTAAAAGATATTCGAGAAAAGACGTCTTAAAATTAACCAATCATAGACCTACACCTTTAACGTGTGTTTTCCGTAATTTTACGTTACTAGGGTTTTATACAAATCAAATCTTCTTTAAAATGTGTGGGCGACTGTAGTTCTCGAAAAATGTCAGTGTCAAATTAAATTTTACAAGGTGTATAAAAAAAGGCAAATTCTTAGCACGTACTCAACTGCTGATTACTTAGAAATGATTATAATTTCCGGAGAATGTGGACATAACGCCAGAGAGACAGCACGAGTCTATTCGGAACTTTTTCCGGATAGAAATCTTGTGGATCATAAAGTGATATTGAGAGCCATCGCAAGGACACATGACACCGGTCAAGTTATGCCAGATCTCAAAAAATTCAAATGACAATATATTTTCGTTTAACACATTTTACACAGCTGCTACAATACGTTGCACTTTACGATATAAATGATGATCTCGGATGACACCTTCGCTAACCTAAATTTGTTGACAGTGAAAAGTCAGCTCTAAAGTGTCAATATTACAGTAAGTCAAACAAATTTTGTAATTTACTAGTAGTAATTTTTAAAACCTAGCAACCAGTTTTATTTTGTAATAATATCATCACACCTCAAGATATCCTTCCGGAATTGGTGGATTAAAAAGTCTTGTAACTCCGTTATGCAAGCAGCCGCAAATTATTTTCTTCTATTTGTTGGCAACCTATTGTCGTTGGCAAATGTCAGTTTCGTCTAGGGCGCGAGTTGTAAGACACCCTGTATAACAATTTAAATAAAGTAAATAATACTTTTTTCTACTCCCACTTGAAAAACTTATCATTTCTTAACAATCTGCAGAATGGATATGTAGGCAATATTAGTTAACTGAACAGCTATAAATTCACATCCATTCTAGGATGGATATGAAATCCACGATTCACAAATCAGTCGTGTAACCTAGGCAACTGTCTATTCATTTATTACAAGATTAAGATGAAGAAAGTTACAAATGTCACATTTGACATTTTAATGTTGTCATTTAGACGGAAATATGTTCGGTATAAAAAGAGATTTGAATAATTTAATAACAAGTAACTGAATTATATTATGAATTAGTTGTAAATATTGAAAAATAACGGTATGAAATGTCACATTTGACAAGTCAATGTTATCCTTTTTAGATTTGGCAATAATTTCAGAATATTGAAAAAGAGTGTGAAAGATTTATGCCCGGTTGCAGAAACGTTAATCAACGCATTATTCGATTCGCGGTTTATCAAAACGAACAAATGCAACGCGATTTTTTGACAGCAATGATATAAATGTCATAAGAACAAAAAAACTGATTCGAATTTGTTCGTTTTGATGAACCGCTAACCGAACAATGCGTTGATTAACATTTCTGCAACCGGGCATTAATAATATTTAAATGAAGTGTAATCATTAGTAAAAAAATATTTAAAAATGGTAAGTAGTATGTAAAAACATTGTATTGTATAAAACAAAATATAAGTAATTTTAATAACAAATGTCATAGAAAGCCTAGGAAAACAAGTACATAAAATGACATTAATTAATAATGTTCAATAAAATTTCAAATTTCTATAGTTCGTATTTTCTTCTTTTCGTTAGTCATAGAAAAAGTTTGCTGTACAACTCGAGTGGAATGTCTACATGGCGATGATTGAACATTCCGCCTACGGCGTCGTGCTCAAACTTTATCCTCATACGATATGGACATCATATCCACTCTTGTTGTACAAAGCATTTCTTAATTTAACAGTTTATGCTTATTTAAAAATAAAATTTGTATTCTAGGCCGTGTATAGAGTTGAATATTTATTTAGAACTACAATGTAACCCATTTTACGAATAATTATAATAAAACGTTTAAATTTTAGAAAAACAAAAAAAATGTGAAAATATTTTTTTTTTCGATACCAGTGTAACTGTATTTAATTTGATTTTCTGAAATTTATGTTCTAATTTTATTTTTTCTTTGAACTAAAAAAATGCTGGCAAATATACGAGATGTACCTACTCCGAAAGATACGTCATCAACAAAAGATTTTCATGAAATGCTGAATATTTTTCTTTAGGCAGGTAGAACATAAAAAGTTCAGTAAAAAATAATGCTCCATATTACGAGCACACTTTTATAATAAAAGCGCTTTTATAGAGCACGCTCCTCATAAGAATATAATGTAAAAGAGCGTTCCATAAAAGCGGTTTTATTATAAAAGTACGCTCGTAATACGGGCCACTGTTTCAAAATGAAGTTATTGTGAGATTGTTACAATTTCAGTTTAATTTCAAAAACCGTAACTGTTTGTTTATTAGTTGATTTGAACCTTAGAGACGCATGTACATTAAAAAAACTATACGTAAATCAGTCAATCCAGTCAGTTTTCATTTTCTAATTTAGATACAGATTTTCCTTTTGTGTCCATAAAACATTTGATTTCTCAAATCATAGAAACGTTTATGCGACGCGAGCCACGTGATAGACATCCCTGTTCTAAACATTCTAAACAGTAAAACTTGATATCATTAAGAGACGTTACTAATTTTTCTCCAAATAAATACGAACCTTAGATACCGCTTCTTATAGCTACTTATTTAATGTTTGAAAAAAAAATCCAATTTCTCAATCTCATTTTTAGAATCTTGAAGAATTTATCTGAGTATGGTATGACTAGCGAATGAAAGTTGACGTTTAAATTATTTTATAGATGTGGTTTCTTTTGAAATCCTAGAGAAGAATAGATTTGTACGAAATATTTAGGTATGAAATTTTTGCATGAACCCATTTAAATACTGGACTAGGAAAGCATAGAAATACATTACTAGGTCTAGCTGAAAATAGATGGCCGACTAGGGTAACTGAATATCAAAAGAGGGGTGCGTTTAAAATATTTTAAACATTTTTCGTTTATGTTGATTATAACAAAATATTTTGATCTTTAAACTATTCAGTTTGGCAATTCTATGAAATAGAAAAAAATAAATAAATAAATATATCATCACGGCTTATTACCCATTGCTGGGTGTGACAATCTGCTTTGTACACAGATGCGGTAATGATGAAATATTTGCACCGTGCGGGCGCTTACCAGGCGTCACCTCACGGGCACTCATTGCTGGCGTGGAGAGTGCACCACAGGGGTCAGTTTTGTGCCATTTAAAATTGGAAATATTTGGCGTCGGTTCCCCAGATGAAATAGGATTATTTTTAATTACCTCTAACAGTAATTCCGATTTGAAAGTTGCTCACACCTGAGACGAACGGACTAGAATTTGCAGTATTAATTTTTTTAATACATCCCTGAATCCTGTTGCTAAGGTCATTTTAAATGCCACGAGGTATTGAGTACATAGTTCTAATCTTCTGTAACGGAATACATAAGGGGCAGTTTTCTTTCAAATCACATATAGGGAATTGTTTTCAAAAGAAACTAAATCTATTAAATAATCTAAACGTCAACTTTCATTCGCTAGTCAAACTATACACTATATACTAAGTAAATAAAGACAATGTAACCCAATATTAAATGGCGGACTACTATACTATAACATACTTTTAAAAAATGTCGCAGAAATTTCACTAAAGAGGCAAATTCATGTATGGTAGTGTAGGATTAAAAAAACAAACTTAATATCACCTATTCTGAGAACGTCTTATTATTAACAAGATAATATTTGTTGTTTGTTATTCCCTGCTGTTGTCCGTGGGCAAAAAATAAGTTAGATTTTAGTAGACAAAGAACAATACGTCCTGAGCATTAAGTAAAAAGGTAAATGGACGTTCAAAACATCATGATTCATCATATATCTATTCTGCGATATCATGACATAAGCCTATAATTCTTCTTTTAAAATATTCAATACAGTAGCCAGAATGAAAACTGGGTATAGGATAAAAACCAGAGAGCATTATCGTAGCCAATGAAGCAAACAATACAGCAATTTGTCAGTCGATCTTAAAGTCGCATCCTCACTTCACAATCAAAACCAACAATTTATTTACACATCATCACAAAAAAGACTACCAAAAAAACAACCAAGCCTTTAACTTTAACTAGTTAACATCGCTCGATGTTCAGATGTCCGAAAATCACTAGTCATGGCCGGCCATGATGAGAGATGCCATTTCGGTCTTTCCCAAAGAGAAAACACCCAAATTTTGTTACTAACAGAGAACAGTGCATACCAAACAATTTTTGATTAAAAAAAGCATGTACTCGTATTGAACAAGTTCTTGTAGATTATTTAACTGATGTTCAAAATTAAAGTTAGTCAATAATTATGAATTTTTACTATGTCAAATGATTCTTTAGGTAGGGATTCTAAAATAACCAAAACATATTAATTAATCAGTTTAAATTTGAAAACATAATACAATAGTGGCAAAGCATAGAACTAATGGTTGCTATAATAACGACTTCCAAACAAAGAACTGTGACCTCTACACTCCAGCCATCGTTTTAATTGTATTATTAAACATAAAAGTTGCCCCAAGCACCTCTTTTTACTTTAAACTCATTTTTAAGAAACACAATGAATCAATAAATCAAAAAGCAAATGAGGTTATACAGGAATGACAGATGCAAAAAGAATGACAGCTGTGGTATGACTAGCGAGTGAAAGTTGACGTTTAAATTAATTTTTATATTTTGCGTTCATAATGAAGTCATTACGATACGCAATTTTTTGTTTAGACGGTTGGTACTAGATGACGTTTCTTTAATCCATTTTTACCTAATTTATTTTTAGTTAATTGACAATTCATTTTAATAATATAATGTCGAAATTATTATTATTTTTATTTAGGGAAGATTATTTACATGAAAATGTACATATGGTTACAAATATAGTCACAAATTGAGTAAATAAATGTTAATTGTAGAAGGCGCAAAATATAAAAAATAGTATAAAGAACGCATTTTATAAAAACATGTCTTATAAAACACATCCTTTAATATACTATTATAGATGTGGTTTATTTTGAAACCCTAGAGAAGAATAGAATAGATGGCCGACTAGGGTAATTGAATATCGAAACAGACAGGTGCGTTTAAAATATTTTAAACATTTTTCGTTTATATAGATTATAACAT
Source organism: Harpalus rubripes (assembly GCA_963082715.1). NCBI lineage: Eukaryota > Metazoa > Arthropoda > Insecta > Coleoptera > Carabidae > Harpalus > Harpalus rubripes. The sequence goes on along the minus strand of OY720460.1, from coordinate 26,105,350 downwards.
AATATTCTGATCTTTAAACTATTTAGTTTGGCAATTCTATGAAATAGGATTATTTTTAATTTCCTCTAACAGTAATTCCGACTCAAGGGTTGCTTACACCTGAGACGAACGAACTAGAATTTGCGGTATTAAATTTTTTAAATACATCCCTGAATCTTGTTGCTAAGGTCATTTTAAATGCCTCCTGGTATTGAGTACAATTCTAATCTTTTGTAACGGAATACATAAGGGCCAGTTTCCTTTCGAATAAAATATAGGGAAATGTTATCAAAAGTAACCACATCTATTAAATAATCTAAACGTCAACTTTCATTCGCTAGTCATACTATGCAGTACTATCTCTCTCGCTGCTCTTTCTTGCGTGTGAAGTCAATTCTGTAAGTGTCTATTTATATTTCATACTCAGAACATGTCAAAATATGCAGGATTACAAAATGTTTAGACTTTTGATATCTCTAAAGTGGACTACCAAATGATCTATTTCATGCACTAGATCGATCAGAATCCGCTATTTAATTTCCGCAGTAGGTCAAGAGTTGAATCATGGGCTAGATCACTGGAATTATTGATTGGAAATAGCTTAAGATTGAAGACAATTTAGATTAACAAGCGTCTGAACAAATTCTGGAAATTGTTAAAAAAATTGCTTAGGTATAGTTATGATGTAGATTATACGAGTAGAATAGGTCAACTGAATCAAATTCATAATAATAACTCAAATTAATTGCGATTGTGTAACTGGCTACATGTTTCGTGTTCGAATTGGGCAAGGAAAAAATGAATTTCCTATGCTATAGCAGGTATTCGGTCTTCACTCGCGCCTAAATTGAAAAGCTGACAGGCTCTCAATACAGCTCATTATACTGTATCATTACAATTACAGGCCTGACGGTCCGGAGACGAATTGAGATATCACCATCAGACCGATACCGAGGGAGGCAAAATGGCGACTGATTATAAAGCTGAATTTGGGGGCGCGTGGTTAAATTTTGCGGTTCATTTGCTTGCTAACAATGTGCAATCAGTCTGACATGTATTTAGCGATTTCAATGGAGATGTAATCTCGGTTTACTCCCCTCTGCTGTCTTATTAGATTATTTTTAATTTCGGTATTGTTTATTTTTATTTCGAACAAGGAAATGTGGGTTTTTTTAATAATCAAAACGTGAGTTCTACCACATTGTCAAAGAGTTCATTTGCATCAAAGGGCAATTTGTTTGATTTTAAATTAATTTGGATACGCGAGTGAGAACAATATTTTAATCAAAAATTTTACCTACCAAAATTAATCAACTCTATTCTTTCAAATATATTCCTATAAAATATTCTAAATGACATTTACATACATCCAAATAAACATTTATATAATTTCGCAATGTAAGAAATATGTTCAAAAAATTACAAAGTATATACTTGTGTTATGTGATGTCTCATAGACCGGACATAGGACTATTATACATGTACCTTCCAGGAATGTTATTCGGTTTGTAACATATAATACGAGTTATGTCTATATAATGTAATAAGTACGTAACTGTGTTTGCTGATGGGCAAAAAGCTACTCCAATTACCTATGTGCATTCTCCACGCCAGCAATGAGTGCCCGTGAGGTGACACTTTTTATAGAACAATGCCATTCTTACGTGGATAATACTAAATTTGTTCCTACAACTAGTCCGGACTGTCAAATGTACGTCAGACGCATACGCATTTCAAAACTATCGTTCCAACCGTCTGTTGTGTAGTGCATCGGACTATTGGTATTTTTGTTCCGAAAGACTTCGGACGCGTACATGAGTGCATCTGCGAACTATCAGATTCCACCTTATGAAGAAATGGATTTTATATTTGGCCAACCTTAAATAAAACAGTAATTATTTAGGTATGAGAAATATTCGTTTTCAGGGAATGGACTGTGTCGTATTTTGAGTCAGAGCTCAACGTTTCGCCCGCAGTCGTATGGGGCATCTTCAGGAGCAAAGGGGATAGTACTATCTTAAACAAGGTTACCCGACGTGTCAACCACGCTAGAGGCCGAGTTTAAGCAACAAGAGGAGGAGACTCAGTTTACAAGGTTACCTGACGTGTACGACTGCGGGCGAAACGTTAAGCTCTGACTCAAAATACGACACAGTCCATTCCCGGAAAACGAATATTTTTCATGACTCAGACTGTGGAAGCCTACGCAATTATTTAGGTATGTAATATAATAAATAATTAATATTTGATTTTAGATAATTTATTGACTGATTTCTTTTTCTGCGGAGGACACAGGAATTAGTCAGGATGATATGATAAGCCGGTTGTTCGTTCCAACCATATAAATCGATCCGAGTTCTCGGATATGGTCTGGAACTCGATAACTCGGATCGTGACACTACCAACTCGGACGCTAAAATCTAATAGAAAACTAGAATGGAAAAATGCGTTTTGTCCCATTTTTTCGTACAAGTTGCTAATTTCATTTACATGTTACCAATTTATAATCTTGACGTTTGATAAGCTTAAAAATTATAATGTTATAAAATATTACCTAATTCTTCTACTCATTTTTGATGTTATTGTAAATAATTACTTATAAATAAATTAATATATTAGTGGTAAAAATTTAATTTATTTACAGCCGGGATAATTTCTCGGTTATGTTTTATTAGTTTTTAATATTGGTAGAAAAGGCTAAAAGTAACTTCATAAATTCGACCAACCTGACATTTGTAATCATACAAGTTCAATGTTTATGATCAAAAAATGTGATCGAGAACTCGCAACGATTTCTAGCATCGTAGACACAGGCCTTTACGTATGTCTGAATGAGTATATGAACGCATCCAAAAAGTCGTGTAGGAGCAAACCTAATATGTTTTAAATATACTCGTAAACTACAAAAAACTACATTAGGGAAGGCGGTTTTTGGCAAGTCTTATGTTCGAAAAAATGACTTGTGTGTCTCAGTGCATTCTTATGACTTATACACCGTGTGTATCGTCTGTATGTGATCCCTCATCTTAAACTAGTGTCCGAAGTCCAATAACAATAGTGGCATTCCTCAAGCGATCTTAATTTTTTGTTGAACAAAATAAAAGTAGAAAAAAATGTGGAACAAAGAGGTAGATAAGAGCGAAGTAAGAAGTAGTAGCATGTGGATGTGATGTGTTCAGAAGCCTCTTTAGCTGCGATGCTACCGCCAGATAGTGCCCGTGTCCAATAGAAATATAATCTGATAAGCGGCCAGCCCGGCAGCTCATTGTGTGCGTCTGAATGAGATCGCTGGTGCTTTGCTCTTGCCCCGGGCTACTTCTAACAATCTGAATGTCATCGCAACGAACAATCAAATGCGCAACCAAAAATCACGCGACGGACGCGCTTTTCATACTTACAATATTGTCGCTTTTATCAACAGGAATTGGTTTCAAATGACGCTGAAACCGCAAATAATACCATATTCGTACACTTACATACCTACTTATGATACAGGTTTATGTAAAATATTAATAATTAAAACATAATTCAAACGAATCTAAATGTCTTTTGTTCAATTTATTGCATTTGTTTGCCACAAGTTATTAAATATTGTAAGGTCTTAGTTGAAATAAAAAAAAATCTGATGTGCATGTATTTTGTACAAATTCCTTACAAAAAGTTTCTTGGAAAAGCTTCTATAGTTCCAGTAAAATTATAATACGAACATACTATGTAAATTGCACTTGACATTCGTCAATTGGAATTATCTGATTATATTAGCTGTTTCATGGCTACATCATAGTTGTCTGATTTATGAAATTTAATTTCTTTATAATTTTTACCTTCCGTCATACCTTTGAGTAAGGAAGGTATTGTTTTCGGTCAAAAAATCGATGGTGAGTTTTTAACGAATAAGCACGTTTTAGAATCCCTAGAATACGATTATTTTACTATTTTTGCGATGATGTCAGTATGCCTGTGTATGTGTGTGTGTGACGATTTTTTCTCCGTCGATAACTCGAACACTAATTCTAAAAATTATAATTATTTCCTATTCCTCAGTCATATATATGAAGAGCTGATTAGATTTTGGTTATAATTGGTCGACCGGAAGTATCCTCATTTGAAGATTTTTAACAGTTTTTTTTTACAAAACGCTGTTTAATATCATTTTTTCATATTTAATGTTATTATAAATATTAAGGAATATTTTATTTTCTATACGATTTAATTACATTTTATACTTCATATTCAATGGATATTGACTTAAAAAATTATAAAGAAATTGATATTATTAATTAATATAATATTAATAACATTGGAAACAGCTAATATAAATTAAAAATTGTGATAGACATATTATGTCAATGTCAAGTGCGATTGACATAGTATGTTTGTGTTATAATTTCTCTGCAAATATGTCTGTCTGTGTGGAATCTTTATAAAATACATAGAACTGACGGATGGTCATGTGCTGGCTACATCAGATTTTTTAACTTTATATCTATTGGATATGAAGGAAAAAAATTAATCAAACCATTCAGAGAATAAAATATTGTTTAATATTTACAATAACATAAAATGTCAAAAAATGATATTTAACTGCGTTTCTTCAAGAAAAACTGTAGTGTTGGAGTTATCGACGGAGAAAAAATCGTCACACATATCATCGCAAAAATAGTGAAATCGTATTCCAAGGACCCTAAATCGTGATCATTCACTAAAAACTCACCACCGATTTTTTTAACCGAGGACAATACGTTCCTTACCTAAAGGTGACTGAAGGTAAAAAATGAAGTCAGACATTCCGTCCTCGCAGGTTCTAAATACAAAACGCGAAAGTCCTTTATCTTCATTCAATACGTCCTTTTTAATATGTCTTCCTCTAGGCATAGAGTCAGTAGCTGCTGACTCAAATTTCATTTTTGCAGAACAAATTTGATTCAACAGAAGCGTGCATAATATGTTATATATTTTCAAATGGCTCAACATCAATACTTTGACAATGGGTCGCGTCCTCCTCTTCTTATTATAATTATTATTTTTTATACATTTGAAACAGAATTATTCTTAAGAAAGTATTTTAGTAACCCCTTGCCAGAAAGATCTCTTTTGCGAGACAATTTAGAAGATAAAACCATAAAAAACTGAAGTACGAGTAATACGAATTGAGATGTTACAGATATGAAAGTACCATAGACACTGAGAAATAATCAATGATATAACGCGTTACATAGATGCAGCTTTCAACTTGTAGAAAGGAATTAAACAAAAAAATATGAGACAACAAATTTGCAGTTCCAAACATACAAAAATAACAACATACGGGCCTCAAAGACTCTTTGGTGGTAAATGCGAGCCTATTATGTATCTTCAAACTGGTAGTTGTGGGACAATATTTTTATTAACAGTATAATGACTAATGAGTAATACATTTTAGAAAAGTAGTTAAATTTCATAATCATAAGTGTTATAGTTGACGTTTAAAAAACAAATGATATTTAGAATCGGGCTCCGCAGACCCAGTCGCAGGTATAGGGTTAAAAAACCTACAGGAGTTTCTTTTTAGCGTAAGAAACTAAATCTATATCTTTGTCAGTAATTTTTAATTCCAACATTGTTTTGCGAAAAGCAATAAATAAATGTGAAAAAATAAATAAAAATGGTCCAGATAATTAATTTAAGTGAGGCAACATAAACAAACTATATTTTGCCTATGCTATTTTTATTGTTCTATCACAGATTAATACTCCTAGCAAAATGTGTATTTTTCTAGTGTGGATGATTTTACGTTGCCTACCAAGCCCACATGAATATTGATCACCGAAAATTCGCCTGTAGGTATTTGAAAGTGTGAGCGATGCTCTATAACAAAAACCTCCTCGTCCTGTTGGTTGGGGGGTGCTTCGGAGAGCACAAAACATCACCAACTCGCTCGAGGCTACTGCAAACGGTCACCCGTACGGCTGTGGCGTATCTTGGATAAACAAAACACACGAGACACCACGCTCAAAAAGGGTCGTTTATATTTTATAAAAACACACACTGCTTACCGAAATTAATTTCGATGTTTTCAGAAGCGTTTATGTTGTGTTTTCTCCCAAAATAAATTCAGAGGCTAGGAATCACGAAAACCGAAAGGGAATTTAATTTCATCCCGGTGGATATCTAAATATTTCAACAGTAGAGCTAAGTCTAAAATTCATTAAGATGCTCTTTAGATTATTTTTGCTCAACTAAATATCAGCTATTTATAAGAACTAATAATTGACTAGAAAAAGTATTCTGTAAAAAATACGCTTAATTTAAAAATAAAGTGTTAATAACTAATCAAAATCAATCATGTAGCGTTTATTATTAAGGCCCATCCACACTGTATAATATATTGTGATACATGTTATACAACGAATGTTTTTTTAACTTTGTTACACTACAACATTCGAACGTTTGCTTATAACTTCTAGTTAACATAAAGGTGTTTTCAATACTATTATTATGATAATTATTTCAAATAAAAGTGAAAAATAAATAAAAACCAAGAAAACGCAGAAAGAGGAAGTTTTAGGTACATCCAATATAGATCTCTGGAATATCGCATCAAGCAAAATGTTTACGCTGACGCTTCTTGAAATTTTTGTTTTTCGTGTCCCACAACAACTCATTTTCTTTAAATAAGTCTAAGTAGAATAGTAGATTCTTTTGACCACACCATTTTTTTACGCACACGTAAGTATAACCAAATAAAATGGAAAATAAAGATGGAAATATTAAGCAAGCAATAAATATTTCCCCGGAAAAAATAAACATTTTTATGTATATAGTAAAAATCTGATGTGGCCAGCACATAACCTCTCGCCAGATATTTTATGTACAATACATACATTTTCTTTATATTCAATATCTTGAAATTTTCTTTTTCTAGTTTCCTTTTCTTTTTCTTTATATTCGTCATTTCTCCGCAAATTCCTTTTATATTCTTTTTACGTATATTCTTTTGCGTTGTTTACTTTTTTTTATTTTCATAATCTTCATAATGATGTAGACATATTTTTGACAGGGGCATAATAATATTTTTGACAGTGACATTTATGTGTCAATTACAAACATTTGAATTTCTTGCCTTGAACTAGTTTGATCTGAGATTTTTTACATCAAATTATTTTATATGCATTTCTTTATCTCTAAATCTATAGAAGATATAATAATGAATTTATATTTATCGAATAAAGAATTTAACGTTCTTTAATATAAGTATTAACATAAATTTTCGATAAATAATATTTAGGTGATTTTTTTTTCTTGTAACTACAACTTTCGATTGTCCAATTGTTACCAAAACTTAATCAACTCTTCCCATTATTGTTAGATTGAGAAATCCGTAGTTAAAAATGTCTTAAGTCGTATAGTATTTGAGAAATCGTGGAACCAACATCCACACACACACACATCCACACACACACGGACATCATCGTAAAAATGTTATAATCGGATTCTAGGGTCCTTAAAACGTGCTTATTCACTAAACTCTGAATATGCGATTTTTAGCATGAATTCAATACCTCTCTTAGCGAGAGGTAAAAAGTAAAAAAATAGTATTAAGGAAAGTAGAAAGACGGATAAAGAAAAATGTGAGAAGAAATTACTTATCAACTAAAATAACATAAGTATCGAAATTCTGAGTGTTTAATTTAACGAAGTACGAAAAGCAAAAGAAAAGCTCAAAATAAACGAAAAATGCTTTTTAATATACTAGTGGCAGTTTAAGTTTCAAAAATTTTGTTTCATTCTGTCTGATCTGTTAATAATATCCATATTATAAAACATATTGGTTGGTATTCTGAGCTCGCGACTAAACCCGACTAAGGAAGCGACTAGCTAGTCACCCGTCTAAAGTATATATTGTAACATTATGATAGTCGGGCGACTAGCTAGTCGCTTTTTTAGTCGGGTGCTCAGAATACCAGTCTATGTTCTTTATTACAATATTATGTACAAATATTTCTTAGTTTCACCTGACTTGATTTAACCCTGAGGATGATCATAGTATGATCGAAACGTCGGCATAATCAATAAACATATAATCTTGACTGCATTTCCGAGAATTTTTCTTCTTGTTTTTTCCTGCATCATTTTCCCAGTCGATCATCGTTACTCCAAAAAAACTGAATGTTAAAAGTAACAAATGTTCAGGTGTCACCGCTGAATATCTGAATATTCATTAATATATTAATGTATTTTATACAATTAGTACGAGAACGTATTTGGTACAATTTCTTGTAATACTTGCATAAATGTTACTTTCTTCAATTAAAAATATCAAAAGCATCTCATTGAGCAAAGGGAATAATTCTTGGTCGTATTAATTTTGGTATCCTACCTTGGCCAAGGTATTTAATAAAATTAACAATATCTTCATTCATCACATTATAATTGCGTAGGCTTCCACAGTCTGAGTCATGAGAAATATTCGTTTTCCGGGAATGGACTGTGTCATATTTTGAGTCAGAGCTCAACGTTTCGCCCGCAGTCATATGGGGCATATTCAGGAGCAAGAGGGGGATAGTACTGTCTTGAACACGGTTACCCGACGTGTCAACCACGCTAGAGGCCGAGTTTAAGCAACAAGGAGGGAGACTCAGTTTACAAGGTTACCACTTGGTTTATTTGGCCTCTAGCGTGGTTTACACGTCGGGTAACCTTGTAAACTGAGTCTCCCTCCTTGTTGCTTAAACTCGGCCTCTAGCGTGGTTGACACGTCGGGTAACCGTGTTCAAGACAGTACTATCCCCCTCTTGCTCCTGAATATGCCCCATATGACTGCGGGCGAAACGTTGAGCTCTGACTCAAAATATGACACAGTCCATTCCCGGAAAACGAATATTTCTCATCACATTATGTTCCCATTTTAATGCCTTCTTGTAATGTCATCATAAGACAAGGCATCAATAGCTGTATTTTTTTTTTTCACCCAATTGAAACTCAGCTCAGTACATAACTGAGTTGAGATGAAATGAGTTACGATGTGTGCAAATACAAGTTTAATTCCATTTTATCACTTACTTCTTTACCGATAATATTTGCTCTAACAGCTGTCAAAATTATTTACTGTTTATAAACGAAAAATGGATAATGTTGAAAATATATTACTGTAAGTATATCTGTATACTGGTAGTGTAGCATCGGAAGGGGGGGGGGGAAGAAGTGAGTTTACTCAGAACAACTCAGTATCAAAAAGAACAACGATTTCTTGAGTTTATCTGAAGTGATGTGAGATTAGCTGAGATTTTGTCCAAAAGAATACAGCTAATATATCAACCAAAGATGGCAAAATAAATAATTCAATTATAAAATTACTGTCAAAACATTCCACTGAACCAAAAAATTAAATACTTAAGCTAGAGACATTGGCGGTTCAAGTTCATGTCAAATTTGAGCTGACTTCAGGGTTTAAACCAGACTCAAAAACAGTTTAAACACTGAACCTGAACTTAAACCAAATTTCTGGTTTAAACCGTGACTGAACCACCGGGCATAATGTTATACAATCGGTAAAACAAAAACATAACTGAAAATTTAATAGCATTTTGAAAGCTTCCCCGTAGGTTTATTTATTTACCTACCTAAATAGATTCTCCATGATTGTTTCAATTTGATTGTGGTATACAGAAATTGTATGAGTTGCGGCGAGACAGACGAGTGCAAGCGTCAAGATAAAATATCGCAAAACTCAGATTATGCGAACGTGCGGTGAATACAAATGGGGGTGTTGATTGATCGACGGACGTCGACAAGGGTATGCAGATAGCGGGGCGGGACGGGGGAGGTAGAGGGTGCAGGACGCGTCTTCGAGCACGTCCTCGACGCGGACAGCACTGAGGATGTTCTTCATTCATCCAGATTTTTACTTACAATGACGGAAAGTACAAGAAATCACATTGAGCGATTGTGGTCCTGACAAATTTGTGTTGAATCACTTGACAAAGATAAATGAAATTATGTTTATAAAAAATAATTCTGTATAACATCTGGGTCTGATTATTTTTAGGTAAAAATGATTCAAATGAAAGTTGGAGAGCTTAAAATTCTGAATCTGGATCAATAAACAAAATTAATTTTAGAAGCTTTGTAACTACAGAAAATAGGTATGAAAATGTTGAAAATCGCCCCAAAAATAGCGATAGCCATGGAATTGAAACTGATAAATTATACCTTGTTCCATAAGCCATTCAGTACTGCAGAGAAGAGGGAGTAGTTTTGACCTCTCTAATTTTATCAAATGTAATTTCGGCTACTTAAAACTGGTGCTGATATGAGCGCCATCTGCTGAATAGCTTAAATGGAACAGTGTATAACAAATATTTGTTTTACCTGTAAAATTAGGTTAATATATATATATATATATATATATATATATATATATATATATATTTATTTTAATTATTGAAATTACGTGGTATTAAGTTTCACAATTATTTAAAAATTAAAACCACGTAATTTCAATAATTAAAATGAATAATAAGTTTCACCATGTAAGAGCTGACACAATTAAAGAATATATATATATATATATATATATATATATATATATATATATATATATATATATATATATATCCTTAGGTATAATTTTTAACTGCAGATGATACTAAAGATAAATTAACCTAACTTGACAAATAAATCGCTAACATTTATTAATTTTTAGTTCCGCATATCGCTATCGCTTTCTCCATTTTTGGGGGATTTTCGATATTTTCGCACCTAATTTCTGCCGTTATAAAGCATGCAAAATGATTTTTTTTTTCAAGCGTCGTAGAAATGGTATTTTTTGTGACTTGATTCACAAGGTAGAAGTTTCATTTCTACACCGCTCGAAATTTCTACGCCGGCGGCGTAGAAATAGCTAATTTCTACGCTGCCGGAGTATAGAAATAGCTAATTTCTAAGCCGGCGAAGTAGAAATAAAATAAATATCCATAGAAACAACATACATAAAATTAGCGAATAAAAAGAAAAGTATTGCGTTTGAAAAAAAAAAATTAATGTGTCATTCACTCTTACTCCTAATAACACAATACACTATTGTTTATTGATTTTGATGTAGAATTTTTGTATAAATAATTCTGTCAACAATGATAAAACAGCAGAAATATTGAAAAGGATTGGAAGTATTCCGAAGCAGTCTAGTCTCCATTTTAACTAAACTAAGAATACACAAAAGTGGAATTAGACCTGTCGCCTGTCGTAACTTATGGAGAGGAAACTTAGGTCCTTCATAAAGTTTGATAGATTCGAATAAAGAATTCTATAAAAATAATATGAAAATAATCTCTGGCGTATTAAATGAAACCAAATGTATATGAGATATATACCACTATCTTCCTACATGCAGCTTCAGAGACTAAATATGATCATACGATGATCTAAATCGCATGCAAGATGCAAGAGGATAGACAAATACAAAGATTGTATATTTTGACAAGGCGAGGGTAAGAGCAATAATAGATAAATAAATTTTTATAAACTTTTCTAAATTATAGTTTCAATATTCATATTTTAACTCTGTTTATCTATTTATTTATTTGTTGATAAGTAAGTCTGGAAATTATTATGTATACGGCGTGACTTTGGATGCCTAGCCTATGCACCCCGTACCCCTAAGATAATCCTGTCCTGAAGATAGCGTTTTGTTTTAAGAGAGTCAGTTTTAGTTAGCCATGTGATAAACATGGGAGAGTCGAAATTAGATTGTCGCGTCGGGCAGACGTGTCTTGTTTTTGGACATGTAGTGTCTTTTAGTTTTGGGGCGACGCCCGCCCGCTGGGTTACAAAATGTAACTTATTAGTTGTGTTAGTTATAGTTGTATTAGTTTAAATGTAAATAAAGTTTAGTTTTTAAATCACAAGTATTTGCTCATGTCCGTATAGTGTTCATCAGTGTAGAGTGAAGTGTAAGTGTGTTCTTCCTTCTCACGAGTTCCTTTTCACGAAATCCTTACCAGTCAGTTAATGTGTCATCGCTGGAGTAAGAAGAATTAGTAAGCAGTAATCATCAATAAGCAACAAGAAACAATCAGCAGTATTAGTATCATCATCCTCTTCAGCTCAGAGACCCCCTCGTGTTACAATATAAATACTCTATTAGCAAACAGACCTAGAGGTAGATCGAAACGAAAAACAAATGACGAGACAGCGTTACTCAAGATATAAAAGCAACGAAAATCATTTACAAGACAAGATTGGAGGAAACAATTGAATCAGGCCAAGGATTTTTGGAGACTGTAATTTGTGTGAAGAATTAGAAATAAAAACCTAATGTGACAATAAAAGAGTAAAACGAGAGTTTTATAAAACCGTATTCCATCTGATGATTCAAATGTTGTTGCCTTGTAGCAAATACATAATCTTTTAACGGCAAGTGGAGCGACACCAGAAATACAGAAGTAAGGGCAAGGAAGAAAAAGTAGTAATACTGACTACAAAAAGAAATAACCAATTTTGCAGAATAATTATGAAAACCATTAAGATAACAGATAACGAAGAGTAAAAGCTTGTTTAGTGTCACTACTAAAATCAAACATGGGCATCGCATAATATTAAATGATGAGTTATTTTCTAGAATTCCTATTTATAATTTCAGTTTTCCGTATGCGCGTGTAATGAGTTCAGCAACCCGATATGCGAAAATATTCCATAAAATTAAAATTCCTTCAAGAATATCCACATCTAGATCCACCCTCTCGACATTCCTGTTGTTCGGCTTTTTAATAAAATCCAAGGAGGCTAGAATGCATACGGTACGCTGGATACGACGGAATATACGAGTTTTATCTGTCAATTTCTCACGGAACAGCCAATAAATTCACAAGCGTCCTGCTGCCCGATGGACACTCACAATAAGTTCCTCTGATTTATAGCACGCCAAAATGTCCATCGCGTGCTTTTATTGATACTAAAATTTAAATAAATAATACACATTTTACACAGATATATATTGGACAGAATGTATAGAGATTCTACACGATAATATTAGTATTTACAATTTTAAACAAGCAAAAAAAAAATTAGATTCAGATTTCTTCTACTCGTTTAAAAGGTGAAAATAAATTTTAGATATGGCATGAGCCACACTTAAAGAGTATAAGTGATAAAATACCAACAACAGGCTTTGCAATTTGATAAGGTGCGGACTCGAAACGCCGCATTGTGGACCTAGTAGTCAACAATCACAAACATGAATCACAAGTAATTGTTTAACGTCCATTGAAAATTTTGTTGGGTTACTTTTTAAAATAAGATTTTACCACAAGCATTTCTTTAGATTCTGTAAAGCTACTTTCATGTACACTTCCTAAAGTAATCCAATAGTCCTACAATATGGGAGTTTAGAAGAGATCTAGATGAATTCCATATATAGATAATTTATCATTTTATTTTTCATGTTTCCCTTTGTTTAAGTTTAAGTGTGTATATTGTAAAGTTTTTATTTTATTTATTTATTTGGGTGAATTTTAAATATTAGAAAATTATTATTAATTAAAATAAGTGTTTATTAAACTATAATTAAAATGACTATTACGAATATTAAACATTATTAAATAATGACAATTACTAATTAAGACTAAAACTATTAATAACTAGATAACACTAACACTATTTATTTATTTAACCAATTAACACTACTATTTATTTATACGATCTTACTAATTATTTATTTCGACTATTTATGTCACTGTTTATTTATATCACGTTCAACTGTCCGCATACCGACATCCACAGCGACTATATACTCAACCGACTCAACAGCGTCTGTATATTCAACTGCTCGGACAGATGTCACACTTTACACCTCAGTATCTGTCTAACTTTCACAGCTTCAGTATCACCGACTGCCCGTATGCCACAATTCTCCAAGTATTCACTTCCACAGCTATCCCAATATACCAGTAACTTCTAGACTCGCCGTTACTGTCCTCGTACAATATAGCTTCCCAATACTCGTCAACACTACCGAGTATTCACATCCACAACTATTCCAGTATACCAGTAACTTCCAGAGTACTTACTCCACCCGACACTTTACTGCATACGCTCACTACGATACGGATGTGCTTCTCACTAACACTTTACTCTCTAATACTCCATGTGAATCTCTCTATGACTCTTCCTATGTAACTAATTAACTCCCGAGCATAGCTGCGTCCCTTTTATACAGCTGCCATTAACTTCCAGAGAGCTCTAGAATGTTCGACCGCATAGTAACAATGAACACAAAGATTAAGGCGACCGTAAGTAATTAAACACGACGCGACTTGTCTGTTTAGGTAGCCCGGCTACTAGCGCGATTGCGTCATCGCTATACTTAGACGCTTGTTCAGCGTAGCAGCGTCGCTCGCATGTTACAATATGAAGCATAGTCTTCCAGGTTTTATTTTCAGTTTTGTTTTTAGTTTCGTTTTCCGGTGTTGAATAATCGTTGATTTCTAAATTATTGATGATATTTCAATTTATAATTATATTGATCAATGCAACAATTTGTAAAACTTAAGTAAGTTATAATAACTGTATCTAATTAATAAAATTCCCCATAGAAAAAATATTTTCGTGATTTCTTGCAGATATAGAATCAATAACTTTTACAATAAAAATTGCAATATACAACATCCAAAAATAGGTTACATGATTCAAAAAACAAATAGTATCGAACAAAAATATCCTGCGATGTATACTAAAATGATTTTAACAGTTATTAATAACCATGAATATCAATGCGTTCGACTGCTTACCGCGAGAACCATAACCTTACAGTTACCGGATGACTACGATAACCGCGTCTGAATTTTCGAACATACTATACATATGTTCTAAAAGTTAAAATCAAAGTCAAACATCAGTATTCTAACCTAATAATCTTTAACCAACCATAACAACATCGACTTCTAAGTTTTTAAAAATTATTATAAGTTGCCTTATCAAAGCATGATTCCATTTTTAATGGGGAAGTTTCGTCATGTTGAAATGTAATGATTTTTCCACATTACTGCAATACTATACATGCAATATTAATATTAACACAATAAAAGTAATAAAATATGGCATATTTTTTTCTACAAACGATATTAAATTTATCGTTAGTTAAATCGCCACGCAATGACGTATGCGGCATCTTTGGTTCGCTGTAGTTGTCCGCTACGAGCGCTAGTTTAGAATGAAAACATGAACGTATGTCTTCTACATTTGGTATTGAAACGTCAAATTCAATGTGAAATCGCAAAAAGCAAATTATTTGTTTTTGTGAAAGCTAGAAAATACGGTAAACACAAATTGAATTGTCAAGTGTCAAAAACAGGTGGCCGTGTTTTGCTTCAGTCTCTCTCTATAAAGAACGTATTTCGAGACCTAATTCGCACATAGTTGATGTTATGTGCGCCGTAATGACGGGAAGAAAATATTGCAATAGTTAAATAAATTTAATTTACATTTTATCCGCTGGAGAGAACTGAATCGTTTTAATGAGTGACAATCTATTGAGAATTAAAACAAGCCGATTTTATAAAAAAAATAGGCGTGAAAACATTATTTACAAATATTGCAACTGGTACTTTCCAGAAAATTCAGTTTTCCTTTGTACTTCTTTGCAAATTTTCATCAAATTCCCAATACCTCTCTCTCATATTTAAAAGCAATTTTCGTCCATTCAACTCTTTTTTCTCCATCTACGTTTTTATCTCCTTGTCTCTCGTGGTCACAGTTTGTGACATAATGGTTGCCATGTTCAGCGCGTCCTAGTCCTGCGACCTCGACGGCAGCGTGTCTATATTATAAGCAAGTTATTATCGGAGCTAAAGTTTTGACACACGGCAGCGCAGCCCACGACACTGTGAAATTACAAGTCACTATCTTTCTTTCACACTTGTCCTGTTCCTCAAGGATTCATTGTTCTTTTTGACGTTCGCTCAACCATCTTACCTCTTTTTGTCTTTCTCCTATAACAGAGGTTCTTCTTCTTCCGCAAAGGGGTTAGATAATAACTTTTGAATGAGTTATAGTATTCGTGAATGAAAATTTAAATCGATTATTGAAAGGAAATTTCAATGTAGTTATTACTTCCATATAAAATCATTTCAGAGAGAAACAAAATGACGACATGCGCTTAGAAAATCTGGAATACACCTGAGTGATACTCGGAAACTTAATAATTGTCCAGCATGCTGTATCGTCATCTGCGAGCCCAAACTCATATTAGTTGGGCCGGTTTATATTTTCAACAAATTATAAAATCTACACAAATGGTGCACCGTTTATAATAACGAAACGCTTTGTTCGATTTGAGTGAAATTTGGTATGGCAATCCATATGAATATAATTCATCTTTTAGGATGGTATTTGTTATTGTTAGTGAACCACTAGTGTATGAAACTTGGGTGTCGCGACCATGATTAAACCATAACTTTTTAATGACAACGCCAATAATGAGAATTTACTGTTTTTTAGAAAAATACAATCAATAGTAAACTTTCGTGTCTCTGTGTAAGTTATGATATCTGTAACGATTTAGTCAGAAGAAAATAAAATGTAATTGCGTGCGCCGTGTAATTTTTAAAATAAATTTTATCTAGCAGTCTATCCAAATGTCAAACTACTTATTTTTAATGACAAAAACAATTGTTTATGAGTTGTCAATTTTCTAAAGTTGTTTAGAAGTGAGCCAACATTATTTAATCGTCGTATTATAATAATAGCAGTAAAATACTATAAGGCCGAACAAACGGATATGTTACTAGTTTTAAAATATGGCATAAGAAATTTTTGACAACCCATAAACAATTGTTACTGTCATTAAAAATTAGTTGTTAGACATTTGGAAAGACTGCTAGATAAAATTTATTTTAAAAATTACATAGCGCAATCACTTACATTTTATTTTTTTCTTACTAAATCGTTACGGATATCATAACATACGCACAGACACGAAAGTTTACTATTGAATGCATCTTTCTGAAAAACAATAAATTTACATTATTGGCGTTGCCTTTAAAAAGTTATGGTCTATTCATGGCCGCGACACCCAAGTTTCATACACTAGTGGTTCACTAACAATAACAAATACCATCTTAAAAGATGAATTAATTAGATCCATATGGATTGTCATACCAAATTTCATTCAAATCGAACAAAGCATTTCGTTATTATAAACAAAACTAAATTTTTTTAGAAGCACTTTGAATCAGAATACTGGCTAAACGGTGCACTGTCCGATATAGGTAAGTTTAGTTAAATCGTCTTATTTTGGGCCCAGGAATCTGTGGTTAAGCCATGTCCCCCTATTTTCAAGACACTTTATATATATATATATATATATATATATATATATATATATATATATATATATAAAGTGTCTTGAAAATATATATATATATATATATACAGGGTGTAAATGAAATAAGTGCATTAAATTTAACCAGTAATATAACTCGTCGAGAGCAACAATATTTCTTAATAACTTTTTCTCGAAATCGCATATTTTTTTAGCATTTTTACCACCCCGTACATTGACGAGTCGTTCCAAATATTTTTGTAATAATTGAATGCAGTAGCAATACCTATGAAAAATTTTGTTTTAGTAATTGACAGTCCTTTCAGATGTTGCAATTAAATTTTAACATTAGTAATAAACTTGTTTATAAAGTAAAATTCTGGCAAAATGCTTATGTTTACGATTAGCGGATACACAGACATTGTATTTACCTATGGTAGGTCAACGAAGTTACACGAAAATCATCCTCTTTGTAATATTCGTAAATTTATGTTGTACCACATACAATATCTTCCAGATTATCACAGTTTGATGTGGTCACATATGACAATTTGGAATATTTTAAAAGAGCAACAGTTACTTCCTTACCATGTGTAAAAATTTCATTGTTTCCAGCATTTCAACTTTGCGATTTAGTTGTATTGTTCACTGATAGGGCTGGATATATTAGAGAAAGTGTCTTTAATAATGCACAATACACTTATCTGGTCACAAAAATCCTCATACTGTAAGAAGGAAACACAATTTTCAAAAAAAATATCATTAATTGTTTGAGCGGGAATAAATTGACGAGTCATTGGTCCTCATATAATCCCACCTCGTTTAAATGGACAAAAGTATGTACTTACATTTTTTAATAACGTATTTAAACTATTATGATTTGCCGTGTTGACACACGAAGATTCATTTCATAACCTCCATAACTAGTATGCTCTTCCCGTCTTCCCACGCTCTTACTCTATTCACCTAAGTTCAGAAACCTGTGTTAATACACAATTTTATAATTATGTTATCGAAATTTTAAATTTCTTTATTTTAAAAATTGTACTATTACGAATTTATTAATAATAAATATGTTTTCCGTTGATCGTTTATTAATTACTGTATTTACAAGTATGCAACCACCACCCGACAATTTTTGTGCTGTGTACATGGAACTTTGATTCAACCAGCTGAGGGCAGCAGAGATCTTGCCAGTGGCGGGTAACGAAATTTTGAACAAATCTTTAAAGAATTTTAACTCAAAAACTAGAAGATTTAGAAAAAAATAATATTAAGAAAGATTGTTGATCTCGAAGAGTTATATTACTGGTTAAATTTAATGCACTTATTTCATTTATACCCTGCATATATATATATATATATATATATATATATATATATATATATATATATATATATATATATATATATATACATATATACTTTGGAAGTAATTTAACAAGACCTTTATGAAACCGGGCGTAAATAGATTTAAATATAAAAAAATCTGAGATGGGCAACATACCTATTATCTTCCGACAATTCTATTCGTATATATGTACTTCAAACAAATTCCAAGTTTCTTTCAAAAGATTACAATATCCAGGATTCCAATAATATTAGTAATTTTTGTAGTTTGCAGTAGCATGGATTGTAATATTTAAGAAATTGAATTTCTTTATAATTTTTAATCTCTAAACACATTGAATATGAACAAGAAATTCTGGAGACGAAAAAATCGTAATACGTGCATATAGACAGAATTATAAAAATAGTAAAATCATATTCTGGGGATCTTAAAACATGCATATTTATTAAAAATTCACCATAATATTTTTTACCAGAGACAATACCTTTCTCACGTATTGGCGACTAAAAGTAAAAATTATAAAGATAAAGAAATATGTTACATGAATCTTGAAATCTGTGCTGCTTCACTACAAAACATTCAATATTATTAATTGAAAGATGTCAGTGTTTAGTACAATTTATATAGTATTAATATGTTAGTAAAATAATTTTATTAATAATAAATTATCTTTAGCAAGCAGTTTTGTAGCTACAAGAAATTTACATAAAATGTGCTTGGGATTGATATAATGTAATGTGCTAGCCACATCATTTTTTACTTTTTAAAAGTGACTTCAATAATGTAATTGTCCTTCACGCATTCAACCCTCTCATAAATGTCATTTTGTCCGGACGATCATATCTCCGAAGTTCACACTCTTCAATGCCCAGGGCGCTCTGTCTGTCCCTGCGGACACCCTAAACCGCACCCTACCGCATCGCGTCTAAGAATAATACAGGATTAATATCAGGGGTGCGCTACGCGCAAATTCAATTAAACGTAAAATTCAGCCTATTTGCATGATCTGTTCGCGCCGACATGAGTGTGTGTCGTGCGTAGTTGTCTTGTTTTTTCTGCAGATAATCTGCTGGACTCTTATCCTTTAGATACTCCCGCAGGGAAAGGATATTTGCATAGGGTAGATGAATGGAGGATTTTTAAGCCAGGTAAATCAAAATATAAGCGATGTTTAATGATTACGTATCTTCAATGTTCTAATGTTCATTAAATCTATTCTGTTATATTTTATTTTGTGGCAGATTTCTTTTATTGTCCATGTTGGTTTCACATATTTCAAAAATTAGGTCATTTACCGTTTTTTCCAAGACCTAACTTTGGTCTTTTTATTTTTTCTACCCTTTGGTAAGGAAAATATAGGAACCTTGCTAAAAATCGCATATCGTGATTTAGATAAATAAGCACGTTTAAATTTGAAGGTCCCTAGAATCCGATTTTAAATTTTCACGACAATGAATGTTAGCGTGTCTGAAATATATTGAAATCGTCTATTCCTACTCTTTTCAAATATGAATAGAACCCGTTAGATTTTGGTGCCTGTCAATCAGATAACCGGAAATAGTACTTTCTTTGAAGCTCTACATAGTTTTTCGAGAAAAGTAGATTTATATATCATTTTTTTGCAATTGATTTTAGTATATGCGTTATGCATTGACACTTTTTCTATGTATTTTACAAAATATGTAATCTATCTTATTAAATACCGACTCGTATCGTAATATACTTGTTACTATGGTTATTTGAAATAACTAATGTACGATATTACCCACTCCGTGAGAGAATAATTGAGAAGTCACGGAGATATTACTATTATTGATTCTTGGGAATAAAAAGCAAATTTACAAAGTTATTTTTTTCTACAGTCTATATCAGGGATGGCGAACCTTTACGTATCAACGTGCCATTTTTCTAAAGAAATGATTAATGAGGTTATAGACGTGCCATCAAATAATTTTGACTTTGTGATTATTGGGAAAATAATAATAATAATAAATACTATCAACTCAAAACTCTTTATTTACTACAAAAAATAGGAACATTTTGCAATGTTTCAATTATACGCATAATTTAAATTAAAGTAAAATTAGTGTGACTTCTATTGTTGCAGATTCGATGACAAATAACATATGTTAGAATTGTAAGATGTTACTTTTAGCAGAGTGCATGCTGAACTGGAGTCATCTGTCAAACGGTTTCTAACCGAGTCTTTAATGTTATTCATATCTGAAAATAATGACTCGCAGGCATAGGTTGAAAATATTGTGAAAATAGCATGAGCCAGCTTCTTCAAACAATTAAATGTGTCTGGTAACGCATTCCATGTTTCCAAAATTTTGTTATTAGCATTTTCACTTATATTACTTGTCAATCTTTCTGTTTCAATTAATTCTAACCCTTTCCTTGCTTCAAAAAATTTTTGAATCCATATTGAACTAGACTGGAAATCAATCAGCTGCATTTCGAATTCTTCAATTTCCAACCAATCGAATTGGGACAAATTCAGTTTATCAAATGACCCGCGCACCGCACCCGAACATTCCGTAGCGTAGGGATCACTCGCGTTCACTCGTCATATAATACCTACTTCACACTTTTTTTCGTAGTGCATCATAATGAATTTTGTGATCAGTTACGTGCCCAAAATATTGTGACGCGTGCCATTAATGGCACGCGTGCCATTGGTTCGCCATCCCTGGTCTATATACAAAGTAGCCATTTGCGCTCTCTTTTGTCAACGCAAAAGTCACTTTGCCGCTCATGCGCGACAAAGTAGAAAAACGCTCGCTGTCCAAATTTCTAACTATACAATGTTGAGATATGTCACTTGTCTACATTCTTAATGGAAACGTTTAGTCAGGAACTAATGGCACTGTAGTTACACATTTACCACCTTCACAAGTCAATCCGACATATAACTGTTCTGTCGGTATATTACATAAATAAATAAATAATTATATCATCACGGCATATTACCCATTGTTGGGTGTGCCAATCTGCTTTGTACGTATATATCGGAAATGATGATGACATATTTCTCCCGTGCGGGCGTTTACCAGGAGACACCTCACGGGCACTCATTGCTGGCGTGGAGAGTGCACCACAGGGGTCGATTTTGTGCCATTTAAAATTCGAAAAATTTGGCGTCGGTCGGGATCGAATCCGATTCCCCAGATTCGCGACCTGACATAACCAAACAAAATGCCGCACTGCTGTGAAAATAAGATACCTAGGGCATATATTTACAAATACGAAAGTATAAAATGCTTAGATTAGATTGAAGCAATAGCTCAAGGAGAATGGAAAATAACGATAAATTAAAATTAAATATAAAATATATTGTGTGAACAGTTGTGCTGCCACCTGCAAAAGTTTGGTGTGAACGCTTCCAATAGACATCCACTTTGTCAATGCACTAATTTAATGCACTTGAAACAAATAAATTATACTCATTATAGAATTGAATTAATTTTTTGCAAAAACGAAAGCCAAAACAATATCTTGAAGTCATAAGTAAGTAAAAAGTGTACATTTTATTATTTTTTATGATGGAGGACTGTAGAAAAAATCTTGTGTGTTTCGAGCGCAAATGGACATTGTCGATTTCAAGAATATGCCGCGCGACGCAGGACAATCGTCAATGTCCCATTTTGCGCTCTTAATACACAAATAGCTATTTTATATTAAATGTAATTGACAAAGAATAAACGTCACTTTCTCACATTCATTTTCATTTAAAATGGTAAAATTTTGGAGAAGAAAACATGAACAAAAATTATATTATAATACTTGTCAGTATAAGTAAAATATTAAGTATTTATTAAAATGAATAAAAATTACATTGCGGGAGATAATGTGCTGACTACATTTATATTCCAATAAAAATAAGTGATATTTTTAAACAGAATAATTGTGGTAACAATTTTATAAATGTATTACCAAACTAATAATTTTTTCTGCCATATATTTATAGAAAATATAGCATCCCGTTTCCAATAACATTCTGCTTCGTCTAAACTCCCTTAACCATGGCAACAACGAATTAAACAACATAATACTTGGGTAATATGATGGCACAGGCCATAACAATTACCTGTTATGGGTACAGGGTCGTCCCGTTAGGGGTAGCGTTAGCCATAGTCGCTCTCGTGTGCCGGGGGTGCTGCTTAATGACGCGTTGCTGCCACGGCAAGAAGCCAGCGAAGCCAACGCTCGTATTCTACTCGGCGTCATCTGTATTAAAATATGCGCGCGATATTTTATGAATCAAAATCGCTAATAAAGAAAACCGCATAAAATAATCATAAATGTTTTCCAAATGGTCCATATAGAGTGGAATAGAGTAGTGCCATAGTATCTTCGCTTATTACAATTGCTAATACCAGTTGGCAGGCGCAGAAGATTATACTGGGTGTTACAATATGCACACGACATAAGAAAATGTTTTACTATTAATTTTGCTCTACTAGTTTTGGTAAATTTAACTATTTATATTAGTCATAACAGTTAAATACTTGCAAGAAAATTAAAAAAATATTATTTTTTGTTAGTTGATTATGATAAAATATACAACAGTATATGGACACTAAATATAATTCCTATTATTAGAGCCATTAATAAATTATTTATCTTACTTAATATTGTATTGATTTGCATTATATTTAAAATAATTTACATGTGCTTTTCAAAGAATAGTAACCGTAAACACTTCTTGAAAACCTGCAGTTTATTCTCAGTCCACTGTTCTGGTGTAACTGAATATATAGTGGTAATGAGGTATTCGATAAACAAAAATTAACTATTTAAATTAATTAACCGATGAAATAACATTATTAGTTTTTATTTTGAGAATTACTGTAATTTTTTATTTCAAGCTGAGAACCAAAAAGTGTGTGATTAAATTTTGATTTTTATATAGTATATGACACTTGAAAAAAAGCCTATCCTTTTTAAATCGATTAATTGTTTGTAGTAGAAAACAAAATATAAGAAATTTGGTGAACTGGTATAATGACGTCACCATCGTCCGAGCGTGGTGGAGAAAGGTATGTATTTTTGATAGTACTATGTTAATTATAACAATTTGTAGCCAATAGAAACAAATTTATTATGTGTCATTTAATTTTTTTATTCAGTGTCTATTTTTATTGGTGAAAAAATTAAACAGGATGTTAAAATTAACATAAATCA
The DNA here is from genome assembly GCA_963082715.1 of Harpalus rubripes. NCBI lineage: Eukaryota > Metazoa > Arthropoda > Insecta > Coleoptera > Carabidae > Harpalus > Harpalus rubripes. Next base: position 26,081,537 of record OY720460.1, on the reverse strand, counting down.
CAAAATACACTCCATTGACAGACAATATGTCATAGCGGTAGAAAAATAAACTCAAGCCATGCTGACGTCACCATATTTCTTCTCCAAACCATTCAATTGCAAATAACAGTATTATTACGAAATGTTTATTTTTTTAAATGAGAATCATAAACTTGTTTTCCGCCCTCAAAAACGGGCGCAATTTGGATTTTATCGCCCGAGAGCTTCAAACGTTGCCAAACAACAGCTATTTAAACGTCATAATCGTCGTTTTTAGATAAATGTCGGACAACATAATAAATTGGATAAATCACATTTTTTGAACACCGCTTTTGATAATTGGCCGCGTTCAGCACGGCACAGCGCTGAGTGCCGAAGTTTGCCGAACGCAATGAATGGACAAATGGGATTGGTCCAGCAATTGTAATCGGCGAACTTCGGTGCTTAGCGCTACCAGCGCTGTGCCGTGCTGTACGCGACCATCGATATATTTAATTTTCATTTGACACTAATTTAAAATTTGTTATAAACAAAGAATATAGCAAGAAACCACAGCATACTTAAAATTCACAACGCCAGCACAAAGATACCGAATATATACCCATTGAATCTTTGAATTTCGAGAACCAAAATAAAATAAAACGTGGTATGTACCACGGGCATAATCAAGATTATAGCACTCGGAAAATTAAAGCTCTCCGCTACACGTCGAGCTTTAGACATTCTCCCATGCTACAATCTTTTGATTATGCCCTTAATACATAAATAACTATTATAACCCATATTTGGCATTCCATTATGATAACATATCTTATTGATTTTTAAGACAATGTTCATGATTGGTTTTGAAATACAATGGTTGTCACGTGGCAAACACCTGTAGAGTTTGATTGTCAAGATGTCAAGTGAATAGCAAGACGTTTGTTTTCTATACTGGTCTTGCATTTTTGTATAAAATATGTACATACCTTATTTATTTATATTTGTATATTTAATTATGCGATGTTTGCTTCTCAACTGAATAGCAAGCCTTTTCCTTCCTATATCAGTCTATTTTTTTTTTATTAAATACATATTTATTTATGTAACATGGGACGCCCGCCGTCGCCGCCACTGTAAGCGAGTGTCTATTTATAGCGGTGACGTAATCGCGTTAGTAGCCGGCCGATGTAAACAGACTGGTCGCGACGTGTTTAATTACTTCCGGTCGCATGAATCTTTTGTGTTCATTGTTATTAGGTGTTCGAATATTCTAGACTGTTCTAGAAAATAATGGCAGCTGTATATAAGGGACGTAGCTATGCTCGAGAGACAGTTAGTTCAGTTGAGTCCCTGATCACACAACATTAGTTGTGTGATCGGGGGTTGACACGGTTAGTTAGTTACATGGAAAGACATAGAGATGTTCATATAGAGTGTTAGTGAGTTTGAGAAGCACAGCAGTATCGTGGTGAGCGTATGCAGTTGGTGTCGAGTAGATACTCGGGAAGTTACTGGTATATTGGGATAGCTGTGGATGTGAATACTCGGTAGTGTTGGCGAGTATTAGAAAGCTATAGTGTACGAGGACAGTAACGGCGAGTCTGGAAGTTACTGGTAAATTGGTATAGCTGTGAAAGTGAATACTCGGCAGTGTGGACGAGTATTGTGAAGCTAGGTATATAAGAACAGTAACAGCGAGTTGGAGTGGATACTCGGCATTGGTGTTGAAGAATTGTGGCATACAGATAGTTGGTGATACTGAGGCTGTGGAAGAGAGAGAGTTACATAAATAAACAGACAGTGAGGTGAAAGGTGTGACTTCTGTCCGAGCAGTTGAATATACAGACGCTGTTGAGTCAGTTGAGTATATAGACGCTGTGGAGGTCGTTAGGCGGACAGTTGAACATGATATAAGTATATAGTGATATAAATATAGTGATACAAATATTGCGTAAACAGTCTACAAGTGTCTTCAACAGACCGGCAGTCTAAGATTGGAACGCGTAGTGAAATAAATAATATCGTGGAAATAAATAGTACTGTTAATTGATTAAATAAATAGTGTTAGTGTTATGTAATTAATTATAGTTTTAGTCTTAATTAGTTTTTAATAATTGTTTAATATTAGTAACAGTAACTTTCATTATAGTTTAATAAACACTTAATTTTAATTAATAATAATTGTCTTATATTTACACTTCACCCAAATAAAGAAAAATGATACATTTATATTTTTACATATAAATGAACAATAAAAGTTACCATCGAAGTAGAGTTAACGATGTTTTAATTAATTAACAACATTAAATTATGATGCAGCAATTGAATAAATTGATAGTATTACAATTTTAAAATTATTAGGCTAATTTTTGTTAATTATTTAGTTTAGAATTGATTTAAGTTTGTGTGCGATGGTGCAGTATAATGGTGGGGGTGTGTGCTCATGCAAAGAAGTGTAGTTGTGTTAATGAAATCAATAGAGGCTGGCATAATGAGCAGGCAATTACCATATCTGCTTGGTGGCTTAGCGCCTGAGCGTGCATTCGCGCGCACCCCGTATAGTGAGAAAGCAGGGGCACATGGCATGTATACGTACCCGTAGCGCGTATCTCATTCATACTTTTGCATAGAAAGTAGTCATTTTGTATGTACGACAGAGCGCGCGCTACACGCGTCCGTTGCAAGCAGAAGCGAGACGCAGCTAATACGTTAACATGCAAACGCTGTCTCGCGTTCGGGAGAAATTCCGTGCGGCACGGGGGAGCATTGTAGTTACCATATATCCAGTGTTCTGAAGTCACTCGCAGAGACAAGTCGCCCGTTTTGCACCAGCTTCAAAATCACACCCAAAATCAAACTATTTCAACCTTTTTATCGTTAAAAACGCGAAAAGTTACGCCCGCCATAGTGTGTGTTTTGGTCTGTTGTGCACCCCACGACCCAGCCTCCGCCTCGGCCACCTAGTAAGGTTCGTGTAAGTGTCAAGTGACAGATGACTGTTTGTTGTGTTTGTTGATAGTTGGTAGTTATGGTTGTTTACGGCGTGACGTGAGTGTATTCGGCGGAAAGAAGCCGGTGATTGGACGCAGGAGTTGACAGTTCGATGCAGGAGAGGGGGAACTCACCACGTGTTTTTCAGGCCGGTATGAATGATTTGCATGTGGGTTTGTTTTTGTTTTACTGTCACCTCTACTTTCAGTTTCGAACCAAACTCCGTTTACACTTTTTCTCGTTTATTTTACTTGTTTTTATTTACTACATTGGTGACGTGGCTTAATTTCATAGCTGAATAGTAACAACTTTACAGTATTTTATTGAATAACAAATTTCTTCTTCTTTTAGGTTTATGATTTTATCATTACCTTATTACTGAACTCTACAAAAACAACTTTTTGATAATTTGTTTTATATGTTACAGGTATTTCATTTGTTTTGGATTGGTAAGTATTTTTCATCGATTCGAAATATTCAATTCACTTTAATTACTATTATTATAGTTACTGTTGTGGTCTCAATCAGGGTTTGAATCTATCTCAAATCAAGAAGTTACTCTTATGGTATCTTCTCCGCGTCTACGTAAGTGTCCATGAGCTAACCTCTTATAAAATAATTTTTGTCGGCTTGTGTTTATTCGAATCTTTTGCAATCAAAGACACTAAAGAAGTACTTTAACCCCCGGAAGTGCAAAACAGAATATTTTGGAACACGAATCTAAAGATTACTTTCTAAACAAGTATGGAATTTGCTATACGAAACTTAGGCGAGTGGCACAATCTATGAGTGAAAGACTTCACGCATGTAATGTACGCTATACATTTTCTACGACTTTCCATTTTAAAAATGAATTAAGGGAAAATGGTTTAATTATTTCCGTTTTAAGTTTCACAGTAAAACAAAAAAGAACACAGCAATATATTAAAAAATGTATTCGTGCCAAAAAATATACGAGGTCTTAAAATGCATGGTACAAAAATAAATTCCTTGAAATACATTGCATTTTACATCGCTATTAATCCTTGCCTGATTAAATTAATTTTAAAACTTGGGTACCCAAAATAGGGTGAACTGTGACTCGAATTTTTGTTGCGTTATTTTGTTATTAATATGACAATATTTATTAATGTTTTACATTTATTATATTTATTAAACTTCCTTTATTAATAATTATGCAAATTTGTATTTGTTTAATAATTAAACTTAATATTAAAAGAAAACATACATAATGGACCTTTTCAATTTAACGGCTATCTCTTTCTATCGCTGCAAATAGTAAGAAAATGGCGCGAACAACAGCCAGTTGGGCTGTCAAACGAAACGTCAAAAATATTGCAGTCATCAAAATACCTGTATTTTGTAACTTATTTCGATAAGATTTTTTAAAGTAATCTGACATATTCTCACATTTTACGTCTAAATTTTTTAGAATCAAACGTCATAGATCTCAGTTGTTCTTACTATGCGCAGATCCCCATTGCGCATATCTTCCATCTCTTTAAATTGAAAAGGTCCATTATAAAATAAAACATATAATTCTTTTTAATCTAATAAACATTAATTTAAATAATTAATGCAATATAAGTAAACAATCTATTTCAAAATTTACTCTCCATCTCCATCCTTGAGCAATATAAACAATTTTTTTTTTATTATTATTATTTTATAACACTATGGTTATTATATGATAACATTGAATACCCACAATAATTTTTAAACTTTTATAAACGAAAATTATATGAAACAAAATATTAACATATTTTAGGAGAATTCTTAAGATAAATTATAAATAATATTTCTGTTATGAAAGTTATGAACAAAAAGCAGGAAATTGGGTCAGTCGTGACCTGATGTTAGTCAGGCGAGGGTTAAAATGTCGGACTTCACGTACTGCGATGCAATGTGTTAAGCTACAACTTTACGCCTGGGAGTAAATATTAATTATTTATAATGTAATATATAATAATAATAATAATAATAATAATAATAATAATAATAATAATAATAATAATAATAATAATAATAATAATAATAATAATATATAATAATTTGACAGACGAGCAGACCAAAATACCTATTTCACATTTGACAGATTACAGATCTGAAGTAGAATACTGCAGTACTCAGTCAGTATTACCAACATAAAAGAAAAGAAAAACTAAATTTAGGTAATACAACTTAAATGCCACACTTGTATTGATGGTAGAGCTTTGTAATGTGTAAAGTAAATAAAACACGAAAATCGTTTACTTTACACACTGTTTGCAGTGTGTAAAGTACAAACTTTACACATCGGAGTATAAAAATATATTATCAACTACTACTATAGCCTGCATATTAAATTTGCTTTTATTAGCAATTAAGTTTAAAAATAAAAATGCCTTATTTTATAGCAATATTAAGCAATACTGCGTTGTAAAAACGTAAGAATAAAGGTCAATTATTTTATAAATTCTGAAGTTCTTTAATTATTATACTTATAACAAAAATAGGTCTGGAGTTATTAATTTTTTGAACTATAAAAGTATAATAAATCTGCCACACACGTAGAAATATAACTTTCCCAAATTTCATTGTTATATAATGAACCCTCTCTCTTCAATTACATCATTTTCAAAAAATAAATCAAAAGCAAAATACACTTGTTAAATCACCCACAAAAAAATATTTCTCCAAATGCCCAAAAATTTTACAAATTGCCGGGTACAAAGCAGTGTAATGCTATAATGACTGTCTGCGGTGACCATTTCATTAGAGAAAATAGCAAATGATTGGAGACGACCGCAAGATTCGAGGCAGAGACAAAAAAGCCACAGAAATGGCCCAAATTACAACATACGCTTACAGGTAAATCGGAGCATTCGGGACTAATACCAGGGCACAGAAAGAAGAGTTTATAAAAATATCTAACTAATCATCATGGCATGAAGAAAGAATGTCGATAATGCAGAGAAAAAATATTAGAGACGTTCTTACAATCTTTGCAGTACTAAGATATTGAAGGGTTGACTTGAACTTGGTTTCGTCCGGTAAAATTCAACCCATTGCGTAGAACATTATAGTAATTAAGATATCAAGGGTATTATAAAGACAATAATGCCCGAGGTCAACAGTGTACTTTCCGAGGGCCTCTGGCATTACTGCCGTTTAATTCCCGTGGTGCCGTCAACGCTTAATGTCCGACTATAATTTTTTAATATTCTACGGATTACGAATTAGGAAGTTTTTAAAAAAATTACGAAATAGATAAGCTATGAATGCTTCTGCTTGGTTTTTAGGCTTTATTGTCAATATCAATTTCTTGACATTACTATAGCAACAACTCAGCCCTTGGGCGTTATGTGTTATATAATTACCCTGAAAGCAAGGTTGTTATGATAATATATCGGTCGGACATTACATTTATTATAAACACAAGTGGTACATCAATGGACTCTTGATATGATCTCAGAGGATGGGATCCTGCAGGATCAGGAAGTTTCCAAACAACTTACGAAGTAGGTAGGCTACGAATGCTTCTGTTTGTTTTTTAGGCTTTACTGTCAATATCAATTTCTAGATAACATTACTATAGCAACAACTCATAATGCCCTTGGACGTTAGGCGGCGGTCTCACTGGTAAAGTCGTGTCGTGTAGTGTAGTATTTACTCAAGTCGTGTCGTTTAAAAACTGATGGTCCGGTCTCACTGGTCGAGTTGCATACATCATTATTTGGTGTCAAGTAAATCTAAATATATTAATCTAAATTAATAAATTATTTTCAGTCGTGCTCCGCTATGTCTCAATAACCTTTGTTGTTTTCATTTCCACCAATACTTCTGTTTGTCAGTGTCAACTCAAGGGGTTATGTACATTTACAAATGCGACAAGGTTTCGAGTGGAATAGAGCATCAAGTAAATATCAAATCAACTTGAAAATCAAACAAGTCGAGGCATTCGGTAGAAAACGATGGCCCAATGTGACACACGCTATTAGAATACAAGTGTATGAAAAATACACGACAGCAAACGATTGATAGTACTCGGTCAGTGAGACCGCCGCCTTATGTGTTATATACTTACCCTGAAAGCAAGGTTGTTATGATAATAATATACCAGTCGGACATTAAATTTCTTATAAACACAAGTGTTATATCAATGGACTCTTGTTATGATTTCGGCGGATGGGATCCTGCACTCTAATTTATTTATTATTTTAATTTTGAAGCAACTAGTAGTACTAAAAAGTCATAAGTGTTTTTAGTTTAACTGTATTTAATTTGTAACGAAACCTATAGGTATCTTTCTCGCACCAGTTTCTATAGTAGGCTGCGCGAGAAAGATAACAATAGTGTTACGTCACAGTGGAACTGATAACAAATTCTAATATCTTGCAAATTAATTGTTAAAAAAATGTTTTTTCTTTGAATCGTTATTTATTGAGTAGCATATTAAGAATAACGTGTACATTTTTTTATTTTTTGTTATAGTGCAGAATCCCATTGAGATCTTGAAATAATTTGAGTCTATTTTTAATTTAAAGAATCATCAAATTGAATTTCATTACTGAAAAATTGTCTTTGAAATATAAATAAATTATTAGTGGAAGATCAGAAATATTAACAATATCATCGCATAAATGATTGGTCTACAATCTATAATTGCATGGAACTTAGAACACCAAATGGTGTACAATATATGGCAGAATTTTAGCGACATTCCAAAAATATTAAACATTTACATTTCTTTTTCTTAATAATATTTATAAATTATTTTCTGGGATAGGAGGACGAATTTCAGTGGACGAAACATTAACTCTATAATGGCTTGTGTAGGCGCCACCCTACATTAAGTACCGTATACACTGTATCATTAGATAGTTCTTCTAATATTTTATATTGAATGATTAAGGGTTCTGAAATATAATTGGGATGAATTCTTTCCATTTTATTACATTAAACTGTTTTTATTTAGCAATCTATATTTTAGAATTTTATTATATAAATTACATATCATTACTTTGGGATTACAAACTACTTTGGATAAATTTGTCTTTTGATTGCGCTATATTTTTCTTGTAAAATAATTTTTGAATTAAATATAGACACTGCTAACAATTATGTAGAAATTCGAAATATTTTTCATCCTGTCTTGTAGGTGTACTTTGTCCAGTCTTTCAGATTTTTTTACCTGGTTGCAATCCCAAAAACTCGATCCAAAAAAAACTGTTAATTTATTTAAGATTCTTTTTATAACTAAGCGAAAAAATAAATTTTGTCATTGATGGATTACTAGATATAACAGCAAATATATTTTTTCCACTACATTCATACAAAAATTGTAACTTTTACAACATAACTCAAAATCCAATAGTAATAAATCAAATTAAGTACGCAATTTGAAAGAACTTAAAAAATTGAGTATTATTTCATACTTGGAACTTATTTGCAAAAATTAAAAATTGCAAAATTGATGTTTTCGCACTCCCGAGACTAAAGAGCGATTCTAATCATTCATTTCAGGGACTAAAGTTCAAATCCCAGAGGGATTAAATACGAAAAAAATCCCTCGGGGACTAAAGTAAAAATAAACAAGATGTTTCCATAACATCATATAGTGTTACTATGATTTATTTATTCGTATCTGCTCTACATTTTGAGCAGGCGTTGAGTTTAATTTGAACAAAATTTTTGACATTTGTATTGTCAAATTGTAAGATTAATTTCTTTTACACTAATATGGTTCTATTTGATACGGGAGTGCGAAAAATAACGTATATACCACAGGACTAAAAGTGCATTCAATCCCTCAGGTGATTATTTCCCTCACCTTACCCACGGGATTGAATATGCACTTTAGTGCCTGAGTATATACTATTTCGCCTACATCTACTAATTCATGATATTTTTTCGGATAAACAATACACCGCTAAAAGGGTCTCCCAATAGGGCAACTTTTGACTTTGATGTCTAAAAATTTGCGTAAATTCACTTCCTTGTTCATTTTTTTCCACTGAAGTCAAAAATATGATTTCAAACAATATGAAAATAGTTGGATATATTAACTTGGATGAAAACTAATAAGCTTTCTACAAAAAAATCTAAAAACTAATATAGAATTTAGCCAAAAAATTACAATATAAAAGTCTTGGGAATAAAGGACAATGTATGTATGCTTCATTGTTCTCTGACTTAACGTATGATGTTTGCATTCAAATATTCCATCTGATCCCAACACCGGTGTGTGATTGCAAAAAGTGACGTAGTGCAAATAATTATTCCAGCAAGTGTGTATTAGTAATTAAATTGTCATGGAAACACAAGGCAGACAATCTCGATTCCGTGACGTCACCATGCGCGACACATTCGCGAACGCGGAGTCGCTGATATGCTGATATTTCCTCATCTCGTTCATGAATATTTACAAGAACATAATCATTTTCAATTTACTTAATGTATACCTTGAGCGAAACGAATTTTTACCTCTACGGTATTAGAGCTGATGTTTTAAACACTCGTGCATTCTTTGCATTTTTCACTGATATACTTCATACGTTCCAGGGGCGTGCAGGAAGCTTTTTCATTTCGAGAAGAAAGCAAACAAGAATTATTGTTTTAAAAATATGGCATATCAAGTAAAAAGCATTAACGGTTAGGTTTCCACTTTATTGTAGTAGTTATTCATTACCATTAACAACTAGTATTGCACAGGATTCAATAAATTTCGAGCAAATTATTTTCAAATGACACAAAAGTGCTTCTTATGGTGCTTTCCTCTCGACAACTTTGAGAGCCCGTGAAATGACGCCGTTTGAACGCCTTCAACAATAGACCAAAAAAGTAAGGTTAGAATTTGCGTTTGGCGCGAGTTCATAGTTTGAATTCCCTAGTATAGGTTTCTTATGGAAGTGTGATTTTACTGCAAAAAAAAAGATATTTTGTAAGAGAAATTAAGCAGCTCTTGTTAAGGATTTGATAGTTTGTTTATTCAGTAATATATTGCAACTGTTTAAAATCCTTGGAAAGGTAAAGTAAGAAAATTATTAGAAAATAAAATGTTACGTGTAAGTTAAAATTCCGTACGTCGTGGATAGTCCCTCGCCCACCCGTAAATAGGTCAAGTGCAACACAAGCTATGCTGCGATTGGCTGCGTACCGAAGTTGTAGGACCAATCTAGATATACGTTCATTGAATTTTGTAGTGTTGTATTTTTATTTAAATAATTATAAACTGTGTACAGTTCATGTGAATATTATTATACGAATCTGGAGACAAAGGATCATTCTAGTTAGTACACATAATGTTTTGCATAAGAGATTTACTTTTATGAGATTTCTCGGCCTTTAAAGTTTAGGTATATTTTCCTTGGTAAGAAATACTCGGCGATTAAAATTATGTTCTCAGCGTTATGAACTGAGTTTGAATTTGGCGCCTAAATTTAACCGTTACACTTTTCTGGTTTATACAGTTATATCGTCATTACCGAAATATAAGAATATAAGCACCCAGAAATTAGTACTAATCAGTAATGATATATTTATTTATTTAATTTCATAATGATTATGAAATTTATGACCATCAAGA